>JAYESA010000018.1:126333604-126933604 GCA_036927795.1 Iris macrosiphon
GACACGGAAGGATCAGGAGTTCATATGGACGGAAGAATGCCAGAATGCCTTCGAAGAATTGAAGAGGCGTCTAACAACAGCACCAGTCTTGACTCTTCCCTCAGGGTCAGGAGGTTTTGTTGTATACAGTGATGCGTCCGGTAGTGGACTAGGTTGTGTCTTGATGCAACATGGCAAGGTTATCGCTTATGCATCGAGGCAGCTGAAGGTCCACGAGAAGAACTACCCAACACACGACCTGGAGCTAGCTGCAGTGATTTTTGCATTGAAGATCTGGAGACATTATCTGTATGGAGAGAAGGTCGAGATATTCACTGATCATAAGAGCTTGAAGTATGTTTATACACAGAAGGAGCTCAACATGAGGCAAAGGCGTTGGCTTGAGTTGATGGTGGACTTTGACATCGATCTGCAGTACCACCCGGGAAAAGCAAATGTTGTAGCCGACGCCCTCAGCAGAAAACCCTCGGCTTATTTCTTAACGGAGCAGCCTCAGCTATTACAAGACTTGCAAGATCTTCAGATAGAGGTTGTTCTACCTGGACAAAATGGTTTGCTGGCTAACCTCGAAGTGAAATCATCGCTGGTGGAGAGAATCAAGGAAGCTTTCCCTAATGATGCCAGATTCCGAAGGCTGCAAGAGAGAACAGAAGCAGGCTTGCAGACGGGACTTCGCATCCACGAGGACGGGACATTAAGGTGCGGAAATCGCCTATGTGTTCCAAATGGAGAATTAAGACAGGAGTTGATGACAGAAGCCCATAGCTCCATATACTCGGTTCATCCCGGAGGAACCAAGATGTACCGGGACCTAAGACAATATTACTGGTGGCATGGAATGAAAAGGGAGATTGCCCGCTTTGTGGCAAAATGCTTAGTCTGCCAGCAGGTGAAGGCCGAGCACCAAAGGACTGCAGGTATGTTGCAGCCGCTTCCCATCCCTGAATGGAAGTGGGAGCATATTACCATGGACTTCGTCACTGGATTTCCAAGAAGCCCTAGTGGAAAGGATGCAGTATGGGTCATCGTGGATCGGCTCACTAAGTCGGCTCACTTCTTGCCGTTCAGAGTTGGACAATCCACGGAAGTACTAGCCGACATGTATATGCGTCAGATCGTAAAATTACATGGAGTGCCGGTTAGTATTGTATCAGATCGAGACTCGAGGTTTACATCTCACTTCTGGCGAAGCATGCAAGAGAGTCTCGGCACCAGGCTCAAGTTCAGTACTGCCTATCATCCTCAGACAGACGGCCAATCAGAGCGCACAATTCAGATCCTAGAAGACATGCTGCGATCTTGTATACTGGACTTTGGAGGATCTTGGGAAGATCATCTGCACTTAGTGGAGTTCTCCTACAACAACAGCTATCAGGCAAGCATTCAGATGGCACCTTTCGAGGCGTTGTACGGAAGGAAGTGCAGATCGCCAATATGCTGGAGCGACGTTGGTGAACGTCAAATACTGGGTCCAGAGTTGGTAACGGAGACAGTGGAGAAAGTAAAACAGATTCAGAACCATTTCCGTGCAGCCCAGGCTAGACAGAAGCATTGGGCCGATGCACACAGACGACCCCTGCAGTTCAAGGAAGGAGAGCATGTATTTTTGAGGATCTCGCCCACTAGAGGTACTATCAGATTTGGCAGCAGAGGCAAGTTAAGCCCAAGGTACATTGGGCCATTTGATATCTTGGAGCGCATTGGTGAGGTGGCTTACCGTCTTGCATTACCTCCATCCTTAGAGGGAGTGCATAACGTATTCCACGTCTCACAACTGAGGAGATATGTGACGGACCCAAGCCATATAGTTGATCATTCTGAGATTTCAGTGGGACCTAGCCTGAGATACGAAGAGCAGCCAGTGGGTATACTCGACACCAGCGAGAAGACACTGCGAGGGCAAACAATCAGGCTGGTCCGAGTAGCTTGGAAGCGACACTCTCCTGGCGAATCAACCTGGGAACGAGAAGATGTTATGCGCCAGCGTTATCCACACATATTTGCAGAATCAGGTAGAACTTAAGCATTCTTTAAATCTTGTCTTTATAGTTTACCCTTCGATTGCGAGGACGCAATCCTCTTAAGGGGGGTAGATTGTAAACACCCTAAATTTTCAAATATTTTTAAAATCAATTTTGGGATTTAATATGCATTTTTCAGGAATTTACATAGGCCCTGTAGCGAGTTTGTAATTTTTAATTACCAATAAATAACATTAAAATAAAATGAAAATATGATTTTGTGGTGTAAAATAGAAAACCGGACTTAGGGTAATTTTCTGGGATTTTATTGGGCCTCAGACCTATTTTTAAAAGCCTAAAAACTATTTTTTATAATTAATTAATTATTTCTGTTATTATTATTATTATTATTATTTGTTTATTTATTTTTATTTTTGGGCCCGGCCCGGCCCAGTGGGCCGAGCCCATTGAACCCAGCCCAGCCCCCCTGTTAACGGGTCGGGCGGGTCCTCCCAGTCCGGATCCGCGCCCGACCCGGAACCCGCATCTCCCTCACCCTCTCCCCTCCCACGTTCGACCCACGCCGCCCAAGAAATCCGCCGTCCGCCGAAAAAGGCGCCTGGCCTCCCCCACGACCCCTCCGACCTCTCCGCCACGACGCCCCGGCCAACCCTCGCCCCAGCCCTCTTTAAATAGCCCCCTCCTCCGCCTCCTCCCCCCCCCCCCAAAACCCGAACCCTAACCCTAACCACCCCTCCGGCCACCCCCTCTCCGGAGCACCGCCCAGCCAGCGCCGACGCCGGCCTTCCTCTCCTCCTCCTCCAGCAAGCCGACCCCGACCTTCCCCAGGCGGAGAAACCCCTCCTAGGCGGACCCGACGCCGGCCGACCCCCTCGGCGCCGCCCAGCTCCTCCAGCAGCGCCGCCCTAGCCGGCCGACGATGCCTCGACCGTCCAGCGCTCCTCCAGCGAAGCCCGGACACGCGGACACAGCCCAGCCCTAGGCCGGACACAGCGGGACACGAACTCGCGTGTCGGACACAGTTCAAAACTCGGTTTCTCGGGTCCCCTTCAGGTACTCGTAACTTGCACCTCGGATCTCTGTTTTCGATTTCGTAAATTTCTACGCGAAGCCTGTATGACCCTCTCGGTGTCCGGACAAACCGCTCGGGGCATCGCGTCTTGTGGCAATCGCACACCGCGATCCAAAAACAGGAAAAAACCAGACCCTGTTTCACCCCGGAACTGAGTACGCCCCGCCAAACGGGACGACTTGGTCGCGTGCGGTCTTCACAGATACGTGCGCCTCGTCGATACGAACGTGTGGGATTTTGCGGAAGCTGATTCGGGTGTGCGTGCACACCGAAATCAACGCGTATCCGCGGACATCGCCCCGTATCCGCCTTTTCTGCAATTCACCCTAACTTCGTGCACACACGTCGGATCGAGACGAAACTTGCGCCATCGGACTCGTAGCGATATGCTGGTCCTGTGGGTCAAGTTTGGTCCGATTCTGAGAACGTTGACGAAATCGCGTGTCGTGGGCCCCACAGGCCCCGCTCGACGGGCGATTTTGTGATCGGCTCATCGAAATTCAAATCTGAAAGTTCCGTTGGGTTCGTATCAGCGTTCCTGACCTGTTGACACTAAGTTTGGTGAATTTGGAGACCGTTGACCCTGAAACGTTTTCGGTGCAAAGCGGGCCCACCGGTGGACCCCGTTTTGGGCCGAAATTGCCGTTTTTGCCCTTGTCTCCAAATTGGACCCAAGGACAGGCGATCCTAGCTGTTTGACACCTTCTGAGCGTGATGGTATTGTTTATTTCAGCTTTCGGAGACATCTCTGGAAATTTCCTAAACCATGACCTTAGTGGAATTCAAACCTCAGGCAAGTGCACCTTGCCAAACTTGCAGTCATTATTTTCATATTTTCTGTAAAAATACTCTGCTGGATTTCTTGTGCATATTCATATAAACTGATTTAAACTGCTTAACTTAGGGAACGTATGACGTACCTAGTGTCCGATCATAGTCGGGTACCGACACCGTACGCGGTGTTGGGTTCGTCATTTAGAGATGGATGTACGATTCTCTTACTTTGTACTTGACCTATCAAGTACCCTACAACCCAGGACACTTGACACTATCATGGACAGAATCCTCCTGAGATATTCGTGGTGATTCTGTATAGGATACAGGACTTGATAGAGACATTTATTATAGACACTATGACTTGTTGCATTAGTTATAATCCCGCTGACATGGACATGAGACGTTATGGTCATGGCTTGCGTGATTACATTGGGTGGGGAGAGACACACAGGCTACAGGCTGTTCTATATATATATCTACTATTATTGTGAGGTTGTAGACTCTCCAGCAGAGCTAGACCCTTTACGTGTTATTACTGCTACCGGCTCCCCGACACAGAGCTTGTAGCGGTCTCAGCCTGAGTACTAGTGTTGCTCTCATTTGCATATCACATAGATGGTTACTTAGTTTACCCTGCTGTTCATTTATTTATTGCACTGCTTATTCAGTTGGCTTATTTTATCTTGTGCCTTGCTATGTCCACTGAGGACCTGGAATGGATTATGTCCCCAGGTTTAGCTGAGGAGCAGTATCCCGAGGTATACGGACCGGAGATGAAGCTATTGCTGGAGCTGAACCGAACACTGAAGACGAGGTGACTGCCGAGGACTTCTCCTGAGTGCCTGTCCCAGTACTCATTTATTTATTTCATGTTTATATCTTTTGTTCCTGGCCTATAGAGCCAGTTATTTCAGACTTAAGTCGGATTGTTGCTCCGACTGACTTGCTGTGATTTGTTGTTGCTACTTATTTTCATTCAGTATGCAGTATATTTCTTTATCTTTATGGATGAGATTAGTGTGACTTGTGTAGTAGACCTTACTTACAGCTTAAGTACGCCCTGATGGTTCCATTAAATTGGGTTATCCATCGGTGCGTGCTGCTGGCCATTGCCACGTGTCACGACCCGCACCCGAAAATCGGGCAGGTGCCGTGGGTACGTCCAGCCTACGCCGCAGAATCGGCGGTAGAACGCTGTAAATGTCCGTTCTAGGTCCACCAACTATCTATATATCTCACAGAAAAATCTGCCATGACCTCTCCAAAAGGAGGGCAACCACGCAATATATATATGAATAATCCTCTCCAAAAGGAGGGCAACCACGCAATATATATAATTTCTCAATCACAATAACTAGGGGAAGAAATAAAGCACGATATGATAGCAAAAGAAAACCAGAACCAAAGAGAGCAAGACAATATCCAAAATATACAGTCAAAGGCCACAATAGCTACAACATCTCACAGCAACAAAAGAATAAGTACAATCATCCAGAAAATAAACCACTGGGAACAACCCAGGAAACCCACCTAGCTAACAAGGGCGCTATAGGCGTCTCCTCGGCGCACTCCTCCTCGATCTCGGGGACACAACCCTCATCAATACCCTGCCCGTAGAACGTCGGGCAATAGTCCTCAGGATCCTCTGGAAAAAATATGCCCAGTCAGGACTGGAGCGAAGTACATAACTCTGAAAGCAACTCCAAATACATGGTAAGGTGTATATGACGAGCAATAGAAAAGTATACAAGATGTACAGAAAATAAATATATGCTGGAGCACAATAAGTAGCTGCAATGTAAACTGGAGAACAATACAAGTAGTGGAAAAGTAACTGCAGGTGAGAAACATGAATACTAGCTAAGTGCCTTGAGCACAAGTTCGTTATGTGATCGGCTTAGGTTGCACATGAAAAACACTACGATAACTCCGTTATGCGTGAGTTGCATAACCGACATACACATGAATACTGTTTGGCTTTGATCACATAACCAACTCCTACTCCCCTCCCCCACTAATACCATTGGATCCAACCACAACACGCTACGTACATGATAATAGCTCGCGCACACGAAGGCGAGAGCACAAGAAGCACATGATAGCACATGAGAATCAATACCCGAAGCACATGATGAAATACACGTGATAGAGTACCCGCTGAACACGGTAAGGGGGATAGCATCTCATGACGGGATCCACTAGTACCAGCTCGTGTAACAATGTGTCAGAATCAAGTATCACAGTTCTAGAACAGGTGATATAAACGCTATCATGAAATAGAAACTATCAGAGGTAGGTACTCGCCTGATGTCCTAAGCAACTGATGAGGATCGAGATCCGGATCGGTGTCGCAAGGACCTAATGCGAAAAGCAGAATTAAACAGGGTTCTAAGCATTTAAACTGATATAAAATAATTAAAAACAGGCTTCTAGGGCTATTCTAGGTCGAACGGGTCAAACCGGTAAAGTTCAGGTTAAAAAGTTAACCCGGGGTCCAAAAAAGTCAACTCTAGGTCAAAACTAGGTCAAACGTTGACTTTTACGGTCAACGAGGACAATTATGGTCAAAGCTAGGTCAAACTAGGGTGCCCCTGAAATTCTAGGTCAAACCGAGCTCATTAAGCTACTAAACTCTCAAACCCGCCTAATCGAGATACCGGGATACTCTCGGTATCCGATACCTCGCCCTAGGCCACGCACCCCGCCTAAACCCGCTAAAACCTATGCTAGCACGCGTAAATATATATACATAAACATATAAAAATTATTCCAATACATTTCCTAGACTATTGCTCAAATACCCCGCTCGAAACTCAATACCTTGGATATCTCAAGGTATTGAGATACCGCTCTCAATCCCCTCTAACTAGCTATCTAGCTAATAATTAGACACCTAGTTATTAATCTAGGCTAGGAAATATATATATCTACCATATATTTATATATCTAAGTATTTATATACTTATATATATAGATATCCACACACATATACGTATATCCATTTACCTTACCCTACGCATAAATATATATAACTATAGGTATATAGATATCTATATCTTAGATAGATATATATCTAAGTATCTAGCTATCTACCTATCTAGTATCTATAATCTAACTATCTACCTATTTATCTAGGTCACTATCTATCTAACTATCTAATCTATTTCTATTACCTATCTATCATACTATCTATTCTATTATCTATCTATCTATAAATCTACTTATCTATCTATCAATCTATCTTATATATCTATCAATCTATCTAGCTAACTATTATCTCCCTCTACCTCGCTACTACCCGCTGCTACCTGGAGCTTGCTGCTGCTGCTTGTGCTGATGCTGCTGCTGCCTCTTGGAGCTGCTGCTCCCTCTTGCTGCTGCTGTGCTGCTGCTGCAGTGCAGCAGCAGCTGTTGTTGTTGCTGCAGTGGCTGTTTGCCTGCTGCCCCCCCTTCCATCTCACAAACACACACACACACTCCTATATACCTATATATATATCACCATATATATATATATATATATATATATATATATATATATATATATATATATATATATATATATATATATATATACAACTAGATAGATATATACACACACTTATATCTCTATACTAACACACACACTAACACACTCACAAACACTAATGCACACACACACATATAAATATACATAGCTATATATATATATATATATATAGAAACCTATTTATATATATATACACACACTCAATATATATATACACATACACATTCAAATATATATATACACACACACACACACACACACACACACACACACACACACATATATATATATATATATATATATATATATATATATATATATATCAACACACTCACACACACTCTTACACATCTACATATATATATATACACATAGGCATATACATATACAAGCACATAGATATAAATACACACATATATATATAAATATATATACATAAACACATATACATATATATATATACACACATATAAATATATATAAAGACACACACCACTCAACCACAACGCACAACCAACACGCTTCACTCACGCCCAACGACCCCAACACTCACCAACACCCTAAAATATATAAAATATAACTCGAAAACTATAGCACACACTCCCCGATACTAATCCAACGCGCGCACAAGACCGAAACGAGGAAACCACGCTGAAATGGCCGTTCGGTCATTTCGATGAACACGTGGTGCGCGGTTCGAAAAACCTCCTGAAACGCACACCAAACGAACTCAGAATCGGCCTAAAATTTACCCACACGTCCTAAACGATGCCTAGATCCTAGAAAAAGTGCTCCCGCGTCGATTCTAGGTCTGTGGCCGAAACGCGCACGCACTTAGAATCGGCGACGACAAAAAACCCCAATTTCGCCTGAAACGTCCGTTTTTCCGAGATACGGCTTCCCGTGTCCGAACGGAGACACGCACTCACCCTCAAGACACCCGACAACGTCTACCTAGGTCCGTCTAACCTAGGACATCATCCAAAATTGGGCCAAATTCGAATTCCACCCGAAATTGACACAAAACCTAATGTCAAAGTCTCTAAACTCATCCAAACTAGTTCCAACTTCCTCCCACGGGTAGGCTTAGGGTCTAGGAAGGTTCTACAACACTAATTACACTACATAAAAGTAATTAGCAAGGGGAAAGTTAGGGTTTACCTCTTGGGAGTTGAAATCCCAAGGCCAAAGTCTCCGATCTACTTGGAATCACCTCCCTCAAGCTCTAAGCCTCCAATTCTAGCCTCCACACTAAATCTAGGCTCCACAAACCTAGGTTAGGGAAAATGCAAGTTGAGGTTTAGCATAAAGAAGAAGGAATGGAAGAAAGAAGGAAGAAAAATGGAAGAAGAACTTACTTTGAAGAAGAAGGAAGAAGAAAGAAGAAGTGGAGAAGAAGAAGAAGTGAAGAAGAAGTGGAATATGAAGAGGGGGAAGGAGCTGCTGCTCACGGTCGGGTATGGGAAAAAATAGGGCCGGCCACTTGCTACATAAAGGGTTACATAAGTCCAAATGACCAAAATGCCCTCCTAACTTGGGTTTTGGGTTTCGGGTTCCAAAAACACTCAAACTAACTCCAAATCTCTCCCACTAACCCACTAAAAATATAATAAATATTTTTAAGCCCCAAAATAATTCTCACAAGGGTGTGGGCTGGGTCGGACATGGGTCCACTAGGGTCTGACATGGGTCCAGGCTAGCCAAAATCCTAAAACAATCATTAAAAATTAATATAATCACTAAATAAATATAAATATAATTAATTAAATACAATACACAATTTACCAAATAAAAATAAAAAAAACCCTATTTTCTAGAATTCCTGAAAAGGTACTACGCTTAACCTCCTCTGCTCAAGTGGAGTATGATGAAGGTCTCATTCTGACAAAACTACTTTCAAAAACAATTTTAGCTAGGAGCATATTCTATCATATAATCCCTGAATAGATATGTCCCGCTGAAACTTACCGAGAGTATATCATGTTCATATTACCTCTGATATCACTTTTTACCCAAACCTGTCATTTATATTTCAAGATGATGGGTCCACAAAGTCAGATGAAAAGCCTCTTTATTATTCCCAAAAAGGAGCAGAAGTACATTGAAAAGCAAAAGCAAAAGTACATTATTTTGGGGGAGCAGTCAGGTCGCGAAGCTGCTGCGCTAGTGCGGCCATCCTCTCAGTCCTGGAATCCAAGACATCATGGCGAGCCCGCTCCAGCCGTGCCTCATCATTGCTCATGAGGGACAGTTCGGCTCTAGCCCGAAGAAAACCAGCACGGGCGACATCTGCACGCGCCAAGTTCTGTTGTGCTGCGCCCAATCGGCTATCCGCCACAACTAGAGCTTCCGACGACTAAGAAGCCCACTCTTTTGCCTGAGCAAGTTTCATTTCCAGCCTGAGGACCCTCGCTACATTCCCTTCGTGCTCGGCCTGACACTTCGTTTTAAGAGCAATGGCCTCCTCCAGGACGACCTTTCCTTCATCCATCTCCCGCTCATGTGTCTGGATGGATTTATTTACGCCTGCCATCTGTTTGGCAAGCCGTGCAGTCATGGAGTCGTATCTAGCCTGGACCAGATCTTCAACATTGTCTCGAGCTAGCTGCAAGTATTCGTTAATGGGTTGCTCCAAACCATTAACTATCTCCTCCAGCGTCTCAGCTAGCCCAGTGTTGTCGAATTCTCGGATCGGCGCTATCACGGACCGGGAGGACCTCTTCAGCGACACAAAGCTCAGATTCTTCGCTAACACCATTGATATTAACATTTTTTAAAGTGGTGTAGAAGATGCCGGTGAACTGCTCGATCAGCGCAGCTAGATCCGAACGGACGCCGGGAGTGGCCTCAATATTGGCGTGTCCCCCTCCAAGAACAACCGCAGACGATGTTGCCACGACCGTCGCCTCAACAGGTGGTGCGATAAAAGAAGAAGCGCCAACACCGGACGAAGATACCAGCATACTCATAGGAGGCATTGTCGCAATGACAGGCTCGTCCTCCTCTTGAGATATCGGAATCTCGTCAACCGGAGAGCCGGCACCCGAAGATGTCTCCTCTTCAAAGTCAAGCACCTCCGTGTCACCACCAAGACCTGACACAGAGCCAAAGAGCGCATCTACACTGCCCTCCCCGAAGATGTCTTCCCCTGAAAAGAAGACAAAAGGAAGTTAGTATCGAAACGATGTTAACTTTCCTAAAAAGAGGCGTGAAGACGACATTTACCCATGGCCGACGGCACATATGTCGCATCTGCGGCCTGTACAGCTAAATCATTTCTTAACGATGCTAAGCAAGCTGTCATACCTGGAGAAAGGGGTCTGCTAATTGGCGCTGGCAAATAGTCTTACAGGTCCTCGTCAAATTCCAACCGAGGCTTATCGGCTGGAATCTCGCTGGGTGCACTGGCAGGCACGGTAGGAGTCTCTCCCGATGCCGATCCGCATAAAGGTATACTCAGCCCAGAAGGCGACCTCGTTCCACTACCTGAAGCAGTAACAGCGACGGCGGCCTCCAGCGGAGGTTCTCTGGCACCACCAGCCGGAACATTAGAGGGTCCCTCTCTAAAAGGCGAGGAACCTCCAACCAAAGAATCATCCCCAACATGGGAAGATGCAGGCTCACTTCTAGGAGCCTCAATACCAGGAATCCGGAGAGGACGATTAACCGTCTTCTTCTTCCTCTTGCGAGGGGAAGTCTCCTTCGGAGTAGGAGCCCTTCGCTTCCCAGAAATCACCAAAGGGCCTACAGGCAGAGATACTTCATCCTGCGATAACGCCAACAGAGGCTCATCTGGATTGACGAACTCCTCACCCTCTTCGGAAGAGACCGAGGGGACTTCGACTCTTCCCCCAGACTTGGAAGAGGGCACCCTAAAACTTCTATGCATATCAAAATCGCGATGGAAGGTGTTCGTTGCCACATAAAACTGGGCATACGAGTGCAGGATGCGCAGCTCCGTGGAGAGTGTGATGACCGTCACAGTAAAAATTGCTCCAGTGAACCCATGAGGAAGTATCGCCAGCCTCTCGCCCCATCAATGAGTCCACCCCTGGACCGAAAGCTGGTGACGGCGTTGCCCACGTGCAATTGATCATACCCAAACTACCTGGCAAACCGACTAGGCAGGTAGGGATCCAAGAAGCAATGGTCTTCACTCCTGTATAGTAGATGGGAAGGTCTGATGCAGACCAACCAATTAAAAGCTTCAGGAGAAATATTGGTCTTCTCTCTACCAGAATCTTCAAGCCTAATCCCCGATTGATTACGATGTACGGAGGGGACAGTGCAGAAAAACTTCCAACTGTGACTGAAGTCCAGCGCCCGCCGACAGTCTATAACCGTGGTCACGTTCCAGGAAGACTTCTGGTAGTTCAACAAGAAGATACCCACCGAACTACTGCCAGAGCCGGGAGACATAACCCTGGGATTATGAAGAATTAAACACCCCATCAAGTATAGGTATGGTAACTCTACCCTGGGAAAGCTATCACGCCGGGTTTCATCGGCGAGTAGCCCGTCAGTCATGGCCCTCAGGCCAGCTTGAACGCGGCACACCATGGCAGGGAGCAAGCCTAGTCTTGCCCCAAACACCAGACGCACTGCAGGCCACAGCGTATTGCGGTGAATGCGGTCCGCAGATGCGACACTAGGTACCACCACTCGGCGCAGCCATATGGAGAGAAAGTCAGCCAGTTGAGCTTCCCTGGACAGAGGCCTGCGGCAGCGCCTCAAATAACTGTAGGCTTTAGTGCCTACAGAATACTGTCCTATCCCTTCGTCGAGGATCAAGTCCGGAGCCCCAGCGTCTACCATGAGGTCGTCGACTACCTGAGCATTAAGCACGCTCAGAGGATTCATAGGCTGATCCTTGCCCTCCAACACCTTCTCCGGCTTAGCATTCCTGGGCCGGTGAAAGAAGAGGTAGGATGTCCATTTATTGATGTGAGCCAAATCTGAGGGCTCACCATAAAAAGCAGTGCAAGCGAGGTAGTGGCACATCAGCTCCTGATATACTTCCACTACCCGAGGGTCCGAATCCCCCAGCTCCCGGTTCGTAGGAACATACTCTTCATACGGAGTATTCCCCATCGGCAGTCTCGAGATCTCTGCCATCTCATGAAGGGCCAATCCCAACTCCCCCAGTGGAGTGGCGAAAGTTCCGGTGAGCGAAATATATCGCTCCATCAGTGCCAGAAACAGGTTGGGATTGGGAGAAAACCCAACACTGGTGGTACTCACAGCTGCAAACAGACCGATGTTCTCTAACTCGGTCTGAAAATGCTTCATGGCCCAATCAACTAAGCGAGCCCATCGAAGATTTGTAGGGGCGATCCACCCACCGCAGCGAGGGTTCACCTTAGGGTATACTCCCCCGTGCCCCATAAAATCATTGCAGAAGGTCGATAATTGGACCGGCTGGATCACTAAGCTGTCTTCACTCGGGACACTGCTCGGGTACAGCCCCCTGAACACCGTCACATTGCCGGAAGGACGGCTGACAAACGACCCCTGATCCGCTCATTTCAGATGAAATATCTTCCCCGGCCTGCCGTGAAGATCAGGAGTCAGCGTCCACGACATCCTCTTGGGATGTGTGGCATGGAAGAAAGCCGAGATGGGATAGTCTCTCGGCATCTTGGGCAGATACAAAACCAAGTTCCCAGCAGGGAAAACCCAGAGCTCCCTTTTGGGCTTCGTCTGGGATTGCTTGTCGATCATGTCCCCGAAGAGGAAAGTCGGCTTTATGTATCGGTCCCCGTCTATGTACGTCAGGGGCTCCCCGTTGATCAAATTCAGCAGCGTTCGCTCGCCCTGAGCCGATATCAGAATTTTTCTTCCCTCGGGATATTGGGGCCCGGAGATAGGAAATGTCACGTGTGACAGATCCTCCAGATAGTCGGAGTGCAGCATCCCGGCGGCAGAACCCATCACATCGGCTAGCGGAGACACATGCAAGTTAGTTGCAAGAGTACAAGAAAAATACGTCAGTTCCTATAAACTAGACATTACAAATCTTGCAGCATACGCAAAAGAAAAATCAACAGTCTGTGCTTTATGCCAGACTGATAAATTTGAGGTATTACGCCAGAATCTTCATCCAGAAGCGTAACACTCAGATTTTATACTCCAACTTTCAACAGTCAAAGCTTTTACGTCAGACTGCGAAAAGATGGAGTTTTTACGCTGATACATTAGAAATGTGGGCGTAAAATATGAAACGTCTCTGTGCATCATCTTCCTCAAAGAGGCTATCAGCACAGAAGACGACCTAGCGCGGTCACGTACAAGGTGTGCGAAGGATTTTCAGACGTCCTTTTTCGTCCCAAATGCTCTACCTTTTAGGCCAGGTGCACTGCTCGTCGGCGGGATACTTCGCTCAGAATGAAGTTCGCCTTGCCCGACCGAAGACGCTCTCTCTTGAGCAGAAGAACGAGAAGAAGAATCAACCTTCTTTCCCTTAGTGGAGGAGGATTGTTTCGAGGCCATTACTGGAAGCTTTGAAATCTCGGAGAAGAAACGAAGAAGAACTCGAACAGTCGAAGGCTTTCTTTCGCAGAAGACGGATGAAAAGTTTCTCTCTCAGAAACTTGGGATATATATAGAGTTCGGATGGACTCCTCGAATCCCGAACCAAATCTCCTAATTAATATTTCGGTTATGATTGGGTACTACGTCAGCCTAATTACTCAGAGAAGGCGGACAGTCGGCGAATTCGAAAAGTTTTTCGTGCGAGAAAGATTCGCGGTTTTTACGCTAAGGAGCTTTCTACGCTCGACAGCTACGGATCTACGATTTTACGCTCACAGGCTACAAGTCTATGGTTTTACGCCCGGATGCCTTTGTGCTCGGTAGCTCTTACGCTTGAGAGGCTACAAACTACGACTTCACGCTCAGCAGCTACGAATCTACGATCTCACGCTCGGTGGCTTTTTACGCTCAGAGGCAACAGATCCACGGCTTCACGCTCGGAAGATTTTCTTTTCAGAAGCTACAAATCTATAGTTCTGCACCAAGAAGCTTTCTACGCTCGACAGCTACAAATCTACGGTTTTACGTTCAATGGCTACAAGTCTATGGTTTTACTTCCGGATGTCTTTGTGCTCGGTAGCTTTTATGCTCGAGAGGCTACAAACCTACGACTTCATGCTCAGGAACTACAAGTCTATGATTTCACGCTCGGTGGTATTTTACGCTCAGAGGCAACGAACTTATGATTTCACGCTCCACGAATTTTCGCGTATCTGAAAAATGTGCAGGCCAGTACAGTACATCTGAACGATTCTCAAGGCGATCAATTGCAGGAGTTCACACAGAAGATACTCCTTCTTGACCTCAAGATACCCCAAGTACCCGAAGCATACAGAGTACAACATTGAAAATTACTCTTCTTCATAGGTCGATTCGAAGTTCATCCAGAATCCAGTCTGAATATTTTGTCTACAAAATTCAAGATGGCGACTCAGTTTGACAGCCATTTCTTGCCCTGTTCCAAGGGATTTTCGAGAAATCACTCTTGAAGACGACGGTCTGAACAAAAATTCTGTTTATCAGAAGTAAAAATAGTTCAGAATTCTACGCAGTTCCTAAACAGCAAGACAGTTCGAAACACTCGACTGCTAAAGCGGCTTTCTGCGCATCCTTAGTTATGCGTAAAAGACAAGACAGGACCTAGCACTCTTTCTATACAGAGTCGGCGTAAAAGAATCAGACGTGTCGAAGCTACACATATTCAGACTTCACAGCAAAGTATGGCAACATGATCATATGCAAAGAAGAAAGACGATTTTATTAAAATTAAAAGCATGATTACATGAGGGAAATTCAGTCTACAAGGGTTTTCTTCATTTTCATGACCTTACATGAGGGAAATCTCGTCTACAAAGGGCTTCCTCATCATCGTCTGAAGATCGCACCCAGAATATGTTCTACCAGGTTCTCGCATGGGCGGCAATTCTTCACCATCTTCTCCAGCAGTCAGTCAGTGTCCGCAAAATGACTGACATATTAGTCAACGGCGGGAGGATACATAACTGGGTGTAGGCCCATACTGCCAACAGAAAAGCAGGGTAACTATGCTTTCTTACCTCCAGCACCGTGACAGATTGAGTTAAGATATTTTACTCAAATCAATCCCAGACAGCAGCTAGTTGGTCTACCTTCGTCCGCAGGTAACGGGAGAAGATACCGCTTCAAGCGGCATGGCAAAATGCGACCTTTCTTCTCTCCCGAAAGAACCACCATACAAAGTTGCTGATTATCCCGAGCAAGGGAGGCTATGATATCCTTCGATGATCCATCGTCGCAGTGGATATTTGCTCGAAGACGCCGTCTTTTTCGGCTCCTTACATACTGGAAGAGCATGATCTCCTTCTTCCTCAAGTCGACCCGACGAACTCCGGCCATCATCTCTGTGTGGTGAAGGAAGTGTGGGAAGAACAGGAGGACTCCTCGGCCTTTTTATAGGCGAAAGAGATCACCGATCCCCAATAACTCTGCCATAAAGTTAGCCATGAAAGAACGTGTCAGGCTTGACCGTTTCAGGCTCCATTTAGAGCATTTCGAGTTACGAGGAATGGTTCATGCTTCATTCAAAGCGTTCCAAATTATGAGGAATTTAAAAGCTTTAAAGGGGGTCTTGTAGAAGCATGAAAAATACGCTGGATAGCTATACGCAGCGTATTGAGGCAGATCAGCGTAAATAGAGGACCACGGAGCCATCAGCGTGCAACAGAGCTTTTTCGCTGAGCACAGCGTGAAATATGAGCTCGAGGACCATCCGCGTAAAGCAGTATGTCCAGGCCACTTCAGCATTAACAGGGTTCTTCATCGCCTTTATGGCGTAAAGCTCATCCGCTTTCAATACAGCATTGAAGTGTACGAGGGACGCTTCGTATTCTTCGAAACGAACCTATCAGATCGTGCAATGAACCTAACGTCTGGACTTCTGACAAAAAGTACTGCACGACTACCCAAGCGACGGCTATAATGATGGCGCGACACTGCTACCCAGGCTGTCATTACTGCCATTTCCTCTGCGTAAACCACTTTTACACATACGAAGGGATATGCTGTCTAGTTTTACACAGGCAGATGTGAGCTGTTTACTCTCCACAAAAGACAAACCGCCTGCCACGTCAAAAGCTGCACCTCGTACGGGATTCGAGGCACGTCTCTGCATTTTAGGCACAGAGCGGTGACAGGTTCTCAAGGCACGTCTCTGTATTTAAAGCGCCGAATACTGACAGATGCCCGGGGCACGTCTCTGCACCATGCGTAGGCCAAGTGACAGACCTTCAAAACACGCCTCTGCATTTAATGCACGGGATAATGGCGTATCTCCACATTTAATGCTGGGGATTTGATTAAATGTCACCGAACCGTCGTTTAGCGGCATCCCCCTTTGCGTAAACTGCTTTTACGCAGACAAGGGGATACGCTGCCTAGTTTTACACGGGCAGACGTGAGCTTCTTACGCTATGCGGAAGACAAATAGGCTGCCACATCATCAGTGTCTCTTCGTACAAAGTTCGAGGCGCGTATCTGCATTTAATACGCAGAATGATAGTAAATTCGCGGGACAGCAAAGCTTCGAAAACACGCCTCTGCATTTAATGCACAGGATGCGGGCAGATCTCTGTATTTAATGCATGAGATTTGATTATATCTCCAAAAGCCGTAATTCTGGCTAAAGCGTCCACATCCACTCGGCTTCTACGCCTGCTCGGCTTCTGTGTCCACTCGGCTTCTATGCCCATCCGGCTCCTACGCCTGCTCGGCTTCTACGCCTGCTCGGCTTCTATGCCCACTCGGCTTCTATGCCCACCCGGCTTCTATGCCCACTTGGCTTCTACGCCTGCTCGGCTTCTACGTCTACTCAGCTTCTATGCCTACTTGGCTGCTATGCCATAGTGACAGTCATTTGGCTTCTACGCCAACCTCTTCTACACAAGGGATAACTACCTACGTGGCTTCTACGCCGTGATCTTCGCAGCAGCTATATGCGTTTGTCCCTTAGTTGGATACGCGTCACATGCTCACTCAGAAGGTCATCTATACGCAGGCATTGGTTATTTTAAACCGTCTTGTAAAATGGTGCTGTACTTTCTACTACTCGGTTTCTACGCCGACTGTGTGGTCACTGTCACTAAAAACTCTATAAATAGAGACCTCTATCAACAGAGGAACAGGTGGACAAATTGAAAGGAGAAATAGAAGAAGGAGATCAAGAGAGAGAGAGAGAGAGAGAAGAGTCCAGAGCTCAGGCAAAGAGAAGGGATCGACGACCCTGGCATCGGGCATCCACCCTCTTTAGCAACCCTCGAAGCGGCTTTCTGTCTTCCACGGCACTTCTTCAAAACATCGTGTGGTCCAAGGGCTAAAGTGATCGACCGCAGATCAGACACCTATAGCAATATTTATCCAGATTAAATAAATTGTACTTAGACATCCTCGTATAGGATTAAATTTTTACAATCTTGTTTGTAAACATAAAAGAAGGACGGGTCTTTGTACAAGACCTCGTTTTCCACATCACCAAATCTTTTCTCGTTTATTATCCTAAACAACTAGTGTGTCATTCTTGGTTCACGAATGTTTCTTATGGTTTCTCGTATTGCAGGTCTCACTTCATGACATCATTCAATGTCACATTTTTCTAGTTTTATTTATTGTATTTCTTTACATTAGCTTTATTTTGTATGGTACAACATTTGTTTGGATGTACTTTGTTCCAATCCTGACTGGGTGTCGTTGACATATTAGGCTATGGCATGGAGGTGACATTGGAGTAGACGACGACTTCTCAAGGATTTATATAGCTAGTTTGTATAAATTGATGTATATTTGATATAAGGCATGTATATAGTAATTTTACTGGATTTGTCTCTGGGGTGATGATTTTGTACATTGTACCAAAACAATACTAGTGGACTGTGATGATCGTGTGCGTGTGTGGGTAGTTATTGTTTTAGTTTCTATAATTGAGCGATATTGATGATTGATGTTATCGGAATTTGACGATTGTTGAGGTATAGAACAATTGCGTGTTCACAACCCGTACCCGATATCGCGAGCTGGTCGTGACACCCTCCGTCCTCTAGACCCCCCTCTCCTCGTGTGCGTGTGTGTAGTTATTATTGTTTTAGTTTCTATAATTGAGCGATATTGATGATTGATGTTATCGAAATTTGACGATTGTTGAGATATAGAACAATTGACTACCGTCGATATTGCGGCGTAGGCTGGACGTGCAAACAACCCTTACCCGATATCACGAGCGGGTCGTGACACCCTCCGTCCTCCAGACCCACCTCTCCTCAAGGTTCGACCGTCGCGCCTCCTGGTGGGCCATCATGGACCACGACACCTCCAATGGGACCTCCGTAGGCGTCAGGATCGTAGATGCTAGGGTTCCGACGTCGGCGGAAGATGGAATTGGACGGAATTTGGTCAGGCTTTTGAGAAAAAGATGAGTTCTTGGGTTTCGAGAATTTGCGGAGTAGGCGGAGAGGAAATTGTTCTAGGGATTCAAAGTTCTTGGGGTTTCCGGTGGTGGATTGGCGACACGACTCGTCGATTTCCCTTCGTCTTCTCGTTAAGGACCAGCTCGTCGATTTTTCTCGCGCGACTCCCTTCGCAGCAGCTCCTACCTTGTGGAGCCGGCGGTGTTCCTCGATGACCCTCCCCCCTTCCTCTCCTCCACATTAGGTTTTGAAAATAGGGTTAGGGTTTTATCTATGGAGCTTCGAGATGTGTCACGTCCCAGTCCCAAAATGCGTAGGACTAGGACACGTAAGCATGTCAGCCGCATGTGTATGACAACTCCAATATATGGAAACCATAACATTTACGTACGCTGTAATATGAACAATAATTCAAAAGTGGTAAAACTATCACAAGTCACAGTGTATAATCTAATCCCATCCACAACAATAAATGAATAAATGGATAGCCAATAACTATGTAACTAGATCTCAATATGAAGTACCAAAGGATGACAGTCGGATGAAAACAAATCCACTGTCGAACTAGAGTATAAAATAAACAAGATAAATGCAATATAAGTACCATATCTAACAATCACAAGGCTCGAAGAGAAGACCTCCACGGAATATAAGTAACCAGTCCGGATCTGCGCTCCTGCGAATACTCATGAACATCTACACCTGGAAAGGGACCATGTCCTCAGAGGGACATAACAAGATACATAGAAGCATGCCATAAAGTAAATACTGAATAAATAAAGGGGTGTGCTAACTATCTAAGTGAAATGCAATTTGAGGACAACTTAGTACGTATGGGAAGTGTAGGCTAGACATATGCTGATGTAATTCACCAATCGTCATGACTGACTAGTATATGCCACATATGCTCCCATACAAGGGCGTTGTGTAATATAATAACATCCATATCACCCCCGAAGAGTGTGGCATCTGCATAATATAACGTCCATATCACCCCGAAGAGTGTGGCATCTGCATAATATATATCGTCCATATCGCTCCGTCGAGCGTGGCATCTGAATAAAGGAAGTGAGTGTCCCATACGCCTACTAGTCATCCTCTCCGCCCAATGTAGATATACAAGTCGCGAACACGACGTGGACATCTCGTTCTATAATGCAAGTCTCTATAGAAATAAACAACTAAGCTAAATACCGTCACACGTGTTGCTCACACCGATGGCCAGTCGAGTATGAGGCACGCGTCCCTACATGAACTCACTCTGTGACGTGAAATGATACGTGTCAAGGCCTGGGGAGTCATACCGATAACTCCATAACTTTAGGTGGGTCTACTAGACACTAGGTCAGACACAAGTCCTAACGTCAACGCCTTCGTTGACTGCACCTGAGTCTCTCTCGGACGCGCACAATTATATAATCTAAAACAATAAACATGCAACTAAAATAATAACAAAATTTAAACAGTACAACAAGGCATGGTATACTTGCCTGACAAGGAAGCTGCATAGTACCAATAACCTACTCCTGAAGTCTCGCAGAATAATCTGATATCCTATATACACATGATATAATATAATACAACATCAGTCATTACACTAGCACACACATGACCATAAAGACACTGGGCTCAGAGGGAACACTAGGGGTGGTATTGATCAACTAATACGGTCAATTACGCGACTAATTACGCGGGTGTCCTATATTAAATGTTGTATCAAAATCAGACAGTCAAAATAATAAGTGTCTAAGCCAGTACGTAAATGTACACAAGGCAGTCATCCAACATGTTCTTAGGGTCAACATGGTCAAGGTAAACACGGGATAATCCACAGTGTCCTAGGGTCGTACAATATGAATACATATATAGTCATAAGCATATAATTACTTTATATATATATATATATATATATATATATATATATATATATATATATATATATATTACTTAAATTCTAATACGCGTATGTGTACGCGTACAAGTCATTGGGTTCACCGACTCAGGGTCCGATATCAACTAACAATCATAAAGCAATACTCATGTCCTAATAGCATATACACAAGCACACATTAAAAGGAGGAGAGGGGCAGGTTCGAACCTCGGGGTACGCGTACGGGAATGACGGTGACGACGATGACGATGGTGACGATAATGATAACGACGATGACGACGAGGATGACGACGATGGCGATGGTGATGACAATGAGGGTGATGGTGTTGATGATGGTAACGACGATGATGACGGCGATGATGACGATGGCGATGGTGATGACGACTAGGACGATGATGCGGACGATGATGATGACTAGGACGATGATGTGGATGATGGTGATGACGAGGATGATGATGTGGACGATGGTGATGACGAGGATAATGATATGGGTGATGGTGATGACGAGGACGATGATGTGGACGATTAGGGTTAAGGTGTTGGTGATAATGATGAGATGGTGATGATCATGGTGGGGATGATGGTAATAATGGTGATGATGATAATGTTGATGATGATGTTGATTATCATGATGATGGGGATGATGATATGTCTACGGTGCTGCTATTCCGGCCAGGGGAGAGGGGAGGTCCGGCCAGAAGGAGGAGGAGGAGAGGACAGGGGGGTGGAAGAGGAGGAGGAGCTCAGGCCAGGGGGAGGGGAGGTCCGGCAGTTTACAGTTCAGGTGGTGGTGGTGTTGTTGGTGATGTTGCTGGTGGTCGATGGCAGGATCCCGGTGGGCAGTGCAGGCGATCGACGGGAGGAGTCGGGTTCTCGAGCAGAGAGTGGATGACAGGGAAGTGGTGGTGTTGGTGGAGGCCTCCGGCGGTCGGGAGGGGGGGCTCGTTCAGTCGAGGGGTTGCGGCGGAGGAGATCTGGGAAGAGAGGAGGAGAGTCGGGGTGGAGGTCGATCGGGAATAGGAGAAGAGGTGGTGATGATGCTGGAGAGGGAGGTCGACGTGGTCGACCAGGCTAGGCAGAGGATGAGGCAGGTCAAGGGGAGGCTCAGGTGAAGTCTGGCAGCGGGGGACGGTGCGGAGGAGGTGATGCAGGCGGTTGGGTTCAACGGTTCGGCGGGTGTCCTCAGGCGGAGGAGGGAAGAGGAGGATGAAGAGGAGGTTGAGGAGAGGGACAGGGAAGGTGAAGAGAGGATCTCGGCGGCTCGGCGGAGGAGGATGGCCGGCGGTCGAGCAGTGGGTTGGGGATAGGGGAGTCGGCTGAAAGCTTGGTTTTAGTTATTAGGTTTGTGGAGAAAAAAAGGGAAAAGTTATTTTTATATGTGTAGATTTTTTAGGTTTGGGGTTGACCTAGTATGTGGGCTTGGTCAACATCCTCTTGGGGTTGGGCCTTGGCCTTACATGGAGATGTTTGGAGGCCAATTTTTTTATATTGGTTAAATGCAAGGCTATAATTTAATGGGGGCGATGTTGTGCGTTGCACATTCCGAAAATTATAAAAAAAATTCATGTGAAGGGAAAAAACGAGTTTTTTTTCATGTATTGCCCAATGGTGTGGACACCTCAATGCACTTTTGCATAAAAGTGCGTAATAATTGGAAAATTACACAAAGATAGAAATTGGGTTTTAATTAATTAAATTATCGCGCATGATGTTCTGGAATTAATTAGAAGTACATGGGGATAAAATTAGGTGGGGCACAAGTGTCCGGGACATAGAGGACTCAGAGTAAAATATTAACAAAATTCGGGTTGCAAAAAACGGGTCAAGATTGTGTCTCCAATTTCGATTGGAATGCACAGGGGTACAAAGTTGATTTTTATTTAGAATTAAATAATAACGTTTGCGACGAATGTTGTGCGACTAAAATATAGCACAAGAAAGCATAATTATAAGTTACACCGAGGTTAGAATTGTAGGCGGGCACGTCTAGGAAAAGGTTGTGAAATTTGTAGGAAGGCAGTGGCTAGTGTGATACTCCAATTATTGAAGCAACGGTAAGGTGCACTATGTGATATAGATATTGTATAATTAAATAAAATGTCGTGTTCTATTTCTAATTGTATTTTAATTAGCCCTAATCTCTCTATCTAAGCCAAATAAGCCTAATTTTGGGTGAAGAGATTTACAATCTACCCAACTTAAAAGAATTTCGTCCTCGAAATTAAAATAAGGCATAATTGGTTTAAATTCTTCACATACGTACATAAGGCAAGTCTATCGCAATCTCTTTGCGATAATTAAAATTCTAATCAATCCATCGTAATTACTTCAAAATTAAGATAATCACTGTTCAAATCAAAATTCAACCTATCAACATCCACATTTAAATTAAATCCATATAACATCTTCAATATTTCAAATAGGTAATCCAACAACCAAAATTTCTTTAATTCAATCCTCAAATTTAGAATTTAATCCGTCCATGTTCATGTTTAGAGTTCTATTTATTTTCCTCGAGATTTGAGTCGATGATTCAACCTCCAATACTCTAAATTTAAATTATGTGCTCAAAGTATAAATATTTGGTTCGCCATATCAAGGTTTTTAAAACTCATCAAATCATCATCATCTTAATCCTTCTTTTAAAATTTCTCAAAATTAAAAATGGCTTGAATCTCCCAATATAATCTTACTTGATGACAATCTGAAAGTATTTTATTGCAAGTTAACAATGCAATTTCTACCCAACTTAGAATTTACCTATCTATCACATAAGGCTCTTACATTTAAGAAAACTTATTCCCCAAATTTACTTAATCATGTTACTCAATCCTCAAAAAAAAAAAATTAACACCAAATATATCATATATGATATATCCTTAATCAGTTATAAAAGAAAGTCACCAAGTCATATAATTAGCCTATGGGGTATATCTATTACTTATCAGTGTATCCACTTATACCAAGCACGAGGTTTCGTCTTTCCGAAATAAGGGAAGACGGAAAGCAATAATAAAGAGTTCAAGGGGAAGGTAATAGAATAGAAGTGTGGGAATCAAGGCGTTTAAACAATTCAAATGGGAATTGTCAAGGCAGTTGTGGATTGAAGTCCTATTTTGGTAGGTTCTTATTCACATGCTCATATGAGTACGATTATGTAATCGATATAATATGCTCAGACATGTCTAAGGGCAAGTACATTCGTTTACTAGTCAACTATATATCTCAATCCACGTAAAGTAGTCATGCGAAGAGCGAACCAAGCGCACTAAGGTTAGCTAGACCTTAATATACTGATTCTGAAATGTATTAGTGTGTTGACCCAATAATACATATATCATGATCAAGCTTGATGGAAGAGTGAGCTTGCAAAACTAGGCTATAATAGCAGCATAAGTCAAGGTAGTTTAGAAAATATAAATACGCTGGATTATGATGAAAGAAGATACAAAATATTTCAAGTTCACAAAAAAAAAATTTAAAAATAAGACTCTACAATCTCTACAGTTGTCATACTAATTCTTTGTCTAAGTCGCTAGTCGACCAAATAGGGGTATGGGCCTCTAAGTTCTTCAGTCTTAATAAACACTATCGTCTTATGCTAGTATACAGTTAATGTCATTCAGTTACGCTTCATTAATGGGTCAAGAGGACTATATGATACTAGGTTGTGAGGCATACTACCCAACTTAAAAGAATTAAACTAATACTGTAGCTGTCTTGAGGGGATCCTACAAAATAATATTGTTCTTGTAAATAAAGTATAAACTCTTATTAGGGTACATGCGGAAAAGATCTTGGTACTTATTAGGGTCCCCTATTGCATTATATAGGTAATGGTCACCTTAAGTCTTAATCATAGTGCTCATAGAACATGTGTCAATAGTAAGAATATAAAAGTTACTGGCCTTCAAGGGGAAAGAGGATATAACCTATATTGAGGTGGGGTACATGTTACGTGATTTAAAACTAAGAATAATCAGATCACAATCTAAAGGAACAACTCAAACTATTAAGTTCTAACTACCAAGCACATAATTCAAAGTTCAAGATTACAACTATAATCCTAGCAATTATATATCCTTAACATAAGATAAAATTACTTGGCCAAAAATCAGAAAGGTTAAGTGGCACGAATTGAAAGATGAAGAATAGAAGAACATAATTAGTCGTCGCACAAATCGCGAGTGCTAAGTTTTCAGAGGAACAAGATATGAAGTTAGAAATAGAGGGACTCTAGATAATATCATGGTTTTATAAGGGGAATGTGGTAGATAATCTCTGTGTTCGAGGTATGATCAAGGAAAATATTAGTTTATTCCTCTTGGCTTCCTAAGGTATTATTCGGCTACTATAAGACGAGAAGCTAAGGTTGTAGTTCTCTAGTACTATCTCACCATAAAAAGCTAGGCTTAGTCCTAATATTTAACCTTGGACTTCTATTGGTTCCTCAATACTAGGGTCAAGCACTACGGTCATATTTCTAACTAACTCTAGTAGTACCTATACTACTCTCAAGTCCTTCATGACTATATCAAGGGGTAATGGTCAATCAATCTATAGGTAAGGGATGCTAGGGTTCATTAGGTATTCTCATCTTAGTGATGTGTCAATATCCTAGTTGTACTCTTAATAGGAAGGTTACTCTACTTATTATCTAACAACAGGAACTACTATATTCTAGGAGGGGACTATACTCAAGGACTATTAGGGAAGCACGTGAATCAAGCATGATACAGCTATTCAAATAGAATAGATTGGAAGAAAGGTGAATCATAGTCAATTGTGGATGAGATCCTATACTCTATTCCTAGGTGCAGGCTTGCTCGGTACAGTAACGTAACCGAGACAATATGCTTTTGACCTGCATGGGCCACCACTAAAAATATGTCATACCCTAGTCCCAAAATGCGTAGGACTAGGACACGTAAGCATGCCAGCCGCATGTGTATGGCAACTCCAATATATGGAAACCATAACACTTGCGTACGCTGCAATATGAACAATAATTCACAAGTGGTAAAAATATCACAAGTCACAGTGTATAATCTAATCTCATCCACAACAATCAATGAATAAATGGATAGCCAATAACTATGTAACTAGATCTCAATATGAAGTACCAAAGGATGACAGTCGGATGGAAACAAATCCACTGCCGAACTAGAGTATAAAATAAACAAGATAAATGCAATATAAGTACCATATCTAACAATCACGAGGATCAAAGAGAAGACCTCCACGGAATATAAGTAACCAGTCCGGATCTGCGCTCCTGCGAATACTCATGAACATCTACACTTGAAAAGGGACCAGGTCCTTAGAGGGACATAACAAGATACATAGAAGCATGCCATAAAGTAAATACTGAATAAATAAAGGGGTGTGCTAACCATCTAAGTGAAATATAATTTGAGGACAACTTAGTACGTATGGGAAGTGTAGGCTAGACATATGCTGACGTAATTCACCAATCGTCATGACTGGCTAGTATATACCACATATGCCCCCATACAAGAGCATTGTGTAATATAATAACGTCCATATCACCCCGAAGAGTGTAGCATCTGCATAATATAACGTCCATATCACCCCGAAGAGTGTGGCATCTGCATAATATATATCGTCCATATTGCTCCGTCGAGCGTGGCATCTGAATAAAGGAAGTGGGTGTCCCATACGCCTACTAGTCGTCCTTCCCGCCTAATGTAGATATACAAGTTGCGAACACGACGTGGACATATCGTACTATAATGCAAGTCTCTATAGAAATAAATAACTAAGCTAAATACCGTCACACGTGTTGCTCACACCGATGGCCAGTCGAGTATGAGGCACGCGTCCCTACATGAACTCACTCTGTGACGTGAAATGATACGTGTCAAGGCCTGGGGAGTCATACCGATAACTCTACAACTTTAGGTGGGTCTATTAGACACTAGGTCAGACACAAGTCCTAACGTCAACGCCTTCGTTGACTTCACCCGAGTCTCTCTCGGACGAGCATAATTATATAATCTAAAACAATAAACATGCAACTAAAATAATAACAAAATTTAAACAGTACAACAAGGCAAGGTATACTTGCCTGAGAAGGAAGCTGCGTAGTACCAATAACCTGCTCCTAAAGTCGCGCAGAACAATCTGATATCCTATATACACATGATATAATATTATACAACATCAGTCATTACACTAGCACACACATGACCATAAAGATATTGGGCTCAGAGGGTACACTAGGGGTGGTATTGGTCAACTAACACGGTCAATTGTGCGACTAATTACGCAGGTGTCCTATATTAAATGTTGTATCAAAATCAGACAGTCAAAATAATATGTGTCTAAGCCAGTACGTAAATGTACACAAGGCAGTCATCCAACATGTTCTTAGGGTCAACATGGTCAAGGTAAACACGGGATAATCAACAGTGTCCTAGGGTCATACAATATGAATACATATATAGTCATAAGCATATAATTACTTATATATATATATATATATATATATATATATATATATATATATAT
Source organism: Iris macrosiphon (assembly GCA_036927795.1). Classification (NCBI taxonomy): domain Eukaryota; kingdom Viridiplantae; phylum Streptophyta; class Magnoliopsida; order Asparagales; family Iridaceae; genus Iris; species Iris macrosiphon. Next base: position 126,360,852 of record JAYESA010000018.1, read on the forward strand.
ATATATATATATATATATATATATATATATCACTTAAATTCTAATACGTGTATGTGTACGCGTACAAGTCATTGGGTTCACCGACTCAGGGTCCGATATCAACTAGCAGTCATAAAGCAATACTCATGTCCTAATAGCATATACACAAGCACACATAAAAAGGAGGAGAGGGACAGGTTCGAACCTCGGGGTACACATACGGGAAAGACGGTGACGACGATGACGATGGTGACGATGATGATAACGACGATGACGACGAGGATGACGATGATGGCGATGGTGATGACAATGAGGGTGATGGTGTTGATGATGGTAACGACGACGATGACGGCAATAATGATGATGGCGATGGTGATGACGACTAGGACGATGATGTGGACGATGATGATGACGAGGATGATGATGTGGACGATGGTGATGACGAGGATGATGATGTGGGTGATGGTGAAGACGAGGACGATGATGTGGACGATTAGGGTTAAGGTATTGGTGATGATGAGATGGTGATGATCATGGTTGGGATGATGGTAATGGTCGTGATGATGATAATGTTGATGATGATGTTGATAATCATGATGATGGGGATGATGATGTGTCGACGGTGCTACTGTTCCGGCCAGGGGATATAGCGCCCCGCTCCGCGTCGACGCTACTTACAAGTGAGATCGCCTTGCTTGCTCTAATGGAAGTCTTCTCGGAGAGTTCCTGACCGATTAATCAAAGTGAGTGGACAGAACTGCATTCTCTGATTCTTGTACGACTTAATAATGAATCTGAGTTTTTGAATGCTTGTTTGCTTAAGAAGAATATTTTCATAAAAAGAATGATAGAACCGACTCACTATGATAATAAGAGAACTCACATTGCTTGTCATTGAAACGAATATGCTGCCTAACTAAGAGAAAGAATGCTTGTCAGAAATGGAAATAGAACCATTGCTATGCTAAGAAAAAGATAGAAATATTGCATGCTTAGAAACACCGACACAGCTCAAACGAACCCGTGCCATGCTAAGAGGATAAGTCAATGAATCGTTTAATTATGTTCCTTTGTAATATGCTAAGAAAGAGATAGTTTTTGCATGTTAAAGAAGAATCAATCGTGCTTGCCTTATATGTTCTGCTTGTCTGTTTTGCTATATCGAACTGCTAAAGTCTGTGATTCGTATAAGCATAGTCTAATAGTGCGCCCTGACGTCCGGTCCTTCGGGATCTTGGGGGGGTGTGCTATTAGATTGTTGGAAAGATGTGTTGCAAAGTGTATAGTCTAATAGTTCGCCCTGATGTTCCGTTCCTTCGGGTTCCAGGGGGTGTGGCTATTAGATTGTTGAGTGCTTGTGATTGTGAATGTGATTGTTGCATTGGTCTCGGACAACTTGTGCACAGGGTAATAGTCTCTCGATCGGTTCCTGGGGCAATGGGAGTCGGTCGGTCCGGAAGAGATTATGAGAGCACCCTGATGTTCCGGTCCTACGGGATCTTGGGGGGTATTGTTGTCCAATAATGGGGAAACTCATGGACCGTCATATAGATAGGGCGCATGCTAGGTTTACCTTCTTGCATACCTATCATTTGTGATACCAGAAGATGGATTCATAAGTTTATGCATATATGTGCAAAATTGTGACTAACTTGTGTGTCAAAAAGTGGGGATAACCGTTCGGCTATGGGGTAAGAAATATGAGTTTATGCATAAGCATGCATGTTCATTTTGTCTGCATCGTAGAGATTATCTGTTAGTGCTTCATGCATTGCATCGGTCTGACAATGGCTATTAGTGCAGAGCTGAACCTTGGCTACGGCTGCTTCGACAGTAATGTGCAACCATGAGTCGCAGCTGCTAATAGCATCAGATAAAGGAGTCATTGGTTAGCTGGATTACCGCTACCAATCCTGAGTTTCTCGGGGACCGGCCTCTGAATGATAGTTCTGCTTGTGTGTTTGATTAAATGATAGTTCCTATATGCTGCCTTGCCCCTAAGAGTTAGATTTGTGTTGCACAATACATGCTGCACACTACACGATAGAGCACTGTCCCGATTCGTATGCTTATAAGTTTGAATATGCAAACTGTTTCAAAGTTATGTTTTCAAAAAGATGTAATCTGACTATAATCCTGAACTGCATGAAATGAACTTAGGTAAAACTAGCAAGATCACTAGTAATGCAATATTTTGCCACATGATTACTTAGTGTGGATTTCAGGGGGCATAGCTTCTGTTCAGTTGTTTTATCTCACCAGTACTTGCATAAAGTGCTGACCCACCAATAGTTTACTTGTTCTCAGGTTCTCGTTCGTCCGAGGAAGCGATAGCCGTGCCTCATCCCAAGGAACCGGAAATCTGGAGCCGCATCGAGTTGTGCCTGCTTTAAGTTGCTTTTGTATAGAGGAACATAATGTATGGAACGGTGTTATTGTAATCGAGAGAAGAGTGCTTGAGCGATCTGTAACCTCGGCCTTGCATCGTTTGTAACACTTGTGAATATCAATAAAAGAGCTTATTTTTCATATGCCATTGTGTTCTTCACTTTTCTGCAATGTTATGTGCCGCTGCTTCAGTATTGAATAGCTTACTTGCCCTTGTTCAAAGCTTTGGCCTTGTGTAAGCCCACTTTAGGCTTGCACGACATCACGTCCGTGCGAGGACAATCGGTTTCGTAGGGACCAAAGCGAGGACGAACGGCCCTGCGGGACCGGGTCGTGACAGGGGAAGGGGGAGGTCCGGGCAGAAGGAGGAGAAGGAGAGGACAGGGAGGTGGAAGAGGAGGAGGAGCTCAGGCCAGAGGGAGGGGAGGTCCGACAGTTTACAGTTCAGGTGGTGGTGGTGTTGTTGGTGATGTTGCTAGTGGTCGATGGCAGGATCCCGGCGGACAGTACAGGCGATCGACGGGAGGAGTCGGGGTCTCGAGCAGAGAGAGGATGACAGGGAAGTGGTGGTGCTGGTAGAGGCCTCCGGCGGTCGGGGGGGGGGGTCGTTCAGTCGAGGGGGTGCGACGGAGGAGATCAGGAAAGAGAGGAGGAGAGGAGAAGTCGGGGTGGAGGTCGATCGGGAATAGGAGAAGAGGTGGTGATGATGCTGGAGAGGGAGGTCGACGTGGTCGACCAGGCTATGCGGAGGACGAGGCGGGTCGAGGGGAGGCTCAGGTGAAGTCTGGCAGCGGGGGACGATACGGAGGAGGTGATGCAGGCGGTTGGGTTCAGCGGTTCGGCGGGTGTCCTCAGGCGGAGGAGGGAAGAGGAGGATGAAGAGGAGGTTGAGGAGAGGGACAAGGAAGGTGTAGGGAGGATCCCGGCGGCTCGGCGGAGGAGGATGGCCGGCGATCGAGCAGTGGGTTGGGGATGGGGGAGTCGGCTGAAAGCTTGGTTTTAGTTATTAGGTTTGTGGAGAAAAAAAAGGGAAAAGTTATTTTTATATGTGTAGATTTTTTTAGGTTTGGGGTTGACCTAGTATGTGGGCTTGGTCAACATCCTCTTGGAGTTGGGCCTTAGCCTTACATGGAGATGTTTGGAGGCTAATTTTTTTATATTGGTTAAATGCAAGGCTATAATTTAATTGGGGGGGGGGGGGCGATGTTGTGCGTTGCACATTCCGAAAATTATGGGAAAAATTCATGTGAAGGGAAAAACGAGTTTTCTTCATGTATTGTCCAATGGTGTGGACACCTCAATGCACTTTTGCATAAAAGTGCGCAATAATTAGAAAATTGCACGAAGATGAAAATTGGGTTTTAATTAATTAAATTACCGTGCAAGGTGTTCTGGAATTAATTAGAAGTACATGGAGATAAAATTAGGTGGGGCACAAGTGTCAGGGACATAGAGGGCTCAGAGTAGAATATTAACAAAATTTGGGTTGCACAAAACGGGTCAAGATTGTGTCTCCAATTTCGATTGGAACGCACAGGGATAAAAAGTTGATTTTTATTTAGAATTAAATAATAACGTTTGCGACGAATGTTGTGCGACTAAAATGTAGCACAAGAGAGTATAATTATAAGTTGCACCAAGGTCAGAATGGTAGGCGGACACGTCTAGGACAATGTTGTGAAATTTGTAGGAATGCAGTGGCTAGTGTGGTGCTCCAACTATTGAAGCAACGGTAAGGTGCACTATGTGATATAAATATTGTATAATTAAATTAAATGTCGTGTTCGATTTCTAATTGGATTCTAATTAGCCATAATCTCTCTATCTAAGCCAAATAGGGCTAATTTTGGGTGAGGGGGTTTACAAGATGGCATACGGGCTCCTCCGTCGACGAGTTCGACTCCTCAGCCGCGACGAGAAGAGTGGTGGTGGTGGTGGTTGGTGGGGGTGGACACAGAGATGGATTCAGTATTTTTTAGGGGACATAGATGGAACTCAGGACACAGAGGTGGAGTCGGAACACAAAGAATCAGTGTCGAATTTTAGGACGTTTGGGAAAACATTTGGACACGAGCAGTAGACACAGCTGGAATTTTTAAAAATATTTTACCAAACACAATTATCAACATTTGTGTTTTAAAACCATTTTCCGATGAAAGTAACTAAACGCAAACTCAAAATTTCTATACTCAGAAACCAATTTTATAACTTACTTTAGAAAAATTGTTTTCATACAGAAATTTTAGAAAGCATATCCAAACGACCCCAAGGTACTCATTTCAATTTTAAAATTTTCGAAAAAATACACTTTGAAAATTTTAACTACAGTTCAAGGACCGTCAGAATTCCGACGGTCTATAACATACAACTTTTGGTGTAGATTTTTTTCATGACTTGTTTTTTTTTACATGTTCAGAATTTGCTTGTTCTATTCTTGTTCATGTCGAAAGAAAACACAATTTTTATTGCATTTTCAGGCCCAGAGCCTTGGGGGCTATGCTATGACTACAATCAAATGCCTAAAACCCTCTTACAACCGTCACGTGGCGCCCACATGGTGGTCGTTCATTGGAGGAGGAGGGAGAGGTGGGATCCGGTGGCTGTCCGGGTGGTTGTTATGTGGCAGGTTCATTGGAGGGAGAGATAGGGCTGGCTGTGACCCACATAGCAGTAGAGAGAGGATTTTAAGAAAGTTGTAAGCATTTGGTAGTAAACATAGCATTATTGGAGCCTTGGAATGCCATCAGGCCTTGGTGAAGGATTGAAGTGACAGGGATTCCGGTGGATGCATTTAAATTTTGTAAACCAGATGCAGGCGAAGCACTCATATTCATAAGGGCTAATTATTGTTTAAATTCTGAATTTTATATAGTATAGAGTTTTAAGTTCTGACCTGTTTAATTGAAAATTTTAGACCATAAATTTTTATTTTTATTTTTAATTTTTTATTATACCACTTTTTCAGTATGTTTTAGTTGTTGTTTTTTTACTTTTGTTCAGAATATAATGAAAGAAATAAATATTCAATGTTCAAAGTGCTGAATATAAAATGCAGGGTTCAAATGCTAATTAGCGCTATTGTGAAATGGTCACATGGCCTGTATGAGTACAAAATTGTTATTAATTTGGTAACTAATCAACTCTTTTTTGGGATATCAGATGTTACGTTCGAAATTTTTGCACGCTGCATTGTATGTCTTTTGATAGTGTTATTTTGTTTTATCGCAACAAGTTTATAGAGTCCAATCTAACATCTACTCCTGTCAACCTGAAGAACATATTTACACAAATAAGATATTGTCATCCAGAATATTGATACAGACTTGCATGTTATCCAAGTGTACTAGCAGAACCGGGCCAAAGAGTTGAATTGTCTTAGTCGGAACTAATTTAAGTTCTCTTGATTCTCTTGAGATTTTTGTCTTATTGTCCAATTAAAAAGAATATGGGATCTGGGGGTTGTCATAAGTGGCCATTTGAATACGTGAGAGTATATTGAAAGTGGTTTAAAACTATCACTTTCGTTTTCAGTGATCATTGGTGTAGGCAGTTTCAGCGCTTGAATCTCTCTCAATTGCAAGTGTACTTTTTTTTGTCTGCTTTTTTAATTTTCATATACACTTTCATATTGTCATCTAAAAAAGAGGATTTGAAACTCTTCACTTTCATTAGGCCAGTTTGAGCTGCTACTAACAACAGAGACTTCAATGGTCACAATTTTTGGCACGAGTGCTTGAATTTTCGGCACAGAATATCAATGGACTACGTGTGCCAGTTACTCTACTTCCTTCCCCTAGTTTCTCAAGTAGAAAACACTTCCTAGTAACACCCCAAGGCATAAAGGTTGTGCCTTTGGGTAATTTTCCTGATGGTCAATAAGATTGTGCCAATCTTAGAAGAATTCTATGTCAAAACACCATCAAATTTTGACGGTCTAACTATTGCTAGGATGACAGAAGTTTATCTTATAACTTTATCAAATGGCTGTTAAAATTCCGACTACTTTTGTTTTATGACTGTCAGAATCTTGATTATCAATTATGACGGTCCTCTGTCGTCTCCAATAGACTGTGTCGAATTTTGAGATTGCAAATTTCAGATTCTAAACTTTGAAAAAACATCCATTATGAACCCATTAACCTAAAATATAATAAATAGTGTTTAAAAATACATGAAAATTACATAGAAACTAAAATAAAAATATCTAGAATTGTAAAAGGAAAAAAATTAATCAAAAATAGAGAAGAAGAGAAATAGAAAGTTTACCTTGATTGAGAAGTAGTCTTTATAGGGTTGGAAGAGGAAGCGGAAATTAATTGGGGAGAAGAAAGTGTTGAATTTTTTTTCTAAAGAATATAAATTGGAAGATGTAAAATTAAAGACATAAAATATGTATAGGATTCGAGACACGTTACGCGCTGTCCTTAGAATAGAATTTTATCCCCACGAACAGTGTAGTGGGTTCTTGAGGATCTATCCCCGAGATACAACGAATCTCTTCGATCAACTACACCGTACATCCGGTGGCGAATCTCACAAACGATCACAGCCTTGTCCGAATAAGAGAGATTTGACGGAGGAGTTTATGGAGAAATTTGATTCTGGTGCTTTTCTTGTCTTTTCCGCCTCTGTACGATTTTTCGTTCTGAACAGAGAGCGAGAGAGAGAAAAGATCAAAATATATTAATGTTCTGAGATCTCACGATTGTGTCCTGGATATATCTCTTACGTAACCTCTCCCACTCATCCCGTAACGGGATTACGTGAGAACGGTTCGGCGGAAGATAAACAACTCAACAGACCAAAACAACGAAAATAAAAAATAAAAATAAGTTGTGAAAATACATTTGTACCCCTGTCCGTTCCGCGGTTACGTAACCTCTCCCACTCATCCCATAACGGGATTACGTTAGAACGGTTCCGCGGAAGACCAGCAACTCAACAGACCAAAACAACAGAAATAAAAATAATAAAAAGTTGTGAAAATACCTTTGTACCCCTGTCCATTCCGCGACGCGCAAAGTTCTAAGTGCGTGACTAATAAACGCGTCAAAAATGCGTAATAAATCGCGCACCCCGTTCGCAGGTTGGATAAGATCTAGCACATCCCCCACAAAACTCACTTACCCACTAAGAGGGGTAACGCAATATATGGAAAGGAGAATGACTTATCCTTTCCCATGTGGGACTAAAACATAGATGCCTTTATTAAATCACATTGATTGCTTTCAAAGCAAAATCCAAAACAAATATAACAATCCCCCACATGATTCAATAAGGGAACAAAAAAAAGGTATAGCACGATAGGACATATAGGAAGAAAAAGAAGATATGGGCAATCACACTGTGTATAAGAGGAATGTGTCTTTCGGACTTGAACCTTCCCTTACTGTTATATATCTCAGACGTATATGTCTGGATTTTCCATTATAACTTGTCCTTTGAGCCTTTGCTATTGCAGCTTGGCTGTCATAGTGTATAGGGATAGTAGGAACTGGTTTGCTCCACAGAGGAATATATGTTACCAGATTCCTAAGCCAGTTTCTTTCCTCGCTGGTGAGGTCAAGAGCTACGAACTTTGCCTCCATAGTAGATCTAGAAATACAGGTCTGCCTGGCAGAGTTCCAAGCGATAGTAGCTCCACCCAATGTGAATACATATCCACTTGTGGCTATAGTCTCATATGTATCAGAGATCCAGTTTGCATCAGTATACCCTTCTAACACAGATGAGTATCCTCCATAGAATAATCCATGGGATATCATGCCCTTTTGGTATTTTATTACCCGTTCTAAGGCAATCCAATGAGAACTATTCGGATTGCTAGTGTACCGACTAAGCTTTCCTACTGCGTAGGAAATATCAGGTCTAGTACGATTAGCAATATAGTTCAGGGATCCGATTTGCTGAGAATACTTCAGCTGAGCCATACTGTCTCCTTTATTCTTCTTCAACCTGATACTTGCATAATATGGAGTTCTTACAGGCTTAGAATCAAAATAGTTAAATCTTTTTAGAACATTTTCTATATAGTGAGATTGGGAGATACCAATTCCCTCAGAAGTATGACTTAATTTAAGTCCTAAAATCACATCAACAGGTTCAAAATCTTTCATATCAAAATTTTGAGACATAAATAATTTAATATCATAAACAATATCCATATCGGTACCGAAAATGAGAATGTCATCAACATACATGCATAATATCACACATGAGCTACCAACAATTTTGCTATATACACATTTATCAGAATCATTAATAGCAAAACCATTTGATAGAATTATGTTATCAAATTTATCATGCCAATGCTTAGGGTTTGTTTCTGCCCATAAAGATATTTAATTAATTTGCATACCTTGCGTTCTTGCCATGGAACAACAAATCCTTCAGGTTGTTCCATATAAATCTCTTCATGTAAATCTCCATTCAAAAAAGCAGTTTTTACACCCATTTGATGAATAAACAATTTATGAACAGATGTAATAGCAATTAACATTATAATTGTAGAAATTTTAGTAACAGGAAAGTAAGTGTCAAAAAAGTCTACCCCTTTCCTTTTTTTGAACCCTTTAGCAATTAACCTGGCTTTGAATTTCTCAATAGACCCATCAGGTCTTAATTTCTTTCTGAAGATCAATTTGCAACATATTGGTTTGCAACCTACAGGAATGTTAACCATATCCCAAGTTTTATTTGATATAATAGAGTCCTATTTATGGCATATTTCCAAAATAAAGAATCAACTGAGGACATAGTCCCTTGATAGGATATATGGTCCTCTTCAACAAGGTAGGTAAAAAAACCTTCACCTAGGTCTGGTTCTCTTCTTGTTCTTTTACTCCTCCTAGGTTCTACTGGGGTAATCTCCTCTGGTTGTGAACTAGAGGTTGCAATAGAGCCTTGTGTAGATATAGAAGATCTAGGAATTCTATTTTTCAATGGAAAAATATTTTCAAAAAATATAGCATCCCTAGATTCCATGATTGTGTTTGCATCAATATCATTTACCTCACTCTTAATTACAAAAAATCTATAAGCAATAGTATTTGGGGCATATCCCAAAAATACACAATCTACGGTCTTGGGTCCCAATTTTTTTTCTTAGTAGGAGGGACAAAAACTTTAGCAAGGCACCCCCACACTTCGAAATATTTCAAAGATGGCTTTCTACCTTTCCAAAGTTCATAAGGGGTCTTATCAGTCTTCTTGAAAGAAACTTTATTTAAAATATTATATGCAGAAAGAAGGACTTCCTCCCATAAATTATCAGATAAATCAAAGCTACCTAACATAGAATAATTATATCAAGAAATATTCTATTTTTTTCTTTTTTCTACCCCAATTCTGTTGAGGAGCATAATGAGAAGTTACCTCATGTGTAATGCCATACAATTCACAAAAAGAGTCAAACTCAGCAGAGGTGTATTCACCCCCACGATAAGACCCAAGAATTTTAATTTTCTTTCAAGCTGGTTTTCAACTTCAGGTTTAAAAGATACAAACTTACTAAAAGCTTCATCTTTAGTTCTAAGCAAGTAAACATAGTAGTAATTTGAATAATCATCTATAAAAGTAATAAAATACTGTTTACTACTACGAGTAAGAATATCGTTTAATTCACAAATATCGCTGTGAATAAGCTCCGATAGCTGAGAACTCCTTTTAACAGAATGAAAGAAATTTCTGGGCTGTTTGGCTTATGTACATATCTCATATTTTGTATTCCTGCTCATCTCAATCTTCGGAATCAATTACAAATTATACATTATCTTTAAAGAGTTAAAATTAACATGTCCCAAACGACCATGCCAAACATCACAGCTATCAATATTATAAGAGAGTGCATTTGAATCAGAAGTTGAAATAGAGGCAATATTATTTAAACAAAAATTTAAAGTACTACAAGGCGTGTCCACAGAAAGTTTAAACAAACCCCCACATACATAGCCTTTTCTAATAAAGTTACCATTCATGTAGATTACAATTCTATCAAACTCAAGCACAAGTTTGTAACCATGTTTATTTAACAAATAACCAGAAATAAAGTTTTTGTTGACGTCTGGTACGTGATGCACATTATGCAAAGGAAGAATCTTGCCCGAAGACAACTTGAGGTTAACTTTTCCCTTTCCATGCACTCTGACAACACTCAAATTTCCATAGCTACTGATTCACCTTCCTCAACCTGTCGGTAGAAAAAAAAGAATCAATATTAGGGCATACATGGACTCAAAAATAGAACATACAATTACAAACCTCTGATCATCTGTACCGACAGATTCTATCCCGACTATGATAACATGAGCCTGTGGAACAACAGGAGTGTATGCAGGAGTTCGACGATCAGGATTCTGAAATCCCTGACCCTTTTTCATGTGGAGGTATTGCCTAGCAAAGTAACCAGGCTTACCACAGTTATAACATTCTCGCTTAGGTCTGTTGTCTTTTCAAATCACAGCTTTTGGCTTAAGAAACTATTTTTTTGCAGGGTTCCTGTTCTGGGGGTTGTTCCTCTGTTGATGGGGTTGGCCCTTAGACTTTCCATTGGTTTCAGCAATATATAACTTTGCCTCAAATTCAGTACTCAGAGGTTCCTTTTCTCTAGTTCTATCTTCTTACTCAATGCGGAAGGATACGAACAGGTCGTCTAAGGATATGGGTTCCTTATTATATTTTAGTTTTAAACCAAATTCTTTCCAAGATGGAAAAAGTTTATTAATGAAGGCAGCAATTAGAAACTTATCAGCAAATGGTATGTTTTTTTGAGACATCTCGTGTATAATATTCTGAAGGGTATTAGTCTGTTCAACAACAGACTTCCCATCTACCATTTTAAACTCTAAAAATCTGTCTACAATGTAAATCTCAGAACTCGCTCCTTCATTGGAGTATTTTTTATCGAGAGCTTCCCAAAGCTCTCTGGACGTGGAGGTAGTGCAATATATATTATAGAGCGTGTCAGAAAGACAACTGAGAATTTTGTCGTGACAGATAAAATCAGTCTCATTGTAGGACTCAAATTCATAGGTCCTAGAAGGTTCGTATAAGTCAGATAGGATTTCTGGTTCTTCGAGAACCTTAAATAGTTTCAAGCAAGTCAGCCAGTAGGTCATACTACGCTGCAATCTCTTAAAGTTCAGGCCATCAAACTTCTCCGGTTTGGAGGAGTTATGAATGTTGGCGGACAGTTCTTCTACGGTGGTGTTCATCACGCAGATAAAAATTTTCACAAACAAAAGTAGACATATGCTATAAAATTATATTATAATATTGTTGAAAAAATACCTAAAGAATGCAAATTGGAAGATGTAAAATTAAAGACAAAAAATATTTAGAGGATTTGAGGCACGTTACATGTTGTCCTTAGAATAGAATTTTGCCCCACGAATAGTGCAGTGGATTCCTGGCGATCTATCCCCGAGATACAACGAATCCTTTTGATCCACTACACCGTGCATCCGGTGGCGAACCCCACAAATGATCACAACCTTTCCCGAAGAAGAGAGATTGGACGGAGGAGTTTCTGAAAAAAATTGGTTCAGTGGTTTTCTTTTCTTTTCCGTCTCTGTACGATTTTTTATTCTGAACAGAGAGCGAGAGAGAGAAAAGATCAAAACAAATTACTGTTCTGAGATCTCAGGATCGTGTCCTGGATATATCTCTTACGTAACCTCTCCCACTCATCCCGTAACGGGATTACGTGAGAACGGTTCCGTGGAAGACCAGCAATTCACCAGACCAAGACAACAAAAATAAAAAATAAAAATAAGTTATGAAATTACCTTTGTACGCATGTCCGTTTCGCGATGCGTAAGTGTGTGTTTTCCATTAAATCAAAAGGAGAACTAAAAGAACTTGATTTGATTAACTAAACTAAGAAAAAGTACAGAGAAGTCCTAGAAGACAATCTAAGTACAAATTTGTTTTCTGGGGGTGATGATAGAGGGTTAGGAGTGTATCAACTCTCTTTACTCCGTGGACGATCCGATGCGGAAGCTCTTCTCTCTTGCTTGAGTATAGGTTTGCCAATAGCTAGCCAGCTCCTTTGTATGGGTGTGGTACATTGCTATTTATAGCCGCCCTGTGGACGTGCTATAGATGTCGTATATATTCCTGCTTGGTGGCCGCATAGGGCTACTTCAACAGCATTCGGTTGTAATTGTGGTCGTATGTCACGGGGAAGCTGCTACGTGAGTTCGGTTCAGATATGCTGTTGATGAGATCTCGGGGTTGTTATCAACCCGTTGTGGGTGTGACTTGGTCAGCTGGACACATAGTCAGCACCAATTGTGCAAATTTTTTTGCAGTTGTAACGAAAAGATCTTGTGAGCTGGAGGCCACATAACAGTTAGGCTGCATAATGGTGAGGCCGGATGCGTCTTGTAGCCGCATACGTGCTCTTATTTGGGCCTTGATCGAATGGACACTCTGGCGGCATGCTAGCCAGGCCACATATGTGCTCTCGTTCGTCTTTGGTCTGATGGACACTCTGGCTTCATGAGGACGAGGACGCATAGAGTTGAGGCCTCATATGTGCTTTGGCCGTATATGTGTCCTAGCCGTATATGGGCTTTTATCTGACTAAGGCAGCATAATATTGAAGCCGGATAGGCGGGACACGTGACACGACTTGTCTGACGAGGTCATTAATTATTGGATGTGACTCTTTATCTTTTTGCCTTCCACCTTTTTGCGAGTCTCGATGCCGTCAGGCCTTTTTGTCAGGCGTTGTAGAGTGTGTCAAGGATCTTTTATGCGGCCTCTTGCTACTTGGTTGGTCTGGCTGCATGAAGGCTATTATGCGGCTTCCGTTTGGCCGTATATATCATGTTTTATGCGACATGAGCTCTATGCGGCATATAGTATTTTTTATTCTTCTACAAGACCCCCTTCAAAGTTTCCAAAATGATAAGTTTGGAATACTTTGAAAGAAGTATGGACGAACGCTATTGGCCGCATATGCAGGTCATGCCGCATAGCCTCAATGCCACATAGCTGTCTCTGACAGGCTGTCCGATCACTAAATGAGGAGATTTTTTCTATCTCTGACTGGATTCTTTTGGGATTTTGTGCCATCTCCTGACACGGGATTCGAGGTATCGATTTCCAAGAAGATTAAAGAGGATCATGCGGATCGAGATATCAGGTTTATCTTATTAACCGCTTGGTTTATTGTCTCGATCCCTTCATGCAGTTTTGGAGCCTATAAATAGGCAGTCATGGGGAGAGAGAGAACTTTTATCTCTTTGCATTCTTTTTTATTTTTCTACGAAGGATGCCGCAGGCTGCGACCCTTCTCACCGAGGAGTTTGTCAGCGGCGTCTTGATCCTTGGCCCCATGATTCCGGTACTTTACTCGGAGGTATAGGAGCACCACGTTCTTCGTATCGGGCTTCCATAGGCACAGATACACCCATGTATAGTCTTGCTATGTGGACGAGAAATCGTCTAGAACACGCGCATATTTCTTACACAGCTTTGTCCCATGGATGAGAGATCATCCCGAACATGCGCAGGCTTTCTTCATTAGTCTGTTGCATGGATGGGCAACCATCATACGGCAACTAAGACCATGCCGCATGGATAAAGGCTCGACCTGGACATGAGACACCCATGACTCTGTCGCATGGATGAAAGTTCGATCCGGACATGCGACCACCAAGGCTCTGTCGCATGGAAGACACCTCATGCGCCGACTAGGCTCTACCACATAGACGTCAACTTTGTCTTTGTATGATGATGTCATATATTTTTCTTATGCAAGCTTTGTTTTCCCTCATGTGGCTCATGATGGAGCATGGAAGAATATCATAACACCCGTTGTTCGGGGTGAAGACCAACTTTATATGGCGGTTAGCCAAGAACTGATCCAGGAGACGAGGACAGTTTGGCAAGAACTAATCCAGGAAATAAGGATGAACATCTTGGGTCGTGCGCTGAGCTGTCCTTGTTTATGCAGCATGCCAGCTGCGTTTCTCCCTTTTGTGCTGTTTGCTATCGGTCGGAAGACTACGGGATCGATGACAAGATTTGGATTAATTATCATTCCTGTCGTTGGTCTTTCTGCATGATTATAGAGCGCCTGCTCCTGCTCCTCCCTTGTTATTCATCGGTATGGATTCTTTTCCATATACTGAGGTTTGTACTGTGGAGGGATGATCTAGAAAGTATTGAGTTCCGCTGCGGGCTCTGCTGGTGTCAGTAGCTGCGACTACTCGGAGGGGCACCTAGATGGAGAAAGTTATGATTGTAGAATTTTCTATCACATGTACTCATGATCTTGAATATTAATAAAAACCCTTAAAATATAACAGATTTCTATCGTATGTACTCATGATCTTGAATATTAATGAAAACTTTATCTTTTTTCCAGAACTTCTCTCTTGTGTTAGATGTTATGGACTTTGGGTATTTGTATTAGAGGTAATATGGACGTAGTACAATACCGTAGCCTCTTAAGGATATCCTACTAGGGGATCTTTGGTGGACTTATTACTTTTTGGCGCGAGACTGCAAGTAATAAGTTCAAAACAGGCCTTGCCAGAGGTGACAAGTTTGGTGGACTTAACACCATTGGTGCACTTAAATTTAAGTACATGTGATAAGTTTAGACCGCGATCGATATCAGGGGTACTGTGGACGTGATGATCGATAGCCAAACCTAGAAGGTTTGCTCAGAGGTACGATGGACATGGCAAACCCTACTAGGGAGGAGGTGAGAATGATAACTCAGAGGTGACGTAACGTGAGCCGATCAATAGTCGTACCGAGAGGTTAGGTATTATCCCGGTATTTTTGGTAGAAGGAAAAAACGAAACGAGCCAGAGGTAATATGGATGTGACCGTTTTCTTTTGATGGAGAACAGGGGCATCTCATAGTTCAGAGGTGATATGGACGTGAACTGTTTGCTTACATTGAGGACATCCTACTAGGGGGTCTTTGGTGGACCTATTATTTGTTGCGCATATTGAGTGCAAATAATAAGTTTGAAATAAGCCCTATCAGAGGTAATATGGACATGATAGTTTTTGTGGATAGTGAGGATATCCCGCTGGGGGATCTTTGGTGGACACATTACTTTTTTGCGCACTTGGGATGCAAGTAATAGATTCAAAACAAACCTTATCAGAGGTAACATGGACGTAATAGGTTTTTTGGACCCATTATTTTTTGTGCATATAAGTGCAAGTAATAGGTTTGAGACAAGCCTTGCCAGAGGTAATATGGACGTGACAGTTTTTGTGAACTTAACATCGCTGGTGTACCTTGGTGAGTACGGGTGATAAGTGGAGATAAAAATCGATATCAGAGGTAATATGGACGTGTTGATCGATAGACAAACCCAGAAGGTTTTCTCATAGGTAATATGGACATGGCAAACTCAGTCGGGAAAATATATTAGGACAGTAGTTCAGAGATAATATGGACGTGAACCAATATCTGAAAAACTTACTAAGGAGTGGTTTGTTGAGTGTGGTCTATCCGAAAATAAAGATAGACCTGAGGACTGCTCCGCTGGGGATATTGGTGGGACGATAGCTTAGAGGCAATATGAACATGGCTAGCGTCTAACCAGATTGGTTTTTGAGTGGTCACTGCGGGAGTGTACGAGTGGACCTGAGGACTGCTTTGCTGGGGAGACTTTGGGGATCCATCATTCGTTGCGTATTCAGGACTCCTGGATACAGATGATGGCTTTTACAAGAATTTATAACGAAGAAGAAAATATTGCACATAGGTACTTGTTGTGGATGAAGAACCCAGAGTGTAGAGATGTACGTATGGGTTATCCCGTTGGGGACGAAGGGAGTACAAGTCTAGTTTAGACGTAGTACTTTTTCAGGAACTTGTCATTGATATGCATCATGAGCAAGTCGCCGTTGGGTTTTATAGATGGTATGCATCGTCGAAAAATACGGTTCCACAATGAATGGGCCCTCCTATTTAAGTTAGAATTTTTCGGTCGTCTTTTGGGAGTGATGGTGCGTACTAGCGTCTCCATATCTTAGCCCTCTGTGAGTGCTGTTGTAATAACTATCGGATTGTAAAGGAATACACCATCCTTTACCGAAGTTCAGACCTTCATTCTTTACCAAAGTTTAGACCTTCATTTTTTTGGAGGTCATAGCCCATCTTCTGCATGAGACGGAGTGATTGTTGAATGTAATGATGGAACTGAGGTAGCTCATCATTTGTTGCGTTGAATACTATTGCTAACTTAGCTTGTGCAGAATAAGAAGCTCTGTGCACAGGAACACTGCCATGTATACATGAGGGAGTTGGCTGAGTTGTGTGCGTAGGATCACTGCCGCATGCGCACGATTGTCTACCACATCGAGGATCACCGCTTGCTGCACGTTTTTGTATATTGTGCAGGGGAACACTGTCTGTTGTCCATAAGGATTTGTTACGACGAGAAGTACTATCGTGTGCACATGAAGTGTGATACGTCCTTGCGCTGAAGACTTGCTCGGATGGGTATAATAGAACGATGCATATCGTGCGCCATTGTTAATGAGTCATGCGAGACTTAGCTTTTGTGTACAGGGAGACTTGTTGAGCTTTGCTGAGCATCCGAAGTCTACAATTTGTATTTTTATTCCAGCGAGTACGGTTGGCATACTCCGAGATCGTGAAGTGAGTTCCGATTATCCATTGAGTCTAGTCGAGCATGGAGTTCTTGGACCTCTTTCATTGCTTCCTTAGCCTCGCCTGCTGCTGAAGGGGCTGAGGAACCAGGTTGGGAAGGATTGCCGCCCGCGGGTGGAGAAGTTGTGTTTGAATCCGCATTGGTCCCAGGATCCAAGTTAGCTGGCGAAGAGGTCTTCGTCGGTTGAGAGGCCAAGTTTGCCTTGATTTCCAACATTGTTTGGGTCAAGGCTTGCATCGATGCATTCATGGTCTGCATCATGTTCTCGAGAGCCTCAAGGCATTTTCGGTCACTGGGGTCATCATAGTCATCCCCTGCCATGTATACTGTCCTCACGTAGGGAGAGATGGACGGGGCAGTAGATGTCACACTCTCCATCTCGGACCCTTACAGTAAGTCGTCTTCAAGGAAGACTAGCAGCGTTGTGTTCTCTTCAGATTCGTATGAGGCTATGTCATCTTTGCGAGAGTAGCAACTCCCAGGGGTTTCAAAATCTGTTCCTTAAGAGTCATCATCTTTTCGGAATAATGGATTGTTGTGTAGGTCCAGGGGTTTACTACCCCCAGCTTGGGGAGTCCCTAGGGGTTCTGAGGAAGAACTACCCCCAGCGGCTGGCAGCTTTTTCCTCGAATGAGTGCCCTGGAAAATGCCTTCCATGGGTCCTGTTGTCGGTCCTCCTAGTAATCTTCTTCTCAACGCACTGTTCGAGAGTGACGGACTGTAGGTGCTGGACTTCTTTCCTCCTTTGGTGGAGGGGATCTTCCGAGTCGAGTAATATATGGCGAAGGACAACTCCTCCCCCTCTGGCACTTGCACTTGACCTCCGGGTTATTGTCGGGCAGGTATCTTCTGGTGCAGTCGTTAGAAGGTCGATTGCCTGTTTGTAGGCGATGTTGTCCCGTTGCAGCAGCAATTGATGATAATCTTGACACAATGATGCCATGGAGAGGATATTTCATCGGCCGTAGTTGTTTTCCTCATTTTGCGCCTGTGATTGATCACGTTGCGCAAGTCGAGCGAGGGTTGTTCTACCTTTATATCCTTTTGTGGGCCTGGGTAGACCGAGCGTACGGGTGTGTAGGTGTTGGGTTGGCTCCCGGATTTGAGGTTCGTACAAGAACTTACCTCAGATCGGGCGAGAGACTTTTGAGACCGACCATGTCCATTTGCCGCTGGGGACTGGACGCATGGGTGTGTCTTATATAATTTTCTATCAGGGGCCCGCGTAATGATTAGCGGTGCCCTCTAACGGTCAGCTGAATGGACAGATGTCTGAGCTTGGCCAGGTCGTACTGTCCTGGACCTCTTTGACTTAACACCCATGGGCGCATAGTACGCAGAGTCCAAGTTTGGGTCTTCGTCATTATCATTGGGCCGCATAGAGTATGGGCCGCATGAGATACGATCGAAGACAGAAATTATGCTACTGTCTGGGCCTCATGGGGACGTCTACCTGCGGCTGTGAGCTGAGGCCGCATAAGGCCGTCGTCCAGTCTTATACGGCCTCATTCTTGGCCGTATGGAACTTGCTTCATCCCCAGAACGTCTGGTATCGTAGTATTTTCCTTTACCAGAGTCTGGACGCTAAGTAGTTTCCACGTCGAGTAGGGAGGCCGCATGGACGTGGACGTCTTGGGAGCGCGCCTGGTTGTCAGTAACATGGTGAGCGGTTGGAAGTGTCCCCCCCCATAGTTGGGCAAGGCGCAGCAGCCTTCTCTACCCATTGTCTGTGGGTCGCCTTGGGATTGGCTAGCCTTGAGGAAGGACTGACACTTCCTTCCAAGAGCATGTCCTCAAACGCTTGTTGGTCGAAGCAAACCACCAGCATCTTTTGTGTCGAGCCGAGCTTGGACGCATCGAACTGCGTCAATAACTTCTCAACAGAGAAGAAGGACGTCCCCAGCAGAGGTTCCATCATTTTTCTATTAAATCATGTCACGATCCGCACCCAGAATTTAGGGTACTAGTACGTGGGTACGTCCAGCCTACGCCGCAGCATCGGCGGTAGAACGCTGTCTAGGTCACAATACTATCTAAACAATCTCTCACGAATATCCAACTCCATAAGGAGCCACAGATATCATAATATAATATGGAATACTCAATCACAGAAATAAGGCATGATGAGATATCGAAGAAATAAATGAAATACAACACAAGTCCAAACAAAAAATAATCTAACCTACAATCAATAACATCCAAGTCTCCAAGTATGCCGGGAACAAGTCCTCTAAGTCACATTCTGGAAAAATATTTTCAGTCAAGATAGAACAAAGTACATCTCTAATAGAAGTTCTAGATCAAAGATATAAACTATGTAGTAGTAATTAGATGTAAATATACAAGAGCATATACATGTACAAGAGATACGCAATAAAGGAAATACTGAAAATAAATACGAGAATGGACAATATGTCAATGAACAAGAATACTAATGACTAAGTGTGTGAGTACTAGCTTAAATATGTGATCGACTTGGGAACTTATACACGAATACTGGCATGGCTAGTCATATGTGCGGTGTATGACCAACACTAACATGAGAACAAGACTTGTACATGAAGGGTATGATCACATATCTACACTAAAATACTCCCCACCCCCGAATGGTATAGTAGATCCAACCATGGTACGCTATGGCACGGGATTCCCCAAGAAGATAGCGACTCTTCCCGAGAATCAGTGTCTGTATATGTACAAGATAAACAATGAAACAAGACTTGCATAAGATACACCATGAACAAGGAATAACATCTCATGACGAGATCCGGATATACCAATCCGTGTAACCATCGTGTCAAGAAATATGGATATCTACACTAAATACAATGAACATAGAGGATATCATAAACAAGAAACTATCAGAGAATATACTCGTCTGGGGTCCTTAGCTGGCAATACCAATGTCCTGTTTTTGAGGTCTTGTCTGAATGATCCAACAGTCCTATAGACATATTATAATATACAATATAGCATCAGTGGATATACTAACATACCCACAATCATAATACACTGGACTCAGGGCCTACGCTAGGGGTGCTAATCATCTAACAGGGTCAAGTGTGCGTTTAGCTGCACGGATGTCACGTCCTCAAATGTTGTGCGAAATCAAACAGTCAAACACTAACACAGGTCTCGCCAGTACGTCAGTGTACGTAAGGCAGTCAACTCACAAGTCTCAGGGTCACATGGTCATATATAAATATGGGGTATCCACAGTTAATGCCTAGGGTCATACAGCATGTACATGTTGCAATCATACCTAGTACTAGCAATTAATTACCATATAATGTATATATATATATATATATATATATATATATATATATATATATATATATATATATATATATATATATAATATACATAGTCCTAACTAGCATTTAATTACCATATATATATATATATATATATATATATATACCAAATTGAATACTATACACATACACGTACGTATACGCATATGAGTCACTGGGTTCACCGACACGGGGTCCTCTGTCACTAAACTATCATGAGAAAATATGCTAACCCTAATGGATACACAAACACATAAAATCACGAAGGACAGTTTTAACCTGCACGAGCATGCACGGGGTTGACGATGATGACGATGACGATGATGATGACGATGATGACGATGATGAATGGTGATGATGATGATGATAATGATGATGATGGAGTCGAGGTGGTCGTGGCAGGGCTGAGGGAAATCGGGGCAAGTCGAGGAGGAGGAGAACGTAGAGAAGAACAGGGAAGAGGAGAGCTGTGTCGACTCCGGCGGCTCTGGCGAGGAGGTTGGCTGTGCTCAGGGTATCGAGGAGGAGGAGATGGGTTGAGGGAGGTCGTCGGTGATGATGGGAGAAGGAGAACGTGGGGTGGCGGTCGGGTCTGGGACTGCTGGCAAGTTCACCGGAGATAGGAGGTGGTGGTTGTGATCTCAGGCGAGGCTTGATCCAGGCGATGCTCAGTCGAGATGGGAGGAGAACGGGAAAGATGGTGGCAGTTCAGTAGGGTTGTAGGCAGTCGTCGAGGAGTTCAGGAGACTGGAGAAGATGGGGACGATGGTGGTGCTGATCAGTCAGGGAAGAGGGAGGTCCGGCGTGGTGACTGCTCAGGGAAGAGGAGGTTGTGATGATTAATCTCAAGCGAGGCTCGAGGTCGGCTTCTTACTGCTCAGGGAGGAGACAGCGGGGATGGAGTCTGGGCTGGAGGGTTGGTCGAGAGGGGTTGTGTTCGGCGGAGGGGGTCATGGCTCGGCTGTGCAAGGGTGGAGGAAGACGACCGAAGGAGATGGAGGTCGGGGTTTCGGTCTCCGGTGAGGTACAGTGGTCGGCTATGAGGAAGAAGGTGAGGTTTAGTTTAGGTTTGGTTGAGGTGGATGATAATGGTTAAAATAATAGTAGAGGAGTTGTTGCATGTAGGAGAGGAGAGAGGTTGATGGTGACCTCATAGGGATTAGGGCCGGCCAAGTACATCTTGGGATGGGGTTTGCATTAGGAGAGGGGTTTGAGGATATATATATATATATATATGTATATATATAGGTGTGTGTGGTGAGGATGGCTCCATTTAAAATGGATGAACAAAGATTAATCATGAGGGAAAGAGAGAAAGAGGGAGGACTGGTCAAAGGGAGAGGAAGGTGTTTTCTTCATGTGCTTGACCAATAGGATGGTGACACATCATTACACTTTTGTAATAAAGTCCCCAACAATTAGAAAATTGCACAAAAAGTGGCTTTTTGGATTAAATAAGGGAAAACACCATGTTTGGTATGATGTATTGGCTAAAAATGATGTGTGGTGTTTAGTATGAGACTTGAGGGTGTAAATGGGGGTTTGGTTTGGTATTGGGTCTAGTTTTGGGTCAAGTTGGGTCCTTACACCAATTTAATTAAAATTAATATAAATAATATTCTAAAATTAATTGGAAGTACATGGGATTAAAATTAGGTGGGACACAAATGTCATGGACATAGAAGAATCAGAATAGAATATTGTCATAATTTAGTTTGCACAAAACGGGTCAAGATTGTGTCTCCAATTTCGATTGGAACACACAAGGATACAAAGTTGAATTTATATCAAATTAAATATAACTTCCACGACGAATATTATGCGACTAAAATGAAGCACAAGAGAGCATAATAATAAGTTACACAAGGTTCAGAATGAAAGTCGGGCACGTCTAGGACAAGGTTGTAGAATTTGTTGGAAGGCAAATGCTAGGGTAGCGCTCCAAATATCGAAGCAACGGTAAGGCGCACAATTAAATAAAATCACGGTAATTAATTACAACCTCCATAATTAAAACCCAAAAATGCTAATTAAAATCCATGATCCTATAATTCGGTCAGGGCTTCATCTAGTGGGCTTCTAGGGCTAGTCTACTAACTCACACATTAATGAACACTATATTATATAATATATATAACATGTAATATAATATACACAACACTTAAAATAATAAAAAGACAAAAATACCCCTATTTTGGAATGTGGTAGTGACAAATCAAAAGAAGAACTAAAAGAACTTGATTTGATTAACAAACTAAGAAAAAGTACAAAGAAGTCCTAAAAGATAACCTAAGTACAAATTTATTTTCTTAGGGTGACGATGGAGGTTTAAGTGTAGAAACTATCTTTACTTCGTGGACGATCTGATGCGGAAGCTCTTCTCTCTTGCTCGAGTATAGGTTTGCCAATAGTCAGTCAGCTCCTTTGTATGGGTATGGTACCTTGCTATTTATAGCCGCCCTGTGGACGTGCTAAGGATGCCGCATATCTTCCTGCTTTGTAGCCGCATAGGGCTACTTCAACAGCATACGGTTGTAACTGTGGCCGCATGTCACGTTTCGCTTTCCAAGATACAGTGAGTCGGGTACATAATACATCTCCAGGCTACGCTCCATAAGAATACAACTGTACCCATATCAGCGATTGTCTCCTGTAATACTCTAGAATGGAATACAAGTCATACTAAAATACTTTTATTACTACAAACCATAATTATATAATATGATTGAAGTACAATTGTACGAGTCTTTACAAAAAAAATCATTAATATATATGTCACGCCCCAGTCCCAAAATATACGGGACCAGGCCACGTGGCAATGGCCAGCTAATACGACTTTGAAGGATTTCCTAATTTAATGGACCGACGAAGTGTACTACGTTGTCCTAAAAGACTATCAAGTCCAATATACTAACATGCAA
Organism: Iris macrosiphon; assembly: GCA_036927795.1. Lineage (NCBI taxonomy): Eukaryota > Viridiplantae > Streptophyta > Magnoliopsida > Asparagales > Iridaceae > Iris > Iris macrosiphon. Next base: position 126,384,090 of record JAYESA010000018.1, read on the forward strand.
CAGGTAAATATCTAATCTCATCTACAGAATACAAATAAGAAGTGCTGAAAGAAATACTGGAAATAAGTACGAAGTCTGGATGTCATAATACAACACAAATAAGTCTGATGGAAACAAACTCACTGAATACAATGCTGAAATAAAAGTACGAAAGGACAGATAAGAATACTAGCCTAGAACATCGACTAACTAGATAAAGATGCTCCAGCCCTAGGCGAAAGGCCTACCAATGATCAGAAAAACTCCGAAGTAACACCTCAAGCTCCTCCTCAGTCGCATACCTCGTCTCATGTCCGGGCCCGTACACGGTCGGGTAGTATGCCTCTTCCAAATCTGAAAGAGAACCAGGTCCTCAGAGGGACGTAACAAGATACAAAAAATATATGCCGAATATAAATACTGAATAAGTAAGGGGGTTTAGTAACCATCTAAGTGAAAGAAATATGAGGACAACCTTGGTACCTATGGGTAGGTGAAGGCATAAATATGTAACGTCCATATCGTTCTGAAGAACGTGGAACCTGTATAGTATAACGTCCATATCGTTCCAAAGAACATGGAATCTGTGTGATATAACATCAGTATCGCTCCGTAGAACGCATAATTTGTAGAGTATATATACGTCTGTATCGCTCCAAGGAACGCGAAACTTGAATAAAGAGGTCATCGGTCCCTGTAGCTCCGATGGACACTATGGGTATTAATGTGTGTGTCCCATACGCCTACCAGTTGTCCTCCCCACCCAATAAAATTATACAAGTCGAATACATGACGTGCACACTTTATAACTACATGCTAGGTCTCAAATAACTAGACTAACCTGACTATGCTCTAAACTGTGATGCATGTCGCACACACCGATAGCTAGTCGGGTACGCCAACTCGTATCCCAACATGAGTTTGTTATCGTGATGAGTGTAAGAAGTGTCAGGGTCTTGAAAGATATCAGAACATCTCCACAACAGTAGGTGAGTTTGCTAGAGACTAAGTCGCTACACTACTCATTGACGCAATCGTCGACTGCACCCGAGTCATTCTCGGACGTGCACAGATATAAATAATATTTGTAACAACCACTTATGCAATATTTAACAACTTGAATTAAACAGTAAATAAGGCAAGGTATACTTGTCTGAATCCTCAAGCTGTGAATGCCAAAGTGCTCCCGATGCCTCGCCCGAACGATCCAACGATCCTAAATATATAATATAATATAATAATAATCAGTCATTATACTAGTATATGCACAAAAGTACATCTACACTGCCCTTAGAAGCTAACGCAAGTAGGGGTTATAACCAGGTCAACTAGAAGAGTCGAGTGTGCAAGTGTCTAAAAATGCACAAGTGTCAAGTCCTTCTAAATGTACATTTTCTCAAATATTACAACCAAGGTCATAACTAGTGTTCGTGTAGGTGCTAAGTTGTTCTCCAACACAAGTTTGATAGTGTTAACCCTCTAGGTATCCATGCACAAGTATGTAAAAGGTCCTCAAATATTGTGTACAACAAGTCAACTATCTATTATGCTACTAGTAAGTGTTTATAACTCAAAATATCTTGTAACACTAATCAGGTTTTTTAACTATTAGGTTAAGGTGTATACTTTATATATATAAAATCATCGTCACATCCTCTAAAATATAAACCATCACATAATCCTCGTACACTTGCACACATCCATACCTCAATTTCTCATCTATTCTAGCATAGCACATTAGCATGGTGACATTATAATTTCTTATTTTATACATGCATCATACATTTATATAAACAAGAATTAATTTCTGGTGGGTGATAAACACTCTCTAACTCATGGCACTTATATACAATAAACTAATCTAAGAACCTATATACAAACACAACTACTAGTGTCATACTAAACAACCTAGCTTATGCATGAATAATATCCCTAAATATCATTCCAACTAAAATACATATTCTAAAATTTTTATAACATGGAGTTAATAGGGGTTAATACATTCATGGGTTCTCATGCAACAATAACAAAAAGATGAAGAAGGGGGAGGAGATGAATGTATACCTAGGGTCAACTTGAAAAGGAAGGGGGGAGTGCTCGTCCTGCTGGCCCATGGTCGACCTGCTCTGGTGGTTTGGAAGGGTGCTCCGGCCAACTGTGCTCGACGGCAAGGCAGCACAGCAGTAGCAACTTGCAGCAGCAGCAGCGGCTTGTAGCAGCAGCGACGGCTTATAGCAGCAACGGTAGTAGCTCATGGGGATGATGGTGGTGGAGGTGGCTGTCGTGAGGTGGTGGAGGTGGCTGTCATGAGGTGGTAAAGGGGAGAGGGGAGCTCGGGTGGTGGTGAAATTGGTGGTGGTTGTTGATGGTGGTGGAGGTCGGGTGTGATGGGGGCGTTCATTGTGTCGGATGAAGAGGAGACCGGGAAGGTGGCGGTGGCAGTGAGGAGGTCGTGGAGCTGAGGGTGGCGGATGGAGGAGGCTGCATTGGAGATAACGATGGTGAGGGTGGACAATAGTGGTGGTGGTTGGCTGCTAGGGAGAAAGGGAACTAAGGAGAGGATGGTGAGGGTGGTGATGTTCGGTTTTTTTTTTAGGAGAGGTGATGGTGTGTAGCTAAAATTTTGAGGGGGAGAGAGAGTATCAATAAATAAGAGAAGGAGTTGGAAGCTTGGGAATTAGGGCCGGCTACCTCCCCCTATATCTAGGGATGTGGGAAGGATTTGTCATGAGAGAATGAGTGGTGGGATTGAGTTTAAATTTGAATGGAGGGTTGGGATTAAGTGTGGGTGTAAAGTATTGCATAGTACCATACAAAAAGGAGGAAGAAAGGTGGGTATGACCGATCAAGGCATGCAAAAGGTTTCCTTCAATTGGTTTATTCCAATAGGAGATTGCCACATAGCATGACATTTGCACTTAGGCCCCCTAATTATTTGGGTGTTTACAAATAATGGTAAATAAGGATTTGATGAGGGTAGAAGCCATGTTTGGTGTGTTGTAGTAGAGAAAATTGGTGTGTGGTATTTTGTATGAACCATGAGGGTGTGAGTGGGGGTTTGGGTTGGTGTTGGGTCTAGTTTTGGGTTAGGTTGAGTCATTGAACTAATTTAGTTAAAATTAGTGTCAAAGATGTTCTTTAATTAATTGGAAGTGCATAAGATTTAAATTGGGTAGGACACAAGTGTCATGGACGTAGTAGACTCGGAATAGATTATTGTCATAAATTAGGTTGCACAAAACGGGTTAAGATTGTGTCTCCAATTTCGATTAGAACGGACAAAGATGCAAAGTTAGATTTATTTGGATTTAAAAATAGATATTTGTAACGAATATTGTGCGACTAAAATGAAGCACACGAGAGGGTATTTATGAGTGACCCAAAGATCAAATTGGAAGACTGACACGTCAAGGTCAAGCGTGTGAAATTTATTTGGAGGCAAAATCTAGAGTAGCACCCCAAATATAAAAACAACGGCAAGGTGCACCAAGTGATACGAAATTTTGTACATTAATTTAAAACACCATGTTCTAATTCTAAATGGCTCCAAACTAACCCTAGTCTCTCTAAGCCAAGTAGACCTAAATTTGGTCGAGGGGGTTGACAATACATATTACCAGTTACAAAATATTATTTGCTGTATTCCCTGAAAATCACTCGAAGATTACTCCTCAACTTTGTCCACATCATATAGAGGTAGCATTTCATCAGGAACTTCGTCTTCCCCTAGTGAACAATACTAGGTCGTCAGAACGACAGCAAGTCCTTGGTCAAGAACGGTAAAAAAAATAAAGTATGATATAATAATGCGAGAAATGAAAAATGGAATAACTTTTGCATAGAAAGTAGAAAAATAGGTTTTCCCTATGACTCTAAATAATTACCTAGCTAATGTCCTTATAGTGTCTATTAAGGCAAACAATACCATTCCTATTTCACTACCATAAACACAAACAAATTTCCTAAATGATGATGTAAATTGGAGAACAACTCTTTGAATATCTATTTTAACTAGTTTCCCGACAACAATTCCGTAATCAGGGATCAGGCTGTGGCAGGTAGGATGACACGGTGCTTAGGATCCAGCCCTCTCACATCTAGTGAGTAAAACAAGATATAATATCAATTTACCTAATCAATCTTTTTAATTAAAATATATATATATATATATATATATATATATATATATATATATATATATATATATATAATTTTTAGGAACATGTACAAACACAGGACAGGTAAGTGAGTTATGCCTCACACGCAATTCGCAAGGCCTTACGAAAGAGTTTAATTATCGATCAGCTTTTTGTTGTTATTATGTTGCAAAATTTTGTAGGTGGTATTCAAGTTGTTCTCCTCCACCCAATACTTTCTAACCTAAAGCTACAAACAATTTATATCCTATTATCTTATTAATTTCCTGTTCTGTATACCATTTATCAATATACAAGAATGCATTTGTCAAAGTATATCAGGATACATGATTTCTATTTTCTTTATAATTTCCAGGAAACAGGTATCAGAATTTAATTTCATCCCAAATTCAGAACAATCATAAGAACTAGGATAAAATTTTCAGAAGATATTAATTCCTTTCAATTTATACAAAGCAGACATTAGCGAATTTCTAATTTTTAAGTCTCAGTTTACGTGGCTCATGTCCGTGGCCTACGAGTCCTAGACTTTGGTTAATCGTCCCATAGTTAAATAAATTTCCAGGTTGTCGTAGTCTGTCACTAATATAAAAAAAAAATGAGGTTTAGAAATATTGGTAATATTTTCGGATATTAAAATTTGGTTAACTCCCAAAAATTTTGAAAATTTCGGCAAAGTTTTCTTTGTATTTTGGGCTCTAAAAATTTGACAATTTAATATACAAGACCCGGAGCAACCCTCCGTAGTATTTCCGGATACACCGACTCCTTCGGTGGAGCAATTCTCAACACCGGATCACACGCAGGTATATATATAGACAAAGTATAGAATTTTAGGAAGAATTTCTCCTCACCTTGGTAATTAGGCACTATAACTTAGCTACGCAACCTTCTAGCTATAGTTGCTATATTAGATCCAAGAAATCCAATGATAAAAAAATATAGAAATTTATAACAAAGTTTGATTGCTAGCTAACCATGCACATTCAAGTTCATACATATTAGGCAGGATACTTCTATTTAATAACTTTTGTTTGTTCAGGTATATATATATATATATATATATATATATATATATATATATATATATATATATATATAGGTATAGTTATAGTTATGACAGGTTAATGAAAAACAATATAAGTAAACAAGTTAACACCATGATTGAGGACTAAGAATTTATTTGAAAGGAAAGCCCTACTGGGTGCTTAGTGTTTTAAGCAAAAATATTTTCATAAATAAAAATAATTCCATACATGGTGCAACTCTCTTTATGATATCGGATAAGTCCATCTGTGGTATTCCAGAACTCATTTGGTGTTCCAAAACTTACATATAAATATATATGTATATATATTCAATATATCATCATGTCCTGTAATTATCAAGCACCCTATTCTAAATGACTTGGGTTCTTATAACAAATTACATCATGTAGTAGACTTACTTACCATATAACTCATATATATATATATATATATATATATATATATATATATATATATATATATATATATATATATATATATATATATATCATGAATAATTTTAGAATTATATGTATACAAGTAGAGCTATTTCAATTCCTTGTCTATGATTGTGTCCGTCCGGGTCTGCACTAAATCAAATTCATACATGTATAGTATGATCAGTATTAACCAAAATCTATAATAAACTTTACCCATACTTTATGATTTTGAAATAGAGAAGAGAAAAAGAGGACTTGTCTTAAATTTGAACAAAACCTAAAGTTTCCTTCCAAATGCCTAATTTGATCCTTGATCTTTCCTATTTCAGTAAATTAGGAATAAATTTTCTGACCTAGGTTTAGAAATGAATTTGGGAAAAAATTTAGGAATAGAGGATTATACCTTGGTTTGAAAAGAAGTAGTAGTTATAGGAGGAGGAAAGAGAACTCGAGGGAGATGACCAGAGGAGGAGGTACGGTCGTGGCCGGCAACTGTGGGTCCAGCGGGTGGCAGCTTGGCCGGCGGTTGGCGGAGGCAACGGCAGTCGCAGCAGCAACACATATGTAACTGTAGCAGTAGCAGCAGCTGCAACAGTAGTAGCAGCAACAGAAGTAGTGGTGGTAGTAGTAGAGAAGAGGAATAAGGGGAAAAAGAGAGGAGATGGATGAGGAAGAGGATGGAGATGAGAGAAAAATAAGGAGAAGGAGGTGCTGGTGAGGGTGTTATGTAGGAGGAGTTGAGTTTGTTTGTTGGAAATGAAGCGAGAATGAGGATGAGCCATGTTGTCATATTGGAAATGGAGAAGAATGGGAATGACTACATATGTAAAGGGGAGAGATGAGTCATAGGGAAAGTTTACGATTTAGAAGCTGCTGGTTTCTCTTCCCTTCCCCTTGATTTGGTTTTTCCTATTTAAGACCCTCTAAATCTGGATATTTATAAAAATGTCCAGGTTAGAAGTTACAAAATCCTATATATATATATATATATATATATATATATATATATATATATATATATATATATATATATATATATATATATATATATATATATATATATATATCAAATGAAGTAAAATAAATAAACAAAAGAAAAACTATTGCAGGGTTGATACTCTACATTCCTTAGAAAAATTTTGTCCTCAGAATTTGAATTAACAATTAATATATATGTATCTCTAAAAGATAACTAACCTTGTTCAGCAAACAAATACGGATAATGGTTCCGCATGTCTTCTTCTTTCTCCCAAGTTGATTCTCCTGGAGAGTCATTGTTCCAAGCTACTCGAACTAATGGAATGATATGATTCCAAAGTATCTTGTCTCTACGATCCAAGATTCCAATATGTCGTTGCTCAATGCGTAGAGTTGGTCCGACAGTAATTTTGGAATGATCTAATATATGATTTGGATCTGGTACATATCTTTGGAGTTGAGACACATGAAATACATTATGTACTCCTTCTAGTGTCGGGGGTAGTGCTAGCTTATAATATACTCTTCCGACTTTCTCTAGTATATCAAATGGTCCAATATATCTCGGACTTAGCTTTACTCGAGTCTCAAATCTGATTGTTCCTCTAGTTGGCAAAATCTTCAAGAATACATGATCACCAGGTTAAAATTCTAATATTCTTCGATGCTTATCAGCCCACATCTTTTGTCTATCTTGAGCTGCTTGTAAATAATTTCTTATTGCTTGGACCTTGTCTACTGTCTGTGTTACCAGTTCTGGACCCAGTAATTGCCTTTCACATATATCTGTCCAATATATTGGTGATCTACACTTTCTTCCATATAATGCTTTGAAAGGTGCCATCTTAATACTGGCCTGATACCTATTATTATAAGAAAACTCTATCAAATGTAAGTTTTCGTTCTATGATCCTCCAAAATCTGATATACAGGCCCTTAACATGTCTTCTAGAGTTTGAATTGTCCTTTCTGACTGACCATCTGTTTGGGGATGGTAAGAAGAACTGAATTTCAACTGAGTACCGAGGTTCTCTTGCAAACTTCTTCAGAAATACGAAGTAAAGTTGGTGTCTCTATCTGAAACTATACTTACACGCACCCCGTATTGACTGACAATCTATTTCATATACATGTGTGCTAGTACTTTTGTTGTCTGTCCAACCCGTAATGGTAAAAATTGAGCTGACTTAGTGAGTCTATCTATGATAACCCATATAGCGTTATTACCCTTTTGTTTCTTAGGTAGCCATGTCACAAAATTTATTATGATATGCTCTCATTTTCATTCGGGTATTGGTAAGGGTTGAAGAAGGCCTGCTATCCTTTGGTGTTCTGCTTTCACTTGTTGACAGACAAGACCTATAGATACAAATCTAGCAATATCTTGTTTCATTTTATGCCACCAAAAAGTTTGTTTCAAATCCTTATACATCTTAGTACTTCCTTGATGGATGGAATATTGTCACACCCAGTTCCAAATATAAGGAATTGAGCCACGTGGCATTGGCCAGCGGGTACACTCCAACGGGCATCCCAATCTAATAGACCCGTTGGAGTGCACCTAAGATGTAAAGTACAATAATATAATCCAATATATAAAGATAAGCAATGTAACTAATCTCATCCACAGACAGAAAAATATGAAATATATAGTGAAAACAAGTCTACTAATATGCAGAAAGAGAAATAAGTCCGAAAATATATCATAATACAATACGGATAGAGTCACACGGGGACAAAAATGCTAATACAAGTATTGAATGAAAGAAAGCAATAAGATAACTAGGGCCGATATCTGCTAACAAGATAATGATACCGGACCCAAGGTGATGTGGTGCCCCGTCTCCCCTATTCGGGAAGCGCGGCTAAGAAATAGAAGACGGTATCGTTCGATCGGGATATATTGAAACAAGAACCCATCCTCTTTATGGATTTGCTACTCCGGAATCGATTCCCATATTCAGTGGACCGTGCCCCCAGGATCGACTTAGCAGCAGAGTTAAGAGGGACCTCTCCGCTGCATCTTTTGTTGCCTCAGTTTTCGCTGTCGCTTGTTGCTTTCGTGCCTTGAGTTGGTTTTCTGATTTGCTTGCGTTTTCTTAAACGGTTTCGATGGATATCATTATTTTTGTTCGTTGAACTGCACTTCAATTCCGAGATTTGGAAAAAGTAGAAGAGTTATTGATTAAGCTGTTTGTGGTAATGCAGGTGAACGAGCAGTAGATAACGTGCGAGCGGAGTCCTGAAGCACCGCTTTCCTTCTTCCTTTCAACCAAATTGTGAGTGGCTTATATTTGATTCAGTTGGCCCTTCTTCCAAGCCTTCACACCTAAAAATCTTGTATTCTTGTTTGCCCCGATCAAACGATACCAAGTAATAACTAAAAGATGTCAAGATAAAATGGGAAAAGACTTGGACTATTATGCTTGTCAACTAAACTTGTGAACAGTTATCTATTGCATGCTAGTTCATTCAAATGTTCATCATATGCTTCAATTTTAGTTAGAATGCATAATTCTTCTATAAATTGTGCTATGTATAGAATATGCCATGCTATGCAAAAATTGTTCAGGAAGACTATACAAAACGAATCAGGCAATGCTACTTGTCTTGTACTCATATTGCCTCAACGTATCAAATGATAACTTAGTATGAACGCCGTTTGATCACGGACAACTTGTGCAGAAGGTCAATGGTTCCTGCGGACGGTCGCTGGGGTACTGGCGCCGATCCGATCCGGGCGAAACTTTACGATAGTCTTACGTGCGGACGGGATGGCGTGTAGTGCCTCACGTGCTTTCGTTGCATACCATCCTTGTTCAATGACTATAACTCGTCTATTATGGCTTCTTGCCAGTGATTGCCACGTGTATCTCAACCTGTGCATGCTAACTCGTGTCTTCGTGGCCGGGAAGGACATGGTAAGTATTTTGCAGGTGGTTCAGACAGACAGGTAAAAGCCACCGAACGGTGGCAAGTTCATTTCAGTAGTTTATATATATACTGCTGCTTGTAAAATAAACTAAAATAAGATAGAAAGACCACAAATAATATGCATACTTCATATAAACAACGTGTTGATTGGTATAGTTGGGTTAGCTCGCCTTCACCAGTATATTTTGATGTACTGACCCTCATTGAAATAGGTTCCCCGTACTAAGGAGATTCGAGCGAGGCGCTGAAGTCGTCTTTCCGATCCAGTTCAGCTGTAGGCGTGTTCAGATCGTGTCCCTTGAAGCATTTTGAAGCAAGAGCTTGCAACCCAAACAAAATGCAGCTCAGAGGGAAAGTCGTCATCCCTCTAGGAGGTCTTTACATTTTGAAGTTTAGTAAAGGGATGTAATGTACAGGACTGCTATCTCATTTTGTGTCAACTTTTGTAAGCCCGTGCGATAATTAGCTGACTCGTTCAAGAGTTTATAATAGATATTCATTATCAATAAAGAGAACTTTTTCATGTTTCAAGTTGTGTTTCAATTTATCTGCGTACTCTGAACATGTGCTCGCTATGTGAAATAACTTAGCCTTGTGCGGTGCCCAACCTAGGCCCGCACGGTGGTCACGCACGGGGGACGACTATCGATTCATTAGAATCAGGGCATAACATGTTGGTATCAGAGCACAGCTTCAAGTTTCTTGACCCTCGTACTGGAAAAGTTCTTTTAACGATCAAATTCATGTGCGGACTCTTGAACTCGTTAGCCAAAATGAGATACGTTCATACAATGAGTCCATAATACATTATGATCTGATGTAATTTACCTTCTTTTGAAGGAATGGTACCAGCGCAATCCTCAGTGCTAGCACCGGGCGAGACGCAAGCCCAAGAAAGTAGTTCGAACACTTTGGGAAGTTCACGGAGCCAGCGAGCCATGTCTCGCATCGATCCCATCCAGCAAATAATGTGGATGTTGGAGGCAAACCAACAAAGGGACGAGGCTCGATACGAATGGGCCGAGAAGCGGGCAGAGGAGAGGCAACTCAAGTTTCAAGACAATATAAAAGCCCGATTCTCAGTCCAACAGAAGCAGGTAGATACCCTGCAACAGATCGTGCAGACTTTGGCCTCCAACCATTCCGTGGCAACAGCGGCAACTCCGGTGGAGCAACCCGTGCTTGAAGTCGAGATGCCTCAAACTCCAAGGAAGAGGGATGTGACTGCCTTCGACTTTGGCGACTTCAAGAAATTCTGCAACACACCATTCAATAGGACTGAGGACCCAATCGTGGCTCTAGATTGGTTGGTCAAACTTGAAGACCATTTCTCCCTGTTGGAGGTCCCCGAAGAGAAGTGCGTCGCATGCGCTCAACTGCAACTCCGTCTTAACGCGCACGATTGGTGGGACGTGCATCGACGATCTCTTCAAGTTGACCATGGAGAGGAGGCGATCTCGTGGGCGACTTTTCGTGACGCGTTTGAAGAGGAGTTCATACCCCCTCTTGTACGTCGATAAAAGGAGAACGAGTTTGTGCATCTACGGCAAGGCAGTATGATAGTTAAACAGTATTCCGCCGAATTCAACCGACTCTCCAAATTTGCTAGCGCCTATTTACCTGATGCAGCAAGTCGAGCTAGAAGGTTCGAAGGTGGTCTGCACCCTGCCATCCATGCGCACATAGTCATTCATCAGTATCAGACAATACGAAAAGTCATGAATCATGCCCTATCTCTCGAACCGCAATATCCTCACGTTCCTACCGGCGCCGTACATACCTCTAATCACAAACGTCATAGCAACGAGAAAGGAAACACCGCTGCAAAGCGCCCTAATAACGGTAGTCCAGAAAGAGGAAACCTAGGGCCATCGTGTGTTTTTTGCAAGAAACCGGGGCACATGACTGAGAAGTGTCGCAAGAAACTCGGACAATGTCTCATTTGCGGTGATTCAACCCACAGGATTCGAGATTGTCCAAGCTACTCAGTTAATCATCCTTAACAAAATGTTTCATAGCGGTAGGTTCTATTTCTAAGTTTTGTGGACGAAACTTTCAATTAGTTGGGTAGGATGTGGTGCCCCGTTCCCCCTATTCGGGAAGCGCGGCTAAGAAATACAAGACGGTATCGTTCGATCGGGATAGATTGAAAAAAGAACCCATCATCTTTATGGATTTGCTTCCTCGGAATCGATTCCTATATTCAGTGGACCGTGCCCCCAGGATCGACTTAGCGGCAGAGTCAGGAGGGACCTCTCCGCTGCATCTTTTGTTGCCTTAATTTTTGCTATCGTTTGTTGCTTTCGTGCCTTGAGTTGGTTTTTGGATTTGCTTGCATTTTCTTGATCGATTTTGATGGATATCATTATTTTCGTTCGTTGAACTGTACTTCAATTCCGAGATTTAGAAAGTATGGAAGAGGTATTGATCCAGCTGTTCATAGCAATACAGGTAAACGAGCAGTAGACGACGCACGAGCGGAGTCCTGAAGCACCGCTTTCCTTCTCCCTTTCAACCAAATTATGAGTGGCTTATATTCGATTCAGTTGGCCCTTCTTCCAAGACTTCACACCTAAAAATCTTGCATTCTTGTTTGCCCCGATCAAACGATACCAAGTAATAACTAAAAGATGTCAAGATAAAATGGGAAAAGACTTGGACTATTATGCTTGTCAACTAAACTTGTGAACAGTTATCTATTGCATGCTAGTTCATTCAAATGTTCATCATATGCTTCAATTTTAGTTAGAATGCATACTTTTTCTATAAATTGTGCTATGTATAGAACATGTCATGCTATGAAAAAATTGTTCAGGAAGACTATACAAAACGAATCAGGCAATGCTACTTGTCTTGTACTCATATTGCCTCAACGTATCAAATGATAACTTAGTATGAACGCCGTTTGATCACGGACAACTTGTGCACAAGGTCAATGGTTCCTGCGGACGGTCGCTGAGGCACTGGCGCCGATCCGATCCGAGCGAAACTTCATGATAGTCTCACATGCGGACGGGATGGTGTGTAGTGCCTCACGTGCTTTTGTTGCATACCATCCTTGTTCAACGACTATAACTCATCCATTATGGCTTCTTGCCAGTGATTGCCACGTGTATCTCCACCTGTGCATACTAACTCGTATCTTCGTGGCAGGGAAGGACATGGTAAGTATTGTGCAGGTGGTTCAGACAGACAGGTAAAAGCCACCGAACGGTGGCAAGTTTATTTCAGTAGTTTATATATATACTGCTGCTTGTAAAATGAACTAAGGCAAAATAGAAAGACCACAAATAATATGCATACTTCATATAAACAATATATTGATTGGTATAGTTGGGTTAGCTTACCTTCACCAGTATATTTTGATGTACTGACCCTCGTTGAAACAGGTTCCCCGCACTAAGGAGATCCGAACGAGACGCTGAAGTTGTCTTCCTGATCCAGTTCAGCTGTAGGCGTGTTCAGATCTCGCCCCTTGAAGCATTTTGAAGCAAGAGCTTGTAACCCAAACAAAATACAGCTCAGAGGGAAAGCCATTATCCCTCTAGGAGGTCTTTATATTTTGAAGTTTAGTAAAAGGATGTAATATACAGGACTGCTATCTCATTTTGTGTCAACTTTTGTAAGCCCGTGCGGCAATTAGCTGACTCATTCAAGAGTTTGTAATAGATGTTCATTATCAATAAAGAGAACTTTTTCATGTTTCAAGTTGTGTTTTAATTTATCTACGTACTCTGAATATGTGCTCGCTATGCGAAATAACTTAGCCTTGTGCGGTGCGCAACCTAGGCCCGTACGGCGATCACCCCTGAGGGATGACTACCGATTCCTTGGAATTGGGGTGTGACAGGTAAAGTCACTACCGATGATCAAGCGAAGTCCTCGGGAATGATATCGTCCTCTATTACAAGTCCTGCTCCTGGATATACACCCGGTCCGTACTCCTCTGGGTATTCATCCTCGCTAATGCCTGGAAGGGAATCAAGTCCTCAGAGGGACGTAATATGGTACAAAAATAGCATGCCATAGTAAAACAAAAAGGAAATATGTGATACGTCGGTATAATCTAGAATAACCACCTAATTGAGACACAACTTGAAGACAATGTTCTACATATGAGCTTTCCAAATATAAATCTGTAGCTCCGAGGCACAGAGACACATGGTGCGTACCCATTGCTTCGAGCACAGAGACACACAATAAGTAAGTACTATGACTCCAGATATAGGATCTTTACGTAAATAAGGATATATATATATATATATATATATATATATATATATATATATATATATATATAGTGTATGTGAAGTAGCCCAAGCATCTAGTAACTGTCTTCACCTCCCAATACAGTCAACGAGACGCATCAGCGGCTCACTGAGCCTGAACCTCTATCTAAACAGTCTCGTCATACTGAAGTATCTAGCATTAATCACGATCCTATAGTCATTACAGGTTCCGATCATGCTGACACTATCAAGATATAGGAAGTTTGGCACGATGACAGTATTGAATGTGTCCTAGGATTCCAATGTAACCAAGTAGGTACATAAAGGTATCAAAAAACATCTAACAATCGATACTAGACATTACCGATGAATGTTTGCACCCGGATATGACCCGGACGCTAAGTAACGATTTTGATCCAAAGTGCACACAATGTATAGATAAAATAAATAAGTAAAACTAGAACTGAGTTGCAGTATGGCAAGGTACACTTGTCTGGATCCAGATGCTGAAGGCAGGGCTCCGGTACAACGTCCAAGTCCGAGGAGTCCAAAGTACCTAGAGATAATTTAGAAATTAATTAATACTTAGCTTAAAACTATCTTGAAGAGATGTCATCATGAACTAACATAGGTTTTTGTCTTAGTTACAAAACTCACGACTAAGGTACTAACTAGAGGGTTGACCAAAGTTTACTAGGGAAATGTTGTATCAAGTACGAAATCACCAAATCGCATAGCATCCACAATACTAGTTTTCATCAATTATGGATTTGATCATCTATAAATAATGTTCCTCCTTGACCCATGCCATCCATCTAATCATAGACATAAGTGCATCAATCCCAAATTAGTTATCACCCCTAAATACGCATAATGTTCACATTCTCATCCTCAATCATACCATCACTACTACCTAATAAAATTATATTAGCACAACACCCTTAAGTCTACACATGCAAAATATTCAAATCTGAAATTATATTCTACACATGGCATAAACCAAACACTAAACAAATAATGTTTATCATGTATACACTCCTCAATATGTCTCCATGTTAATACCACTATCATGTATACACATCATATAATTTATCCATATTAAGAAATCAACCATCATCACATGTAAATATATAAATTCCCAAATATGAATTTAATTAACCATTGTCTAATCATTAATCCATTTTTTTTCATAACTCGCTACATAATGCACATTGATCAAATCATGTATACGACCTAGTATAACATCCATCTATTTCTAGAACATAATTATATCACCCTCATGCATTCACACATACTTAAAGCCCTATGCATTTATGTTAATAAATCTAAAAATAATCTAACTAAAATCATTTAACCAGATTTTACAAGTATTACTCAATGGAAACGTAGAAGCTAACTAAGCATTCAAGAGTGAAGAAGAAGAAATGAATGAAGAAGAAGAAGAAGAAGAAGTGGAGGAAGTGTTACCAAGGGGGTGGTTGTTGGTGGTGGCAACGGTATTGCTGCGGCTGTTGTCAATGATGGGGTGACTGTGGTAGTGGTGATGACAGTAGTGGTGGTAGTGGTGCTCAACGGTGGCAATGGTGGTGGTGATGGTGTCGGCAGTGGTGGTGTAGTGGTTCTTGGTGGTGGCAGTGGTGGTGGTGGTGATGGTATCAACAGTGGTGGTGTTAGTGGTGCCCGGTAGTGGCAGTAATGGTGGTGATGGGAATGGTAATGGCGGTTGTGGTGGTGGTATTGACTGTAGTGGTGGTGGTGGTGGTGTTAACGGTGGTTCGGGTGGAGTTAGTGTCGGCTGTGGTGGTGGTAATGGTGCTCGGTGGTGGTGAAAATGGTGATGGCGGTTGTGGTAGTGAGGATGGTGCTCGGTGGTGGTTTTGGGAATGAGATGAAGAAGAAGAAGAAGAAGAAGAAGAAGAAGAATGAAGAAGAAGAAGAAGAAGAAGAAGAATGTGTTCGGCTGTGAGAGGGAAGGGAGGAGAGTGAGGAGAGAGAGGGTTTCCTTGGGATTAGGGCCGGCCTAGGGATAAGGGTGTGTGTGTCCTAAAATTAAGGAATGGGTGGTTGTAATTGATAGATGAAAGATTCAATAGCTAGGATTAAGTGTGAATTGATAAGGATGAATAGTATCATGCAAAAAAGAGGAGAGAGAGAGAGATGACCGGTCACATGACCCAAGGGGGTTCTTCATTTGGTTTGCACCAATATGAGGTTGACATCTTGAATTACTTTTGCATTTGGGTCCCTTAAAGTTTAGGGTTTAAAAACAAAAGAAAATAGTAAGAATTTGATGTGAAAAATAGTGTTTGATGTTTTGTAGGATGGAGTGGGTGTTGGGTGTTTTGTATGAGCCTCGTGATTGGGTGTGAGGGTTTAGTTGGGGTTGAGTTCAGTCAGTTTCACCAAATTAAATAAATATTGTGTCATAGGTGCTCTTAAATAAAATGGGTGTACATGAGATCTCAATTGGGAGAGACACAAATATCATTGACGTTGTAGGCTTGGTATTAGTCTTGGGCCCTTTAATTGGTTAGGCGAAATGGGTTGAGTTTGTGTCTCCAAATCGATGGCAACGACATAGGTACACGACATAGGATTAAAGAATTAATTTTTGTGACTAGAAAGTTGTGAAATTAAAATAGAGCACAAGGGAGTATGTTTGTGAGTGAGAGAAATATCATGTGCCTAGGTTGGCTTGTCTAGGTCAAGAGTGCAAAAAAAATTTAGAAGGTAAAGGCTATTGTTGTGCTACAAATATTGTAGCAACGGTAAGGTGTACCAAGAGTATAAATTAAAGAACCAGTCTTGATAATCCCTAATTTCTAATCCTTAAATAACCTGAAGCTAAACCAAAATTCTCACTATACCCAGTCCACCTAAAAATATTATTGAGGGGGTTTATATCCTTCCCAACTTAGAAGAATTATATCCCCAAAATTAAAAGTAAAGCACAAATAAGAGTTGCGAGAATTAAAAAGTTAACAGGTAATTGATATGTAGTACATAAATTCGTACCTTGGTCCTCAAATAAATGAGGAAAACACTATCGAATGGAATTCTCGCGCTCCCAGGTAGACTTGCCCGGCGAATGATGCTTCCATGAAATCCTGACTAGTCGAATAGTCTTTTCCCTTAAAATCTTCTCACTACGATCGAGTATCCCTACTGGCTGCTCCACATATGATAAACTGGGCTCGACTATAATCTCTGAATGATCGAGCACATGGCTAGGGTCTTCCATGTATCTTCTTAACTATGATACGTGAAATACGTCGTGCACGCCTTCTAATGACGGAGGCAATGCAAGACGATAAGCCACTTCACTAACATGGTCCAAGTTGTCAAAATGTTCGATGTACTTCGAACTCAGCTTGCCTCTGCCCCCAAATCTGATGGTACTGCCCGTAGGCGATATCTTCAAAAAAACATGATCACCTTCCTTAAATTCCAAAGGTCTATGATGCGCATCTGTCAAATACTTCTGCCTGTACTGTGCTGCGGGGAGATGGCTCTTAATCTGTCTCACTTTCTCTATTGTTTGAGTCACCAACTCTGTACCAAGTATCTGGCGTTCTCCTACGTCACTCTAACACATCAGAGACATGTACTTCCTGCCATACAGTTCCTCAAACGGTGCCATCTGGATGCTTGCTTGGTAGCTGTTGTTGTAGGAGAATTCCACCAAGTGTAGATGGTCCTCCCAAGAACCTCCAAAGTCAATCATGCATGCTCTCAACATATCCTCTAGTACCTGAATCATGCGCTCTGACTGACCATCAGTCTGTGGATGATATGCAATGCTGAATTTGAGGCGAGTTCCTAGACTCTCCTGCATACTCCGCCAGAAATATGACATGAATCTAGAATCATGATACGATACAATACTGACAGACACTTCATGTAGTCGTACTATCTGCCTTATATACATGTCAGCCAATCTCTCCGTAGACTGTCCAACTCTGAAGGGCAAGAAATATGCCAACTTGGTGAGTCGGTCTACGACAACGCAGACTGAATCCTTTCCGTTAGGGGTCCTCAAAAATTCCGTAATGAAGTCCATGGTAATGTGCTACCACTTCCACTCAGGAATAGGAAACGGCTGTAATAATCCTGCAGTACTATGATGTTCGACCTTGACTTACTGACAGACCAAATATCTCACCACGAATCTCTCAATCTTCTTCTTCACCCATTCTACCAGTAGTATTGTCTCAAATCTCGGTACATCTTCGTATCCCCGGAATAAATAGAATAAATCAAACTATGGGCCTTGGTCATCAACTCCTGGCGTAGCTCGCTACTCGAAATATATAGGCTATCTCCATACCTCAACGTTCCATCCTCATGAATCCGGAGTCCCGTCTGCATGCCGACCTCTGTCCTCTCTCGCAGTCGTCGGAATCTCGCATCGGTAGGTAAGACTGCCTTGATCCTCTCAACCAATATAGACTGAACCTCTAGACTGGCCAATTGTCCATCCATGCATGGTAATACAACCTCTATCCCGAGCTCCTAAAGATCCTCTAACAAATGGCATTGAGTCATCAAAAAGTATGCCATGGACTTCCTGCTTAAGGCATCTGCTACAATATTCGCCTTGCCGTGGTGGTACTGTAACTCGATATAATAGTCTGTCATCAACTCTAGCCAATGCCTCTGTCTCATGTTGAGCTTCTTCGGAGTGTAGACATATTTCAGACTTTTGTGATATGTGTAAATCTTAATCCGCTCTCCATAAAGGTAGTGCCTCCATAGCTTTAGTACAAATATCACCGCAGCTTGCTCTAGATTATGTGTCGGGTAATTCTTCTCATGAACTCTCAGTTGTCTCAATGCATAAGCTATCACCTTATCGTACTACATCATTACACATCCTAGTCTGCTCCCAGATGCATCGCTATACACCACAAATCCTCCAGATCCAGAAGGAAGTATCAGGATTAGTACTGTCGTCAGACGCTTCTTCAGCTCATCGAAAGCCGTCTGACACTCCTCAGTCCAGATAAACTCCTTGCCTTTACGCGTCAATCGCGTCATAGGTGCAACGATCCTCAAGAAGTTTTCCATGAACCTCCGATAATATCCGACAAGTCCGAGAAAACTCCTAACCTCCGTAACTAATGTAGGAGTAGGTCACATCTTCATTGCGGCGATCTTCTCTTGGTTAACTGATAGTCCATCTCTAGTAATTATGTGACCAAGGAATGGTACCCTATCTAAGCAGAACTCGTACTTGCTGAGCTTGGCATACAACCTCTCCTGTCTCAGCATCTCCAATATGATCCTGAGATGCTCCTTGTGCTCCTCCCAGCTCTTGGAATATACCAAGATATCGTCGATAAATACCACCATAAACTTATCCAAGTACTGATGGAAAATTTTGTTCATCAGGCTCATAAACACAGCTGGTGCGTTGTTTAAACCAAATAACATGACTAGAAACTCATAGTGCCGGTACTTCATCCAAAAAGTTGTCTTCGGAATGTCCTCCTTTCTCACCTTGATCTAATGATAGTCAGATCTGAGATCGATCTTTCAGAATACATATGTGCCACTCAGTTGATCAAATAAATCGTCGATGCACAGCAGATAGTACTTGTTCTTTATTGTTACAGAATTTAGCACCCTATAATCGATAGACAAACGTACTGTCCCATCCTTCTTTGACACAAATAAGATGGGTGCTCCCCATAGAGAAATACTAGCCCGAATAAAACCCTTGTCTAAGAGATCATCTACTTGGACCTTCAACTCAACCAACTCTTTTGGTGCTAGTCTGTAGACGGGAGAAGTAACTGGCTCGGCTCTGGGAGTCAACTCTATAGTAAACTCTATCTCTTTGTCAGGTGGCAGGCTTGAAAGATCCTCGGAAAATACATCCTCAAACTCTGATATAATGCGGGGGTACACTGGTTCACCTTCTGTAATATGTGCTGCTAAGGTAGTTTGGACACCATGCTCCCGGGATCCCCGAAGAAACACAAACTCAGGGTGATCCGATGGTCTAAATATAACGCATCCATTTCGATAATCTAGCATCATATGGTATTGGCTAACCAATCCATGCCTAGTATAATGTCATAGTCTGGCATGGAGAAGACTAAAAATTGGGCACGTATCTCTCGCCCACAAACAACTACTGTACAATAACTACAAATGTCGCTAACCGGTACTATTCTACCTTCCATAAAAATCTTCTTAATCTTCGGAAGAGGTGCAGTTGCTATTCTATGGGTGGTCATGAAACTAGCAGCTATGAAAGAGTGTGTGGCACCATAATCAAATAATACTACTGCTGGTAATGAAGCTACTAAAATAGTACATGCGATCACCTCTCCAGCGGTCTTTTTCTTCTCAATGGTCATCGCAAAGGCCTGGCCCTGCCCCGGTGTTGGTGTCCTCGGCTGTTGTCGAGCCTGCTAGAAATGAACTGCCTGTGGGGCCAAGGTTTGCCTCCTCTGAATTCCTCCTGGTGCTGGTGGTCGCATCGCTCTAACTCCTGCGTAGAGCGACCTTGGCCCTGAAAAGACTGGCCTAGAAAGCTGCTGGTAGGGACTCGGTACTGGTAAGGCTAGTCGAGGAACCATCGGTACTGGAACCCTCTGCTCTGGGCAATCCCTGATTGCATGCTGGTCAGATCCACATCTCATGCATACTCCCAACCTCCGTCGACAATCCCTCAATATGTGTCCCCTCTTGCCGCAGTAATGACAAGTGGGAATCACTGGTCCCTGCAAGGGTTCTGCTCTCTGCTCCTGTGGTACCATAGGATGTTTCACAGGTCCTCCCTGAAATACTTGAACTGACGATGATGATGCATAGGAGCGCTTCAGACTGGCCTCCATCTTGTTGATACGATCCTGGATTCGGGCTGCTAACAGAATCTCGGAGTAGAAGATGGGGGCTATAATCAAATAAACCTCTATGTCTCAAAACTCAGGCCTTCGTAGAACTTCTCATACTTCTTCTCCTCAGTCAGAATCAAGTATGGGACAAAACGGCTCAAGCAGAGGAACTCAGCATTGTACTCCTCAATGGTCGAACTGTCCTGCCTAAGGTTTTAGAACCGGTCCTGAAGGTTCGCACTGGCAGTAGAAGGAATAAACATCTCCTTTAAGAGCCTAGAGAACTCCTCCCAAGTGACCCGATCGGGCCCTAAATGCTCCTCCTCTGAAAGCCGCCAGTGATGAGCGTTGCCGGTAAGCTGCATCCTGACAACGGTCATCCATCTATGTCTCGGGAGATCGATAGCCTCCAACTGGTATTGAATGTTAGTAATCCATGTGTGTACCTCCGTCGGCTCCTCTGTGCCAGCAAATGGAAGTGGTATCATGTCACGTCCCAGTCCCAAAAATACGTAAGACTAGGACACGTAAGCATGCCAGCCGCATGGATATGGCAACTCCAATATATGGAAACCAAATCCATACGTACGCTGTATTATGAATATCAAATCCACAAGTGATAAAAATGTAATACAAGTCACTGGGTAAAATCTAAATCTCATCCACCAAAATCATATAGAAATAAATAACCAGTATCTATGAAACTAGATCTCAATAAGAAGGATCTAAAGATAATAGTTGGGTGGAAACAAATCCACTACCAACTCAAATGGGAAAAGTAAATACAATATAAGTACAACTCACTCAAACAATATAAGTACCAGCTACCAATCACGGCTCGAAGGGAAGACATCCACGAAGCTTCTATATCCTTCCAATCTGTGCTCCTGCAAATACTCAAGAACAGATACACCTGGCAGCGGACCAGGTCCTCAGAGGGACATAACAAGTATACTTAAACACATGCCAATAAAGTACTGAAATAAATATCCAATGGGTCGCCTAACCGTCTAAAGTGAATGCAGTTAAGAACAACTTTCCCCACAAGTGAGCTATCTGGCTGAAAACCTGGGATTTGGCATGGTTCTCTATTGGAGATCCAGGGGCCTACAAAGACACGACGACTTTCGAACGCCGGAGGCCCGCCTGATAATAATATAATATATAGTGGTCATCACCACCCGTATCTCCAGCAGAGAATCCGGGCGCACAATAGAAAAAGTGTAAAGGAGCTCAAGTGCGGTACTTGTTGTTCTCCCCACCCCATGCTCTAAGCATGTCACATCCATGACACGATTTGGTCCATAGCCTATTCTTAGTACCTAGCCCAATCCTGCAACCAGACAAGGACAAGAATGGGACCACCGTACTACAATAGACTATGTCCATAGACCTCTAATAACTGCTAAGCCTTCTAGCATGCAAAGTTTCTAACAGCAGTTATTCCTAACGCACGTCCCACACGTACCGATGATCAGTCAATACGTGCGTCCGTGATCTATATGAGACTCACCACTCGTGTAAAAATATGTGTCACAGTCAAATGAAATCTAATAGTGCTACATGATAATGGGGTAGTCTCATGAACAAGGTCAATGCAATACATAAATAAAAACATAATGCGACAACACCGTCGCCCGCATTTTGTATAACAGTTAAAATATATGAACTAAGGACAGAAAATAAAAATGCATGCAACATATGGAGTATAAATAACAGTACAATGGCAAGGTATACTTGCCTGGCAAGGAAGCTGTAATGTACCAATAACCTGCTCCAAAAATCGCGCAGAACAATCCAATATCCTATGTACACATAAATATAATATAATAGAATCATTAGTCATTACACTAGCACATACTCAACCATATTTATACTGGAATCAGGGGGTATACTAGGGGTAATACTAGTCATCTAATACGGTCAATTACGCATTGAATTACGTGGGTGTCGCGTCTTCAAGTACTGTACGAAATCAGTCAGTCAACTGACAGGTGTCTATGCCGGTACGTTAGTGTACGCAAGGCAGACAAATTCACAAGTTCTTAGGGTCAACATGGTCAAGGTAAGTATGGGATAGTCCACGATATCCTAGGGTCATACAGTCTGAATATTTAGTCATAATTATCAATTAGCATTTACTTACATATATATTCATATAACTATATAATAATATAATCATTAATTTATTTTAATTTATTTAATTTTGGAATAATTACTCTAAAATCCTATTTTAATCTTATTATTCTGATTTTTATGTTAATTCCTAAATTTTGTCCAAAGAAACTGAATTTTATCAACTCGAGACTCATGGCACGCAAATCGAGGCAATCTGTTGACCAAAAAGTCAACCGATACAAACTCGACTTTTATGCATGATTTCCTGTAGATTTTAGTATAAAAATATACTGGAATTTACGGCTCGTCTGAATTCAAATTCGTTTGGGAATTATGGCACATACAAATTTTGTATTGTGCACCGATGGTTAAATTCTAACCTAGAAGTTCTACAGAATTAACAGTATATAAATACTTTGAAATAAATTCTGGGAAAAATATATGTCGTTGATCTCGACATTATCTTTCTGAAACTTTAAACGGTTCGTGATTCTGATCCCTGGTTCTCCCGAAATCGCAAAAACATCTAAATACGTCTATTTTCGGACATACTGTGCTCTACGAATTTTTCAGAATTTAATACTAATAATTTAGAAAATTAATTTATATTATCAGAAATCTAACCTCATTATCGTTCTAACAAAAAAAACTGGAGCGTGTTTGGAGTCTGGAGCTAGGAGATATCGTCTTTTTAATTCGTCATAACTAGTAGAAAATGTGGCTGAATTTATGACGAATTTTGAATATTTTTTGGACGAAAAAGAGAGGAATTTGGGAAGAAAAATATGAAGGATGAGGTATATATAATGGTGGACACTACTTAATTAAATAAGAATAGGATTGGTTAATTTGGATAGGATTATGATGAATTTAAATAAGGATAGGATATGTATGAAGTTGATTTCCTAGTAGGTTCATGATTTGAATTAATTTAAAATAGAGTTTGAATTTATCTCAATAATTTATAATCTTAAATATAATTAAAGATAATACAAATAATTTATAAAATCTTATTAATATCTATTAACTCTAAATTAGTATATATCTAATATTAAGACTATATATATCCAAATAAATCCTAAATAATTTTAAAATCTAAATAAATTTCTTAAAATTCTAAATAAATTACAAAAAAATATAATTAAATATTTTAAACTAAAATAAATATTTGGTAGGAATGACATGCAAGTATGGTCGTATAGTAAATCATAGAAGTTCTAGAAATTTATGTTTTCTAAATTTTAATTACCAAAAAAATTCTAGAAAAATCTCCAAAAATCTAAAATAACCTAAAATAATTCTAAATGAATATTTATATAAGTAAATATATCAAGAAATTTATTTTCTAATTAACTAAGAGCATATTCTAAATAAATTCAACATATATAATAAATATAATAATATAAAATATACACAAAATACCTATTTTGGGTGAGGGAGTTTACAATCTACCCAACTTAAAATAATTTCGTCCTCGAAATTAAAATAAGACATAATTTGTTAAATCCTTCACATTCGTACATAAGGTATGTCAATCGGAATCTCTTCCAAAAATTTAAATAACAAAATCTATTCGAATCTATCGCGATCACTTCAAAATTAATATAACCACTGTTTAAATCAAAATTCAACCTGTCGTAATCTATTCTCGATTTTTAAATAATCAACATCCAAATCTGACTCAAGTCTATATGACATCCCACATCAAAATTTATATCATAATTTCCAACTATCATAATCTCCTCTAGACTTTGAACAATAAACAATTCTAATCAAATCTTATTCCTATTCTTAACTTAAGAATTTTGTAATATTCGAATATTTAAACTCAATTTACATCCTCAATATTTCAAATAGGTGACCCAACAATCAAAATTAAACTTTTAATTCAAATCATTAAATTGTAAAATTTAAATCTAATTAACCAATTGTTCAAGTCTAAAATTATATATTTATCCTCAAAATAAATCGATGATTCATCCTTCAATATTCAAAATTTAAATCATGTGCTCAAAGTATAAATATTGGGTCCTCAATATCAAGATTTTTAAAATTCATTAAATCCTCATTATCTTAATCATCATTCTAAATTTCTCAAAATTACAATGGCTTGAACCTCTCCCAATCTAGTCTTACTCGATCATAATCTAAAGAAATTCCTCCCGAGTTGACAATGCACTACTACCCAACTTAGAATTTATCCACCTATCACCTAAGGCTATATACCTTAAGAAAATATCCCTTAATTTATTTACTCATGTCGTTCAATCCTCGAAACTTCAACGCCGATCATATCACATATGATATGTCCTTAATTACGAAAGAATAATCCTCAAGTATGTGATCGGCCTATAGGGTATATCTAGTACTCTCTGTGTATCAAACTTTATACCCAGCACGAGGTTTCATCTTTCCGAAATAAGGGAAGACGAAGATCAATAATAAAGAGTTTAAGGGCAGCGTAATAGAATATAAGTATTGGGATCAAGGCATTTAAAGAATTCAATTGGAAATTGTCAAAGCAGTTGTGGATTAAAATTCTATTTTGATAATCCTTTGTTTGCCTGCTCGTATTAGTACAGTTATGTAACTGATACGATATGTCAGACATGCCTAGGGCAAGTATATTCATCTACTAATCACTACATATCTCAATCAACGTAAAGTAGCTTTACGAAGGGCGAACCAAATGTACTAAGGTTGTCCAGACCGTAATACACTGATTCTGATTAGACAATTGCATCAGCAGGCGTCCCCAATAATACATGTCTCATGATCAAGCTCGATAAAAATAAGCTTGCAAAGACTAGGCTATAATAGCAGCATAATTCGAGGTAGCACAGAAAATATAACGCTGGATTATGATGAGAGAAGTCACAAATAATTCAAGTTACAAAAACAAAACAACATAAGCAACAATAACAAAAGACTCTACAATCTCTACAGTTATCATATTAATTCCTTGTCTAAGTCGATAGTCGACAAAGTAGGGGTGTGAGCCTCTAAGTTCTATAGTCTGAATAAACACTATCATCTTATATTAGCATACAATTAATGTCATTCAGTTATACTTCATCAATGGATTCACAAGGGCTATATGATACCAGGTGGTGAGGTATACTACCCAACTTAAAATAATTAAACTAGTACTGTGACAGCCTTAAGAGGATCCTACAAAAATAACCTTGCACATGTACATAGAACAGAAACTCTTATTAGGGTATATGAGGAAAGATCTTGGTATTGATTAGGGTATCCTTTTTATGTAGGTAATGGTCATCCTAAGTCTTAGTCATAGCACTTATAGAGCAAATGTCAATAGTAAGGATAGAAGAGTTAGTGGCCGTCAGAGGGGAAAGAGGATATAGCCTACATTGAGGTGGGGTACATGTTACATGATTTAAAACTAAGGGTTAATCATCGGTCACAATCTACAAAACAACTTAAACTTATCAAGTTCTAACTACCAAGCATAAAAAAATTTCACATTCAAGGCTACAACTATAATCCTAGCAAACTATGAGCCCTTAACAAAGAATAATTACTTGGCCTACTATCCGAAGTGTCAGATGGCATGAGTTGAAAGATGAAGAGAAGAAACGTAATTAGCAGTCGCAAAATAGCGAGTGCTATGGTCGCAGGGAACAATATATAAAATAAAGATAGAGGGCTCTAGATAGCATCATGGTTCTCTAAGGGGAGTGGGGTGTTGGTTGCTATGTTCGGGGTATGATCAAGGGAGAAGTGTTGATTACATTCCTCTAGGCTTCCTAGGGTGCTGTCTACTAATAACAAGATAATGATATAAGTTTATAGTTTCAATATCATCTAACTATGAAGGTTAGGTTCAGTCCAAATATTAAGTTTTTGGTTTTCTATGGGTTCCTCAATGCTAGGGGCAACATTATGGTAACCTTCTAACTAACTCTAGTAGTGTCTATACTACTCTCAAGTCCTCATATTACATTCGGGGTAATGGTAAACCAATTATAGGGATAAGGGATTCTAGGGTTCGCTAGATATTCTAAGCTTAGTGGTGTCTCTATAATCTCGTTGTATTCTAAATATGTGTGCTACTCTAATTATCATCTAACAACAGGAACTTCTATATTCTAGGAGGAGGTTATACTTAAAGAACTATTAGGGAAGCACAAGAATCAAGTATGATGCATTTGATCAAAATAGAACAGAGAGGAGGAAGATGAATCAGGGTCAGTTGTGGATGAGATCCTATATTCTAGTCCTAGGTGCAGGCTTGTTCGGTACAATAACGTAACCGAGACAATATGCTCTTGACCTGCATGGGCCACCACAAAAACATGTCACGCCCCAGTCCCAAAAATACGTAGGACTAGGACACGTAAGCATGCCAGCCGCATGGATATGACAACTCCAATATATGGAAACCAAATCCATACGTACGCTGTATTATGAATATCAAATCCACAAGTGGTAAACATGTAATACAAGTCACAGGGTAAAATCTAAATCTCATCCACCAAAATTATATAGAAATAAATAACCAGTATCTATGAAACTAGATCTCAATAAGAAGGATCTAAAGATAATAGTTGGGTGGAAACAAATCCACTACCAACTCAAATGGGAAAAGTAAATACAATATAAGTACAACTCACTCAAACAATATAAGTACCAGCTACCAATCACAGCTCGAAGGAAAGACATCCATGAAGCTTCTATATCCTTCCAATCTGCGCTCCTGCAAATACTCAAGAACAGGTACACCTGGCAGCGGACCAGGTCCTCAGAGGGACATAACAAGTATACTTAAACACATGCCAATAAAGTACTGAAATAAATATCCAATGGGTCGCCTAACCGTCTAAAGTGAATGCAGTTAAGAACAACTTTCCCCACAAGTGAGCTATCTGGCTGAAAACCTGGGATTTGGCATGGTTCTCTATTGGAGATCCAGGGGCCTACAAAGGCACGACGACTTTCGAACGCCGGAGGCCCGCCTGATAATAATATAATATATAGTGGTCATCACCACCCGTATCTCCAGCGGAGAATTCGGGTGCACGATAGAAAAAGTGTAAAGGAGCTCAAATGCGGTACTTGTTGTTCTCCCCACCCCATGCTCTAAGCATGTCACATCCATGACACCATTTGGTCCATAGCCTATTCTTAGTACCTAGCCCAATCCTGCAACCAGACAAGGACAAGGATGGGACCACCGTACTACAATAGACTATGTCCATAGACCTCTAATAACTGCTAAGTCTTCTAGCATGCAAAGTTTCTAACAGCAGTTATTCCTAACGCACGTCCCACACGTACCGATGATCAGTCAATACGTGCGTCCGTGATCTATATGAGACTCACCACTCGTGTAAAAATATGTGTCATAGTTAAATGAAATCTAATGGTGCTACATGATAATGGGGTAGTCTCATGAACAAGGTCAATGCAATACATAAATAAAAATATAACGCGACAACACCGTCGCGCGCATTTTGTATAACAGTTAAAATATATGAACTAAGGACAGAAAATAAAGATGCATGCAACATATGGAGTATAAATAACAGTACAATGGCAAGGAAGCTGTAATGTACCAATAACCTGCTCCAGAAATCGTGCAGAACAATCCAATATCCTATGTACACATAAATATAATATAATAGAATCATTAGTCATTACACTAGCACATACTCAACCATATTTACACTGGAATCAGGGGGTATACTAGGGGTAACACTAGTCATCTAACACGGTCAATTACGCATTGAATTACGTAGGTGTCGCGTCCTCAAGTACTGTACGAAATCAGTCAGTCAACTGACATGTGTCTATGCCGGTACGTTAGTGTACGCAAGGCAGACAAATTCACAAGTTCTTAGGGTCAACATGGTCAAGGTAAGTATGGGATAGTCCACGATATCCTAGGGTCATACAGTCTGAATATTTAGTCATAATTATCAATTAGCATTTACTTACATATATATTCATATAACTATATAATAATATAACCATTAATTTATTTTAATTTATTTAATTTTGGAATAATTACTATAAAATCCTATTTTAATCTTATTATTCTGATTTTTATGTTAATTCCTAAATTTTGTCCAAAGAAACTGAATTTTATCAATTCGAGACTCATGGCACGCAAATCGAGGCGATCTGTTGACCAAAAAGTCAACCGATACAAACTCGACTTTTATGCATGATTTCCTGTAGATTTTAGCATAAAAATGTACTGGAATTTATGGCTCGTCTGAATTCAAATTCGTTTGGGAATTATGGCACATACAAATTTTGTATTGTGCACCGATGGTTAAATTCTAACCTAGAAGTTCTACAGAATTAACAGTATATAAATACTTCGAAATAAATTCTGGGAATAATATATGTCGATGATCTCGACATTAGCTTTCTGAAACTTTAAACGGTTCGTGATTCTGATTCCTGGTTCTCCCGAAATCGCAAAAATATCGAAACACGTCTATTTTTGGATATGCTGTGCTCTACGAATTTTCCAGAATTTAATACTAATAATTTAGAAAAAAATTTATATTATCAGAAATCTAATCTCATTATCATTCTAACAAAAAAAACTGGAGCATGTTTGGAGTCCGGAGCTAGGAGATATCGTCTTTGTAATTCGTCATAACTAGTAGAAAATGTGGCTGAATTTATGACGAATTTTGAATATTTTTTTGGACGAAAAAGAGAGGAATTTGGGAAAGAAAAATATGAAGGATGAGGTATATATAATGGTGGACACTACTTAATTAAATAAGAATAGGATTGGTTAATTTGGATAGGATTATGATGAATTTAAATAAGGATAGGATATGTATGAAGTTGATTTCCTAGTAGGTTCAGGATTTGAATTAATTTAAAATAGAGTTTGAATTTATCTCAATAATTTATAATCTTAAATATAATTAAAGATAATACAAATAATTTATAAAATCTTATTAATATCTATTAACTCTAAATTAGTATATATCTAATATTAAGACTATATATATCCAAATAAATCCTAAATAATTTTAAAATCTAAATAAATTTCTTAAAATTCTAAATAAATTACAAAAAAAATATAATTAAATATTTTAAACTAAAATAAATATTTGGTAGGAACGACATGCAAGTATGGTCGTATAGTAAATCATAGAAGTCCTAGAAATTTATGTTTTCTAAGTTTTAATTACCAAAAAAATTCTAGAAAAATCTCCAAAAATCTAAAATAACCTAAAATAATTCTAAATGAATATTTATATAAGTAAATATATCAAGAAATTTATTTTCTAATTAACTAAGAGCATATTCTAAATAAATTCAACATATATAATAAATATAATAATATAAAATATACACAAAATACCTATTTTGGGTGAGGGAGTTTACATATCATATGATGGAAGTCTATGACAGACCCCATCGTCGACTGGCGAGCTGGTGGTGGCGCATGTCCCAAAGCCGTCACAATACCCTCTCTCAAAGACTCAGCCTTGCGCTGCTGGACCTGCTGTTGAGCCTGATGCTGGGCATATTGTTGGGCCTACATCATAGCGTAGATCATCTGGAACATCTGCGGTTCGTCTATGGGTTGCCCTGGTGGGAAGGACATGTATAGCATCTGTGGGGGAATTGGAGGTGGTGGGGGAAACTGTTGCTCCTCCTGTCTTGCGGCCCATAGGCCCTCATGATCTGCCTGGTGCGGAGATTGGTACTCGTTCGAAGGCACCTCTGGCTGCCCAGATGACTGTCCCTGGGGAGCTGAGGTCAACAGAAGAATCTGCCCCAGTGTCGGTTCCCCAGATGGCCCGACGTCACGGGGGACATTGCCCGGTTGCGCGACACGTCCGCTACGGAGATTCATAACTCTGAAAAGAAGTCATGTTTAAGATCATCGTTTAGAATTAAACATAATACAAATTTGGCAAATTAAAATCAAAATAGAGGTATTATGTGAAGTACTCAAGCATGTAGATGAGATCCTAATATCTATTCCTAATTGCAGGCTCGCTTGGCATAGTCAGGTAACCAAGACGAGTTAAATCGGACCTGCATGGGCCACCACAAAAACCATGTCACGTCATAGTTCCAAATATAAGGAACTGAGCCACGTGGCATTGGCCAGTAGGTACACTTCGACGGGCATCCCAATCTAATGGACCCATTAGAGTATACCTAAGCTGTAAAGTACAATGATATAACCTAACATTTAAACATAAGCAATGTAACTAATCCCATCCACAGACACAAAAATATGAAACACATAGTAAAAATAAGTCTATTAATGTGCAAAAAGAGAAATAAGTCTGGAAATGTATCATAATACAATACGGATAGAGTCACACGGGGACAAACCCGCTAATACAAGTACTAAATGAAAGAAAATAATAAGATAACTAGGGCCGATATTTGCTAACAAGATAATGACACCAGACCCAAAGTGAAGTCACTAGCGGTGATCAAGCGAAGTCCTCGGGAAGGATCTCGTCCTCTGCTACAAGTCCTGCTCCTGGATATACACCCGGTCCATACTCCTCCGGGTAGTCCTCCTCACCAATGCTTGGAAGGGACCCCAGGTCCTCAGAGGGACGTAACAACATACAAAAATAGCATGCCATAGTAAAACAGAAAAAAAATATGTGATACGCCGGTGTAATCTAGAATAACCACCTAAGTGAGACACAACTTGAAGACAATGTTCGACACGTGGGCTTTCCAAATATAAATTTATAGCTCCGAGGCACAGAGACACATGGTGCATACCCGTAGCTCCGAGCACAGAGACACATAGTAAGTAAGTACTACGACTCTGGATACATGATTTCTACATAAATATAGATATATATATATATATAGTACATGCGAAGTAGCCCAAGCATCTAGTAACTGTCTTTCCCTCCCAATATGGTCAACGAGATGCATTTACAGCTCACTGAGCCTGAACCTCTATCTAAACAGTCTCGTCATACTAAAGTATCTAGCACCAATCACGATCCTATAGTCATTACAGGTTCCGATCATGCTGACACTATCAGGATATATGAAGTCTGGCACGATAACAGTGTCTGAATGTGTCCTAGGATTCCAATATAACCAAGTAGGTACATAAAGGTACCGAGAAGCATCTAACAATTGATATTAGACGTTACCGACGAACGTCTGCACCCAGATATGACCTTAACGCTAAGTAATAATTTTGATCCAAAACGCACACAATGTATAGATAAAATAAATAAGTAAAACTGTAACTGAGTTATAATATGGCAAGGTACACTTGCCTAGATCTGGATGCTGAAGGCGGGGCTCCGGTGCAACGTCCAAGTCCGAGGAGTCTAAAGTACCTAGTGATGATTTTGTAAACTCTCTCACCCAAAATAGGTATTTTGTGTATATTTTATATTATTATATTTATTATAGATGTTGAATTTATTTAGAGTATTCTCTTAGTTAATTAGAAAATAAATTTTTTTTAGTATATTTACTTATATAAATATTTATTTAGAATTATTTTTAGGCTATTTTAGATTATTGAGATTTTTCCATAATTTTTAGTTAATTAAAAACTAGTAACACTAATTTTCTAGGACTTTGAAGAATTTATTTTATGTTTAAACTTAATTAAAAATATTCCAAAATTTTATTTTAGGTTCTAAATAGTCAAATATATTTTCTAGAATTTTTTGAAAATTTTCTGAATACTTTTAATATTTATTGGGAGTTATTTAGACTAATAACTAATTTTTAGGACTTGTAGAATTTATTGTGCAAGCCTAGGAATATAGAATGGAGCCACATTATTTTCTAGGGTTTATAATATTATTATATATTTTCTGGAATTATTTCAGAATTTATGGAATAATGTTAGTATTTTTTTTTTTGTTAAATGGATAAAACTAATGTTTAGAGCTTCTCCTAATTATAGTAGTAAACTTATGAATATAAAATTATCCCAAATATTTTTTCTAGGGTTTATAGGTTCAAAATATATTTTATGTAATTTTTCCAGATTTTTATGACTATTTTTAATATTTATTTGGAGTTATTTAGATTTAAAATGACTTAAATAATGTTTTGATAAAGGAAAATCAAAAACAAATAATATAACAAAAACCATCCAATCAGATTCTGACACGTGTTAGCCTATAAATATTCATTCAGCCACAGGTACATCCCTATATATATATTATTATAACCCTAATTATCCCATTATTTTAGAGAGAGAGAGATTTTGGAGAATTGCCATCTAGGGTTCCTTCATCTTCCATAAGCCATTGCGCATAGCTCCGGACTCCAAACGAGGTCTAGTTTCTTGCGTTAGAAAGATATTGAGGTTAGATTTCTGATTATATAATTTATTTTATGAAATTATGAGTATTAAATTCTGGAAAATTCGTAGAGCACAGCATGTCTGAAAATAGACGTATTTCAATATTTTCACGATTCCGGGAGAACCAGGAATCAGAATCATGAACCGTTTAAAGTTTTTAAAAACTAATGTCGAGATCATTGATATATTTTTTTTTTTAGAATTTAATTCAAAGTATTTATATACTATTAATTCTTTAGAACTTGTAGATTAGAATTTAACCATTGGTGCACAATACAAAATTTGTATGTGCCATAATTCCCAAACGAATTTGAATTCAGACGAGCCGTAAATTCTAGCATATTTTTGACGCTAAAATATACAGGAAATCATGCATGAAAGTTGAGTTTGTGTCGGTTGACTTTTCGGTCAACAGATCGCCTCGATTTGCGTGCTATGAGTCTCGAGTTGATAAAATTCAGTTTCTTTAGACAAAATTTAGGAATTAACATAAAACTCAGAATAATAAGATTAAAATAGGATTTTAGAGTAATTATTTCAGAATGAAATAAATTAAAATAAATTATATTTTGACGTGATAAATTTATAATACATAGGCTATTTGGACTGTGACTTGGACTCTGATTCATACCAGCAGCAGGACCCCAGGCAAGATACCTTGCCAAATTGCTTACAGTATTTTGCATGCTTAGTATATTTTTGTATATTTATTGTATTTCTGTTTATTCTTGCATGTGTAGTTTTCTTTCAGTCATTACTATGTATTAGATATGTTGACACACACATGGCACTTAGTATCATAGAGGACAATCATTTGGCGTATGGGCTTTTAACCACTCTGGTAACACCGTAGTCACTAGCACGCACTATGGTGGGTCGTGTCCGATGGTCGCTACCCCCGCGGTATGTCGATTGATAGAGTCCGAGGGTCGCTACCCCCGCGGTATGTGGGCTGATGATGTCCACTGACGAGCGTGAGGTTGTGAGGATTAGATCGAGTAGCCTACCCTTGCCCATACGTTAAAAAGTTGTCCTCATTTGCATTCATATAGATTGTCCTGTACAGCGTACTTATCTATTTTCAAATAATATGCATGTTTACTGTATTCAAATTGGCTCGTATTTTCTGTATCTTGTTACGTCCCTCTGAGGACCTGGTCCTCTGCCAGGTGTATTTGTTCTTGAGTAATTACAGGAGCGCAGTTTTGGATGATTACTTGTGTTGCGAGGATGTTTTTTCTTCGAGCCCATGGTCGTTAGCTGGTATTCCTATATTGTATTTGTTGTGTTGTACTTTTCCATTCGAGTTGGTAGTGGATTTATTTCCATCCAACTATCATCCTTAGATATTTATGTTGAGATCTAGTTATATAGATGCTGGTTATTATTTATATCTGATTTTTGCGGATGAGATTTAGATTATACCCTGTGACTTGTGATACATTTTATACCACTTGTGGACTTGATATTCATATTACAGCGTACGTGTGGATTTAGTTTCCATATATTGGAGTTGCCATATCCATGCGGCTGGTATGCTTACGTGTCCTAGTCCTACGTATTTTTGGGACTGGGGCGTGACATGTTTTTGTGGTGGCCCATGCAGGTCGAGAGCATATTGTCTCGGTTACGTTACTGTACCGAACAAGCCTGCACCTAGGACTAGAGTATAGGATCTCATCCACAATTGACTATGACTCATCTTTCTTCTAATCTATTCTATTTGAATAATTGCATCCTGCTTGATTCCTGGACTCCCATAATAGTTCCTTTAGTATAGTCTCTCCTAGAATATAGAAGTTTCTGTTGTTAGATGATAAGTCGGGTAACCTTCCTATTAAGAGTACAACTTGAGTGCTGACACACCACTAAGTTTAGGATGTCTAGTGAACCCTAGAATTTCTTATCTCTAGAATTGGTTTACCATTACCCCTGATGTGTTATGAGGACGTGAGAGTAGTATAGACACTACTAGAGTTAGTTAGAAGTTTACCATTATGGTTGCCTTAGCATTGAGAAACCAATAGAAAACCAAAGTGAATATTAGGACTGAAACTAACCCACGCCTTTAGATGAGTATTGGAGAATCATAAATTTAGATTCTTGTCTTGAGATAAGCAGACAGTACCTTAGAAAGCCAAGAGCAATGCATAGAATATTTTCCTAATCATACCTCAAACACAGAGACTAGCATACCCCTTTCCCTTGGAAAACCATGATGCTATCTAGAGCCCCTCTATTTTCATATATTGTTCCCCTGTGACCATAGCGTTCGCTAATTGTGTGACGACCAAAATTACGTTCTTCTTTTCTTTATCTTTTAACTCGTGCCACCTGACACTTCTGATAGTAGGCTAAGTAATTTATTTCTTTGTTAAGGACACATAGTTTGCTAGGATTATAGTTGTAATCTTGAATTTTAAAATTGTGTAGTTAGAACTTGATAGTTAAGTTATTCTTGTAGATTGAGACCTGGTGCTTTTCCCTTAGTTTTAAATTGCGTAACTTGTACCACACCTCAATACGAGTTATATTCCCTTTCCCTTGAGGCTAGTAACTGTCTCATTCTTACTATTGACACTTGCACTATGACTAAGAGTTAAGACGATCATGACCTATGTAATATAAGAGGATACCCTAACAAGTACCAAGACCCCTTCTCGAAGACCTTAACAGGAGCTTCTACGGTACCCTTAAGACTGTCACAGTATTAGTTTATTGTTTTAAGTTGGGTAGTATACCTCATAACCTAGTATCATATAGTCTTTTGACCTATTATTGAAGTGTGATTGAACAACATTAATTGTATACTAGCATAAGACGACAGTGGTTATTAAGACAATAGAAGTTAGAGGTCCTTGCCCATATTTGTTCGACTAGCGACATAGACAAGGAGGTTGTATGATAACTGTAGGGATTGTAGAGTCCTTTATTATTGTTGCTTAGTTGTTTTATTTTGTGAACTTGAATTAATTTGTACCTCCTTTCATCATCATCTAGCGTACTTATATTTGCTGCACTACCTTGACTTATGCTGCTATTATAGCCTAGTTTTGCAAGCTTACTCTTTTATCGAGCTTGATCATGAGATATGTATTATTGGGGACGCCTACTAATATATTTCAGAATCAGTGTATTAAGGTCTAGCTAACCTTAGTGCGCTTGATTCGCCCTTCGTAATACTACTTTTCGTGGATTGAGATATGTAGTGATTGGTAGACGAATATACTTGCCCCTAGATATGTCTGAGCGGATCGTATCGGTTACATAACTGTACTAATACGAGCATGCGAACAAAGAATTACCAAAATAGGATTTCAATCCACAACTGCTTTGACAATTTCCATTTGAATTCCTTAAACTCCTTGATCCCGATACTTCTATTCTATTACCTCACCCTTGAACTCTTTATTATTGGTCTCCGTCTTCCCTTATTTCGTAAAGACGAAACCTCGTGCTTGGTATAAGTTTAATACACAGAGAGTACTAGATATACCCCGTAGGCCGATCACATACTTGAGGATTATTCTTTTGTAATTAAGGACATATCATATATGATATAATCGGCGTTGAAGTTTTGAGGATTGAATGACATGAGTAAATAAATTAAGGAATATTTTTCTTAAAGTATATAGCCTTCTGTGATAGATGGGTAAATTTTAAGTTGGGTAGCAGTGCATTGCCAACTTGAGAGAAATTTATTTTAGATTGTGATCAAGTAAGATTAGATTGGGAGATTCAAGTCATTTTAATTTTGAGAAATTTTAAAAGAAGGATTAAGATAATGAGGATTTAACGAATTTTAAAATCTTGATATTGCGGACCAAATATTTATACTTTGAGCACATGATTTAAATTTTGAATATTGAAGGATGAATCATCGATTTAAATTTTGAGGATAAATATAGAATTTTAGGCTTGAACAATTGGTGAATTAGATTTAAATTTTATAATTTGATGATTTGAATTAAAAGTTCAATTTTGATTGTTGGGTCACCTATTTGAAATATTGAGGATGTAAATTGAGTTTAAATATTTGAAGAGTACAAAATTCTTAATTTGAGAATAGGAATAAGATTTGATTAAAATTATTTATTGTTCAAAGTCTAGAGGAGATTATGATAGTTGGAAATGGTAATATAAATTTTGATGTGGGATTTCATATAGACTTAAGTTAGATTTGAATGTTGATTATTTAAAAAAATCGAGAAGAGATTACGACAGGTTGAATTTTGATTTAAACAGTGGTTATCTTAATTTTGATGTGATCGCGATAGATTTGAATAGATTTTGTTATTTAAATTTTTGGAAGAGATTGCGATTGACGTACCTTATGTACGAATGTGAAGGATTTAACAAATTATGCCTTATTTTAATTTCGAGGACGAAATTATTTTAAGTTGGGTAGATTGTAAACTCCCTCACCCAAAATAGGTATTTTATGTATATTTTATATTATTATATTTATTATAGATGTTAAATTTATTTAGAGTATTCTCTTAGTTAATTAGAAAATAAATTTTTTTAGTATATTTACTTATATAAATATTTATTTAGAATTATTTTTAGGCTATTTTAGATTATTGAGATTTTTCCATAATTTTTAGTTAATTAAAAACTAGTAACACTAATTTTCTAGAACTTTGAAGAATTTATTTTATATTCAAACTTAATTAAAAATATTCCAAAATTTTATTTTAGGTTCTAAATAGTCAAATATATTTTCTAGAATTTTCTGGAAATTTTCTGAATACTTTTAGTATTTATTGGGAGTTATTTAGACTAATAACTAATTTTTAGGACTTGTAGAATTTATTGTGCAAGCCCAGGAATATAGAATGGAGCCACGTTATTTTCTAGGGTTTATAATATTATTATATATTTTCTGGAATTATTTCAGAATTTTTGGAATAATGTTAGTATTTATTTTTTTGTTAAATGGATAAAACTAATGTTTAGAGCTTCTCCTAATTATAGTAGTAAACTTATGAATATAAAATTGTCCCAAATATTTTTTCTAGGGTTTATAGGTTCAAAATAAATTTTATATAATTTTTCCAAATTTTAATGATTATTTTTAATATTTATTTGGAGTTATTTAGATTTAAAATGACTTAAATAATATTTTGATAAAGGAAAATTAAAACCAAATAATATAACAAAAACCATCCAATCAGATTCTGACATGTGTCAGCCTATAAATATCCATTCAGCCGCAGGTACATCTCTATATATATATATTATTATAACCCTAATTATCCCATTATCTTAGAGAGAGAGAGATTTTGGAGAATTGCCATCTAGGGTTCCTTCATCTTCCACAAGCCATTGCGCATAGCTCTGGACTCCAAACGAGGCCTAGTTTCTTGCGTTAAAAAGATATTGAGGTTAGCTTTCTGATTATATAATTTATTTTACTAAATTATGAGTATTAAATTCTGAAAAATTCGTAGAGCACAACATGTCCGAAAATAGACTTATTTCAATATTTTTGCGATTTCGGGAGAACTAGGAATCAAAATTATGAACCGTTTAAATTTTTGGAAAGCTAATGTCGAGATAATTGACATATATTTTTCCCAGAATTTAATTCGAAGTATTTATATACTATTAATTCTGTAGAACTTGTAGGTTAGAATTTAACCATCGGTGCACAATACAAAATTTGTATGTGCCATAATTCCCAAACGAATTTGAATTCGGATGAGCCATAAATTCTAGCATATTTTTGACGCTGAAATCTATAGGAAATCATGCATGAACGTTGAGTTTGTGTCGGTTGACTTTTCGGTCAACAGATCGCCTCGATTTGCGTGTCATGAGTCTCGAGTTGATAAAATTCCGTTTCTTTGGACAAAATTTAAGAATTAACATAAAAATCAGAATAATAAGATTAAAATAGGATTTTAGAGTAATTATTCCAGAATTAAATAAATTAAAATAAATTATCTTTTGACGTGATAAATTTGTAATACATAGGCTATTTGGACTGTGACTTGGACTCTGATTCATACCAGCAGCAGGACCCCAGGCAAGATACCTTGCCAAATTGCTTACAGTATTTTACATGCTTAGTATATTTCTGTATATTTATTGCATTTCTGTTTATTCTTGCATGTGTAGTTTTCTTTCAGTCATTACTATGTATTAGATATGTTGACACACACATGGCACTTAGTATCATAGAGGACAATCATTAGGCGTATGGGATTTTAACCACTCTGGTAACACCGTAGTCACTAGCACGCACTATGGTGGGTCATGTCCGATGGTCGCTACCCCCGCGGTATATCGATTGATGGAGTCCGAGGGTCGCTACCCCCGCGGTATGTCGGCTGATAATGTCCACTAACGAGCGTGAGGTTGTGAGGATTAGATCGAGTAGCCTACCCTTGCCCATACGTCGAAAAGTTATCCTCATTTGCATTCATATAGATTGTCCTGTACAGCGTACTTATCTATTTTCAAATAATATGCATGTTTACTGTATTCAAATTGGCTCGTATTTTCTGTATCTTGTTACGTCCCTCTGAGGACCTGGTCCTCTGCCAGGTGTATTTGTTCTTGAGTAATTACAGGAGCGCAGATTTGGATGATTACTTGTGTTGCGAGGATGTTTTCTCTTCGAGCCCATGGTCGTTAGCTGGTATTCCTATATTGTATTTGTTGTGTTGTACTTTTCCATTCGAGTTGGTAGTGGATTTGTTTCCATCCAACTATCATCCTTAGATATTTATGTTGAGATCTAGTTATATAGATGCTAGTTATTATTTATATCTGATTTTTGCGGATGAGATTTAGATTATACCCTGTGACTTGTGATACATTTTATACCACTTGTGGACTTGATATTCATATTACAGCGTACGTGTGGATTTGGTTTCCATATATTGGAGTTGCCATATCCATGCGGCTGGCATGCTTACGTGTCCTAGTCCTACGTATTTTTGGGACTGGGGCGTGACATATTTTTGTGGTGGCCCATGCAGGTCGAGAGCATATTGTCTCGGTTACGTTACTGTACCGAACAAGCCTGCACCTAGGACTAGAGTATAGGATCTCATCCACAATTGACTATGACTCATCTTTCTTCTAATCTATTCTATTTGAATAATTGTATCCTGCTTGATTCCTGTACTCCCATAATAGTTTCTTTAGTATAGTCTCTCCTAGAATATAGAAGTTCCTGTTGTTAGATGATAAGTAGGGTAACCTTCCTATTAAGAGTACAACTAGAGTGCTGACACACCACTAAGTTTAGGATGTCTAGTGAACCCTAGAATTCTTTATCTCTAAAATTAGTTTACCATTACCCCTGATGTGTTATGAGGACGTGAGAGTAGTATAGACACTACTAGAGTTAGTTAGAAGTTTACCATTATGGTTGCCCTTAGCATTGAGAAACCAATAGAAAACCAAAGTGAATATTAGGACTGAACCTAACCCACGCCTTTAGATGAGTATTGGAGAACCATAAATTTAGATTCTTGTCTTGAGATAAGCAGACAGTACCTTAGAAAGCCAAGAGCAATGCATAGAATATTTTTCTAATCATACCTCAAACACAGAGACTAGCATACCCCTTTCCCTTGGAAAACCATGATGCTATCTAGAGCCCCTCTATTTTCATATATTGTTCCCCTGTGACCATAGCGTTCGCTAATTGTGTGACGATCAAAATTACGTTCTTATTTTCTTTATCTTTCAACTCGTGCCACCTGACACTTCTGATAGTAGGCCAAGTAATTTATTTCTTTGTTAAGGACACATAGTTTGCTAGGATTATAGTTGTAATCTTGAATTTTGAAATTGTGTGC
This sequence comes from Iris macrosiphon, assembly GCA_036927795.1. Taxonomy (NCBI): domain Eukaryota; kingdom Viridiplantae; phylum Streptophyta; class Magnoliopsida; order Asparagales; family Iridaceae; genus Iris; species Iris macrosiphon. The sequence goes on from JAYESA010000018.1 coordinate 126,424,933, forward strand.
TTAGTAGTTAGAACTTGATAGTTAAGTTATTCTTGTAGATTGAGACCTGGTGCTTATCCCTTAGTTTTAAATTGCGTAACTTGTACCACACCTCAATACGAGTTATATTCCCTTTCCCTTGAGGCTAGTAACTGTCTCATTCTTACTATTGACACTTGCACTATGACTAAGAGTTAAGATGACCATGACCTATGTAATATAAGAGGATACCCTAACAAGTACCAAGACCCCTTCTCGAAGACCTTAACAGGAGCTTCTACGGTACCCTTAAGACTGTCACAGTATTAGTTTATTATTTTAATTTGGGTAGTATACCTCACAACCTTGTATACACATGGCATGAACCCAAACACTAAACAAATAATGTTTATCATGTATACACTCCTCAATATGTCTCCATGCTAATACCACTATCACGTATACACATCACACAATTTATCCATACTAAGAAATCAACCATCATCACATGTAAATATATAAATTTCCAAATATGAATACAATTAACCATGGTCTAATCATCAATACAATTTTTTTATAACTCAATACACAATGCACATTGATCAAATCATGTATACGACCTAGCATGACATCCATCTATTTCTAGAACATAATTATATCACCCTCATGCACTCACACATACTTAAAGCCCTAGGCATTGATGTTAATAAATCTGAAAATAATCTAACTAGGATCATTTAACCAGATTTTACAAGTATTATTCAATGGAAACATAGAACCTAACTAAGCATTCAAGAGTAAAGAAGAAGAAGAAGAAATGAATAAAGAAGAAGAAGTAGAGGAAGTGTTACTAAGGGGGTGGTTGGTGGTGGTGGCAGCAGTGTTGCTGCGGCTGCTGTCGGTGAAGGAGTGACTATGGTGGTGGTGATGGTGATGACAGTGGGGGTGGTAGTGGTGCTCGGCGGTGGCAGTGGTAATGGTGGTGGTGATGGTGACGACAGTGGTGGTATAATGGTGCTCAGTGGTGGTGGTGATGGTGTCGACAGTGGTGGAGTTAGTGGTGCTCAGTGGTTGCAGTGGTGGTGGTGATGGGAATGGTGATGGAGGCTGAGGTAGTGGTAGTGTTGACTGTGGTGGTGTTAACGGTGGTGCGGGTGGAGTTGGTGTCGGTTGTGGTGGTGGTAGTGGTGCTCGATGGTGGTGGAAATGATGATGGCGGCTGTGGTGGTGAGGGTAGTGATCGGTGGTGGTGATGGGAATAAGAAGAAGAAGAAGAAGAAGAATGTGTTCGGCTGTGAGAGGGAGGAAAGAAAAGTGGGGAGAGAGAGGGTTTCCTTGGGGTTAGGGCCGGACTAGGGATGAGGATGTGTGTATCCTAAAATAGGGGGATTGGATGGTTTTGATTGATGGATGAAAGATTCAATGGCTAGAATTAAGTGTGAGTTGATAAGGATGAATAGTGTCATGCAAAATGGAGGGGAGAGAGAGAGAGAGAGAGAGAGAGAGAGAGAGAGAGATGACCAATCACATGACCCAAGGGGGTTCTTCATTTGGTTTTCACCAATAGGAGGTTGACACATTGTATTACTTTTGCATTTGGGTCCCTTAAAGTTTGGGGTTTACAAATAAAGAAAAAAGAGTGAGAATTTGATGTAGGAAAATAGTGTTTGGTATTTTATATGATGGAGTGGGTGTTGGGTATTTTGTATGAGCCTCATGATTGGGTGTGAGGGTTCAGTTGGGGTTAAGTTCAGTCGATTTCACCAAATTAAATAAATATTATGTCATAGGTGCTCTTAAATAAAATGGTTGTACATGAGGTCTCAATTGGGAGTGACACAAATATTATGGACGTTGTAGGCTTGGTATTAGTCTTAGAATATTTAATTGGTTAGGCAAAATGGGTTAAGTTTGTGCCCCCAAATAGATGGCAACGACATAGGTACAAGATATAGGATTAAAGAATTGATTTTTGGGACTAGAAAGTTATGCAATTAAAATACAGCACAAGGGGGTATGTTTGTGAGTGACAGAAATATCTTGTGCCTAGGTTGGCTCGTCTAGGTCAAGAGTACAAAATTTTGTTGGAAGGTAAAGCTATTGTTGTGCTACAAATATTGTATCAACATTAAAGTGCACCAAGAGTATAAATTAAAGAACCAGCCTTGATAATCCCTAATTTCTAATCCTTAACAACTTGAAGCTAAATCAAAATTCTCACCATACCCAGTCTACCTAAAAAAATTGTTGAGAGGGTTTACAAATATTAAGAGTTATGAGCTCTTGTCCTAACTCTATCCTTAAATCTCTACTGGGCACGCACGATTGATCCCCAAATCTTAACGATCCGTCTGGATGCTTTCTCATTCCAATCTAAAGTCCTTATTCTGTTTATTTCCACACTTTCTGGAGTTTAGAATCTCTTTGTTGAGCTTCCTTGATTCTGTCTACTAGAGAGAACTGTACTTGTAAATTTTCCTATAAACCTTCTAATATTGGATATATTACTCCGATTTCCATATTCCTTAAGTCCTCAAGAATTTTCTTTGGGGCATTCATAAGGAATGCCATTGGTCTTCTGCTCAAAGCATTCGCTACTTTATTTGCTTTACCCGGATGATATTCTAATTCCATATCAAAATCTTTAAGTAATTTCAACCATCTTCTTTGCCTCATATTAATTTTCTTCTGAGTAAACACATACTTCAAACTTTTATAATCTGTATATATCTTGATTCTTTCTCCATATAAGTAATGTCTCTATAATTTAAGTACAAATACTACAGCTATAAGTTTTAAATCATGAGTTAGATAATTTCTTTCATGCTATTTCAGTTATTGAGAGGCATAGGCTATAACTCTTTCATGTTGCATTAATACACAATATAGCCCTTTACTCGACGCATCACTATATATCTCGTATCCTCCCGACCCGGACGGTAATGCTAGTACAGGTGCTGCAATCAATCTTTCCTTTAGTTCATCAAAATATGCCTGGCATTTCTCCATCCAATTAAACTTTTCTTCTTTTTGGGTCTATCGAGTTAGTGGTTCTGCAATTCTCGAGAAATTTTCCACAAATCTCCTATAGTATCTAGCTAATCCCAAAAAACTTCTAATTTCTGCTACAAATTTTGGTGTTGGCCAGGATTTAACAGCTTCTACCTTCTTTGGATCAACTGAAATACCTTCTCCACTGATAATGTAGCCTAAAAATAATATATGATCTCACCAAAATTTATATTTACTGAGTTTAGTATATAATTTCTCATGCCTTTGAGTTTGCAATACTATCCTCAGATGTTCTTCATGTTCTTCTTTTTTTTTCGAATATATAAGAATGTCGTTAATGAATATAATCATGAATTTATCCAAATATTGATAAAATATTCGATTAATCAGATCCATAATATAGCAGGAGCATTAGTTACCCCAAATGGCATAACTAGAAACTCGTAATATCCATAACGAGTTCTAAAAGCTGTTTTTTGAACATCCTCCTTTTTGACCTTTACTTGATGATATCCAGATCTCAAATCAATCTTTAAGAATACCTTGGATTCTCTTAATTGATCAAATAGTTTATCAATTCTGGGTAAGGGATATTTATTTTTGATTGTTACCTTATTTAAGGCCCTATAATCAATTACCAATCGTAGGGTCCCGTCTTTCTTTTTCACAAATAGTACTGGTGCACCCCATGGCGAAGCACTGGGCTGAGTAAATCCTTTTAACAATAATTCTTTTATTTGCTTGTTTAACTCAGCTAACACCTCTTTGTTTATTGGATATATCTTCTTGGCTATAGGTGCTGCTCCAGGTATCAGATTAATAAAAAATTCTACTGCTCTATCTGGTGGTAATCCTGGTAACTCTTCTGGAAATACATCTTTAAAATTTTCTATTATTCTTGGAAATTATTCTTTCTCTAGTTCATGAAATTTTTCTCAAACTGGTTGTTCAAATTTTTCCAGTTCTTCACCATCAAATTCTTTCTGGTCTCGAACAAATTCACATATTTCTCCATCAGTGAGTTGGAATAAAATCTTTCCTTGGCCACAATCTATACTAGATAATGTCTTGGCTAACCAATCCATTCCAAGTACTATATCATAATTATTCATTGGAAAGACTAATAATCTTATCCGAAAAGCTCCACCACCTAACTTAACTGGACATGCTCTACAAACCCGACTAACTTCTACTGTGCCATTATCCGTAAGAATTTTTAATTTCTTAAGTAATGGTTGAGATTCTATTTCATGTAGAGCTATAAATATAGATGTTATAAATGAATGGGTTACCCCAGAATCAAATAATACTGATGCTGGATAATCTGAAACTAGGATAGTACCTGTCACTTGTTTGATAATAAACAAAATAAATGAAACGAGGTTTATACGAAACCCGCTCTTAGGTTCACAAACAATAAGTACAATTAATCCTATACGAGGATGTCGAGTACAATTTTTTAATCTGGGTAAATATTGCTATAGGAGTCTGATCTACAGTCGATCACTTTGTCCCTTGGACCACACGATGATGAAGAAGTGTCATAGAAGACAGAAAGCAGCTTCGAAGGTTGCTGAAGAGAGTGGATGCTCGATGCCAAAGTCGTCGATCGCTACTCTTTGCACGAACTCTGGATTCTTCTCTCTCCAAGACTCTTCGACTCTTAGTTCCTTGACCTTCTCTCTTGATCTTGGAATCTTGGACCTTGGTTCTGACCTTCCATTTTTCGACCTCTAATCTCGACCTCTGATATCGACCTTGGACTTTTTGACCTCCTTTTCTCGACCTTGGACTTTTCGACCTCTTTTCTCGACCTTGGACCTCTGTCAATAGAGGTCTCTATTTATAGAGTTTTAGTGACAGTGACCACTCAGTCGGCGTAGAAACCGAGTAGTGGAAAGTACAGCACCCTTTTACACGGTGGTTACAATAACCATTGTCTGCGTATAAATGACCTTTTGAATGAGCATGTGACGCATTTCCCTTTAAGAGATAATGCGTATAACTGCTGCGAAGATCACGATATAAAAGCCACGTAGGTAGTTATCCCTCGCGTAGAAAAGGTTGGCGTAGAAGCCAATAACTGTCACCATGGCGTAGAAGCCAAAGAGTTATCAAACCGGCATAGAAGCCGAGCAGGCGTAGAAGCCGAGTAGTATAGAAGTCGAGCAGGCATAGAAGCCGAGTAGGCGTAGAAGCTGAGTGGACGTAGAAGCCGAGTGGGCGTAGGAGCCGAGCATAGCCTGATGGCGTAATGTGCAAAAGTGATGATGTGAACGTCTTGGCCGAAATCATGACTTTTGGAGATATAATCAAATCTCTTGCATTAAATGCAGAGATCTGCCATCATCCTGCGCATTAAATGCAGAGATCTGCCATCATCCTGCGCATTAAATGCAGAGGCGTGTTTTGAAGATCTGCCACCATTCTGCGTATTAAATGCAGAGACGTGCCTTGAGCCCTGTACGAAAAGCAGCTTTTGACGTGGTAGCCTGTTTGTCTTCTGGGGAGCGTAAATAGCTCACATCTGCCTGTGTAAAACTAGGTAGCGTATTCCCTTGTATGCGTAAAAGCGATTTATGCCAAGGAAATGTCATTAAACGATAGTTCGGTGACATTAATCAAATCTCTTGCATTAAATGCAGAGATCTGCCATTATTCTGCACATTAAATGCAGAGACGTGCCTCGAGCCCTGTACGAAGAGCAGCTTTTGACGTGGCAGCCTATTTGTCTTCTATGGAGCGTAAACAGCTCTCATCTGCATGTGTAAAACTAGGCAGCGTATTCCTTTGTATGCGTAAAAGTAGTTTACGCCAAGAAAATGGCACTAAACGACAGTCTGGGTCGCTGTCCATGCCATCATTATAGCCATCGTCTGGGTAGTCGTGCAGTACTCTTTGTCAGGAGTCAGACATCAGGTTCACTGCATGATTTGACATGTTCATTTCAAAGAATACGAAGCGTTCCTCGTACACTTCAATGATGTATTAAAGTGGATGAGTTTTACGCCATAAAGGCGATGTAGCACCCGTTTTACGCTGAAGCAGCCTGGACATACTGCATTACGCGGATAGTCTTTGAGCTTATATTTTACGCTGTACTTAGCGGAAAAGCTCTGTTGTACGTCGATGGCTCTGAATTCATCTTTTTACGCTGCCCAGCACCAAAATGCTGCATATAGCTATTCAGCATATTTTTCATGCTTCTACAAGACCCCCTTAATAGTTTTCAAATTCCTCGTAATTTGAAACGCTTTGAATGAAGCATGAAACAGTCAAGTCTGACTCGCTCTTCAAGGCAGATTTCCTGGCTGATTATCGAGGATCCGTTGGGATTCGGTGGGTTCTCTCTCGCCTATATAAAGGCTGAGGAGTTAACCTGTTCTTCCCACACTTCCTTTACCACACCGAGATGATCGTCGGAGTTCGTCGGGTCAACTTGAGGAAGAAGAAGACCATGTTCTTCCAGCATGTAAGGAGCCGAAAAAGAAGGCATCTTCGAACAAATGTCCTCTACAACGATGGATCATGGAAGGATATCATAGCCTCCTTTGCTCAGGATAATCAACAACTTCATATGGCAGTTCGTCCAGGAGAGAGGAAGGGTCATATTTGACCACACAGCTTGCAAGCTGTATCTTCTCCTGATACTTTCGTGGATGAGAGCAGACAAACTAGCTCTGTCCTCGAGTATTGAGTTAGGTTAAATACCTCAACTCAATCTGTCATGGCGTATGGAGGATAGGCTCTGAATAGTTCAGGCAGGCCCAGTTTTGTATCCTTCCGCCATTAATTATTTTCTTGTTAATTGGTCGCAGAAATCGACTAACTGCTGAAGAAGACGAAAGAAGATCTCAACCGATACGAGAACCTGGCAGAACAGATCCTAGGGGTGGCCTTCCGATGACGATGAGGAAATCTTTTGTAGACGGGATTTCCCTCATATGTAATCATGAAAATGAAGAAAAAACCCTTTGTAGACTGGATTTCCCTCATATGTAATCATGATTTTAATAAAATCGTCTTTCTTCTGTGCATATGATTATCTTGCCATATACTTTGCTATGAAGTCTGAATATGTGTAGCTTTGACACGTCTGGTAACTTTATGCCGACTCTGATAGAAAGAGTATTAGGTCCCGTCCTGTCTTTTACGCATAACTAAGGATGCGCAGAAAGTCGCTTAGTATTTAAGTCGAGTATTCGAACTGTCCTGCTATTAGGAATGGGGAGCTGCGTAGAGTTCTGAACCGTCACTTCTGATAAGAAGAATTTTCATTCAGACTATCATCTTCAAGAATGATTTTCCGAAAATCCCTTGAAATAGGGCGAGAAATGGCTGTCAAACTGAGTCGCCATCTTGAACTGTAGATAAAATATTCAGACTGGATTCTGAATGAACTTCCAATCGACCTAAGAAGAAGAGTCATTTTCAATGTTGAACTCTGTATGCTTTGGGTACTTGGCATTTTTTGGGCCAAGAAGGAGTATCTTCTGCGTGAACCCTTGCAATTGACCGTCTTGAGGATTGTTCAGATATACGCATATTCTGGCATGCGTATTCTCAGATATGCGGAAAGTCATAGATCTGTAATATAGATGAGCATAAAATCATAGGTTCGTAGCCTCTCGAGCGTAAAAGCTGCTGAGCATGAGAGCATCCGGGCGTAGAAACTGTAGATTTGTAGCCTCTGAAAAGGAAATCTTCCGAGCGTGAAGTTGTGGATCTGTTGCCTCTGAGCGTAAAAGCCACCGAGCGTGAAATCATAGATTTGTAGCTTGTGAACGTGAAGTCATAGGTTTGTAGCCTCTCGAGCGTAAAAGCTACCGAGCATGAAAGCATCCGGGCGTAAAACCATAGACTTATAGCCTCTGAGCGTAAAACCGTAGATCTGTAGCTGCCGAGCGTAGAAAGCTCCTTGGCGTAGAACCACGAATCTGTTTTACACGAAAACTTTTCGAATTCGCTGACTGTCCGCCTTCTCTGAGTAATAGGCTGACGTAGTACCCAATCATAACCGAATATTAATTATCGAATTTGGTTTGGGATTCGAGGAGTCCATCCGAACTCTATATATATACCCCAAGGCTTTCAGAGAAAAAATTTTCATCTGTCTTTTGCAAAAGAAAGCCTTCGACTCTTCGAGTTCTCTTCTTCGTTTCCTCTCGAGCATTCAGAGTTTTCAGCAATGGCCCCAAAACAAATCCCCTCCTCTAAGGGAAAGAAGGTTGACTCTTCTTCTCGCTCTTCTGCCCAAGCGAGAGCGACTTCTGTCGGGCAAGGCGAGCTTCATTCCGAACGAAGTGTCCCGCCGACGAGCAGCGCACCCGGAGTTAAAAGTAAAGCTTTTGGGATAAAAAGAACGACGAAAAATCCTTCGCATACGTTGTACGTGAACGCGCTAGGTCGTCTTCTGTGCTGATAGCCTCTTCGAGGAAGATGATGCACAAAGATGTTTAATCTTTTACGCCCATATTTCTAATGTGTCAGCGTAAAAACTCCATATTTTCGCAGTCAAGCGTAAAAGCTTTGACTGTCGAAACTTGGCGTATACTATAAAATTTGAGTGTTACGCTTCTGGATGGAAATTTCGGCGTAATAACTCAACTTTGACAATTTGACGTAAAACACAAACTGTATACTGCCAACCTTGAATTTTACACTTAGGAAATGGATTCCAGCGTAAAAGATCAAGATTTTACAGTCTTGGCGTAAAGCACAGACTGTTAACTTTTGGCATATGCTACAAGATTATAATGTCTAGCATAGAAACTGACGTGTCTTTCTCGTATTTTGCAGTTAACTTGCATGCGTCTCCGCTGGCCGAGGTGATGGGTTCTGCTGCCGGGATGCTGCATTCCAACTACCTGGAGGATTTGTCCCACGTGACATTTCCTATCTCTGGACCCCAGTATCCTGAAGGAAGGGAATCTTGATATTGGCTCAGGGCGAGCGAACGCTATTGAACATGATCAACGGAGAGCCCCTGACGTACATAGGCGGGGACCAATATATAAAGCCGGCTTTTCTCTTCGGGGACATGATTGACAAGCAGTCCCAGACGAAGCCCAAGAAAGAACTCTGGGTTTTTTCTGCCGGGGACTTGGTCTTGTATCTGCCCAAGATGCTGAGAGACTATCCCATCTCGGCATTCTTCCATGCTACACATCCCAGGAGGATGTCGTGGACGCTGACTCCCGATCTTCACGGCAGGCCAGGAAGATATTTTACCAGAAAGGATCTGGCCAAGGGTCATTTGTCAGCCGCCCTTCCGGCTCTGTGATGCCGTTTAGGGGATTGTATCCAGGCAGTGTCCCGAGTGAAGACAGTTTGCTGATCCAGCCGGTCCAGTTACCGACTTTCTGCAATAATTTTATGGGGCACGGAGGAGTATACCCCAAGGTTAATCCTCAGTGCAATAGGTGGATCACCCCAAGAAATCTTCGATGGGCTCGTTTAGCTGACTGGGCCCTAAAGCATTTTCAGACCGAGCTGGAGAGCATTGGTCTGTATGCAGCTGTGAATGCCACCAGTGTTGGGTTACCTCTTAACCCCAACCTGTTTCTGGCTTTGATGGAGCGATATATCTCGCTCACCAGGACTTTCGCCACTCCACTGGGGGAGTTGGGATTGGCCCTCCATGAGATGGCAGAGATCTCGAGACTGCCAATGGGGGATACTCCTTATGAGGAGTATGTTTCCACAAACCGGGAGCTGGGGGATTCAGACCCTCGGCTAGTGGCAGTATACTAGGAGCTGATGTGTCACTACCTGGCGTGCACCGCCTTTTATGGTGAGCCTTCTGATTTGGCTCATATCAACAAATGGGCATCACCGGGCCAGGGCTGCTAGGCCAGAGAAAGTCTTGGATAGCAAGGATCAGCCTCTGAACTTTCTGAGCGTGCTTAGTACTCAGGTAGTCGACGATCTTATGGAGGACGCTGAGGCTCCAGATCAGATTCTCGACGAAGGGATAGGAAAATATCCTGCATGCACTAAGGCCTACAGTTATTTGAGGCATTACCGCAGGCCTCTGTCCAAGGAAGCTCAACTAGCTGACTTCCTCTCTATATGGCTGCGCCGACTGGTGGTACCCGGCATCGCGTCTGCGAACCGCATTCACCGGAACACGCTATGGCCTGCAGTGCGTCTGGTGTTCGGGGCAAGACTGGGCTTGCTCCTTGCCATGGTGTGCCGCATACAAGATGGCCTGAGGGCCATTACTGATGGGCTGCTTGCCGATGAAAATCGACGTGGTAGCTTTCCCAAGGTAGAATTACCATACCTGTATTTGATGGGATGGTTAATTCTCCATAACCCCAGAGTGATGTCTCCTGGCTCTGGCAGTAGTTCGGGGGGTAGTTTCTTGCTGAATTACAAGAAATCCTCCTGGAACGTGACCACAGTTTTAAACTGTCGGCGGGCGCTGAATTTCAGTCACAGCTGGAAGCTCTTCTGCACTGTCCCCTTTGTACATCTCAATCAACAGGGGATCAGACTTCAGGATATAGGCGATAGACAGACCATTCTTTCTCCTGAGGCTTTTAATTGGTTGGTATGCATTAGACCTTCCCATTTACTGTACAGAAGTGAAGACCATTGCTTCTTGGAGCCCTACCTGCCTAGTCGGTTCGCCAGGCAGTTTGGGTACGACCAATTGCATGTGGGCAATATCGTCACCAGCTTCAGGTCTAGGGGTGGACTCATCGATGGAGCGAGAGGATGGCAATACTTCATCATGGGTTGCATTGAAGCAATTTTTACCGTGCCCGTCATTTTACTCTCCACGGAGCTACGTATCCTCCACTCGTATGACCAGTTCTATGTGGCAACCAACACCTTCCATCGCAATTTTGACATGCTTGGAAGTTTTAGGATGCCCTCCTCCAAGTCCGCAGGAAGAGACGAAGTCCCATCGGTCTCTTCTGACGAGGGTGAAGATTCCGTCAATCCAGATGAGCCTCTGTTGGCGGTGCCGAGGGGTGAAATACCTCCGCCTGCAGGGGCTTTGGTCATCTCTGGCAAGCGAAGGGCTCCTGTTCCGAAGGAGACTTCCCCTCGCAAGATGAAGAAGAAAATGGTTACTCGTCCTCTCAGGATTCCTGGCAATGAGGCTCCTAGAAGTGAACCTGCCACTTCCCCTGTTGGGGATGATTCTTTGATTGGAGGTTCCTCGCCTTTTAGAGAGGGAACCTCTGCAGTTCCGGCTGGCGATGTCGAAGAATTCCTGCTTGAGGCTGTTGTCGCTGCTACCGCTTCAGGTAGTGGTACGAGATCACCTTCGGGGCCGAGCCGAATAAGGATATCTTTATCCAGATCAGCATCGGGAGAAACCCCTGCCGTATCTGTAGGTGCACCCAGCGAGATTCCACCTGTTGAACCTCGATTGGATCTGGGTGAAGATTCAGAAGAATACTTGTCGATGTCAGTTAGCACACCCCTTTCTCCAGGTATGACAGCTTGCCTAGCATCATTAAGAAATGATTTAGCTGTACTGGCCACAGACGCGACATATATACCATCAGCCAGGGGTAAATGTCATTTTTACGCCTCTTTTTAGAAAAGTTAACATCATTTTGATATTAACTTCTTTTTGTCTTCTTTTCAGGGGAAGACATCTTCAGGGAGGGCAGTGTTGACGCGCCTTTTGGCTCTGTTTCAGCTTCTGGCGATGACATGGAGGTGCCTGACTTCGAAGAGAAAGTATTTTCGGGTGCCGGCTCGCCCGAAATGGTTCCGATGTCTTAAGAAGGGGATGATCCTGTCATTGCGACAATGCTTCCTTTGAGTACGCCGGTCACTTCGTCCGTTGTTGGCGCATCTTCTTTTATCGCACCATCTGTTTAGGTGACGGCTGTGGCAACATCGTCTGCAGTCATTCCTGGAGGGGGATTCGCCAATATTGCAGCCACTCCCAGTGTCCATTCGGATCTAGCCATGCTGACTGAGCAGTATACCAGTATCTTCTACACCACTATGAAAATGTTGATATCAATGGTGTTGGAGAAGAATCTAGGCTTCGAGGTGCTGAGAAGGTCCTCTCAGTTTGCGATAGTGCCGATCAGAGAATACAACAACACTGGGATAGCTGACGCACTAGAGGAGATAGTTAATGGTTTGGAGCAACCCATTAACGAATACCTGCAACTATCTCGAGGTAGTATTGAAGACCTGGTCCAGGCTAGGTATGACGCTCTGACTGCAGAACTTGCTGGCAACTGGAATCTCTGAATAAATTCGTCCAGGAACAGCAGCAGAAGATAGATCATGAGCGTACCGAACTGGAGTATGTCATTCCTCAGCTTACTCAGTACGACGTCAACTATGAGGAAGTGACAACAAGGGTCCGCAGATTGAGAGATGAACTCGCTCAAGCGGAGGAGGAGGCTGTCTCTTTGTCGGCATCTCGAGATGTGCTGAAGCGTCGGATGGAGACCGCTCAACAGAACCTGGCACATGTGGGTGTCATCCACTTAGGTTTTGCACATGCTCGGTCCGAGCTAGTTACTTTGAACAATGATGCGGCAAGGCTGGAACGGGCTCGCGCCGACGTCTTGAACTCCAGGGATGAGAGAATGGCTGCTCTGGCACGGCAGATTCGCGACCTGACCGCTCCCCCCAAATAATGTACTTTTTTTTTGCTTTTCAATATACTTTTGCTCTTTCTAGGAGTAATAAAGAGGTTTTCATCTGACTTTGTGGACCCATCATTTTGGAATATAAATGACAGGTTTGGGTGAGAGTGATATCAGAGGTAATATGGACGTGATATACTCTCGGTAAGCTTTAGCAGGACATATCTATTCAGAGGTTATATGGACGTGATAGAATATACTTCGACTAAAGTTTTGGAAGTAGTATTATCAGAATGAGATCTTCACCATACTCCATTTGAGCAAAGAAGGTTAAGTGTAGTACCTTTTCAGGAATTTGCCATTGATAGGAGCCATCAACAAGTCTCCGTTAGGCTTGGCTAACCTATAAGCGCCGTTTGAGAACGTCGTCTCGATCACATAAGGGCCTTTCCATTTGGGCTGGAATTTATCCTTACTCCTGTGAGTAAGAATCATCGGCCTTCTCACAGCTAAAACTAGCTCGCCAACTTTGAACACTCTTTCCTTTACTTTTTGATTAAAAGCTTTGAAAATGCGTACCTGGTAGAACGCGATGCGTTGTTGAGCTTGGAGGCATTTCTCGTCTAATCCTTCTAGCTCTTAAAGCTATAACAGTTAATTCTTTTCTTGAGTCAGCTCATTAGCCACTGCTATCCTAAGTGACAGAATTTGGACTTCGATGGGACTGCTTCGCTCCCGTAAACCAATGAAAATGGGGTACAACCTGTCGGTGCTCGTACCGTTGTGCGGTATGCCCAGAGACATTCTCCTAGCTTCTCATTCCAATCTCTTTTGTTCGAAGAGACGAACTTTTTCAAGAGCTTGATAATGGTTTTGTTGAAAGCTTCCGCCAAACCATTAGCAGCAGGATTATATGCCATAGAGGCCATATTTTGTATCCGATTTTTATCCCAAAATCGATGAAACGCTTGGCTGATAAATTGAGGCCCATTGTCATAAATTATCCTCCAGGGTATCCCAAAGCGATAAATGACATGATGCTTGATGAAGCTGATCACAATAGATGCCTTTACCTCAATAAGAGGGATCGCCTCTGCCCATTTGGAGAAATAATCCGTGATGGCCAGTATGAACCGGTGACCTCTGGAAGAAGACGGGTGAATAGGACCAATGATATCCATACCCCATGCTTCGAAAGGCCAGGATACAATCGTAGGATATAGATGTTCAGAAGGTTGATGTATAAAGTCTGCATGAACCTGACAGGCTTTGCATTATTTTGCATACCTTATTGCATCTGTGATCATAGTAGGCCAGTAATAGCCCATTCTCCTGATACGATCTTGTAGCTTAGGACCGGGTTGATGCGCTCCGCATATGCCGTCGTGAGCTTCACAGATAATCCGCTGTGCCTCGTCATCGGAGAGACATCTCAATAGCAGTCCATCATAGGTCCGGCGATATAGACACTGTGAGGACGCATCAAAGTAGAATCGTAATGATCGTCTTTTGACGGATACTGCTTGTTTAGGGTCCTCCGGTAAGATTCTGTATGCCACGAAATCTATAAAGGGACTTCTCCAGTCTCTCTTGGGAGGATCGGTGTTCACAGCGTAGCTGCGTTCTATGTAAAAGTTATTTTTTACACAGAATAAATCTCTGTTAAGAAGGATTACCGAATTCTGCCTTCTTATAGGAATAGCTAAATCTGAATGCTAGACTGGCTAGGGCATCAGCTTCCAGATTTTGAGATCGGGGCACATGTTCTAGGAAGAACCCTTTGAATGTCATGGCTATCTCGACCGTTGCTCGGTGATAGGGGATGAGGTCTGGATTTCAGACTTCATATATTCCTCTGACTTGATTGATGATCAGCAGAGAATCACCGAAAGCTTCCAGAGATTCGACGCCCAATTCCTTAGCGACTTGGAGCCCGATTAGTAGAGCGTTATACTCTGCCACATTATTGGAATATGGCTCGCTAAGAGAATATGCCCGATAGATGACGAGTTTATCAGGAGTAACCAGGACAATTCCTACTCCTGAAACCATGTTTCCTCTAGGGCCAGTCCTGGAGGCACCATCAAAGAATAGTTGCCATGCATCACTTTCCATTGCGGAATTATATTCTGCAACCTCGTCGGGAATGTTCTCGTATAGTTTGGAGGCCTCCGGGATAGGATGAGCAGCTAGGAAATCAGCCAACGCTTGGCCTTTGATGGATTTCTGAGGGACATATACCATGTCATATGGTGTTAATAACATCGCCCAAGTCGCGAGTCGGGAATTAAAAACACTTGGCTTGTTCATCAGTACCCGAAGAGGATTGATCCTGGAGATAATGTGAATAGTCTGGCCCGTGACATACTGTCGCATTTTCTGAATAGCGAACATCAGAGCCAAGTACTCTTTTTCTACTGGGTTGTACCGGTGTTCATCTCCGATCATCATCCTGCTTAGATAGTAGATAGCCTGATCATGACCTACATCGTTCTTCTGTGCGAGAAGAGCTCCCAGGGAATGATCCATCGCTCGAACATACAGCAAGAATAGTCTTCCTATGACGGGAGGTACCAGAACTGGCGGATTAGTGAGGTAGCATTTGATATCATTAAATGCTTGCTGACAGGCTTCGTCCTATACGAAGGATACACCTTTCTTCATGAGACGAGAAAAAGGCTGATATCTCCCAGAGAGGTTGGATATGAATCTCCGGATGTAAGCCAGACGACCTTGAAATCCTCTGAGTTCCCTCAGATTACGGGGTGGTCGTATTTCTAAGATGGCCTTGACTTTATCAGGGTCCACTTGAATGCCTTTAGCGGTAATGACAAATTCCAGGAATTTGCCACTAGAAACTCCCAGAAAGGACTTTGTAGGATTCATTTTGAGTTGATGTTGGCGCATCAACTCGAATACCGTCTTCAAGTCTTGGATGTGATTATCCTTGAGGCGGCTTTTGACAGCTACATCGTCCACGTAATATTCTACTATTTTGCGTAGATGCTCATGGAATATGTTACTCATAGCCCGTTGGTACGTAGCCCTGACATTCTTCAATCTGGAGGGCATGACCGTATAGCAATATACCCCCAATGGTGTCCAGAAGGCAGTATGTTTTTCGTCTTCAGGATGCATCTTTATTTGGTTGTATCCTGAAAATCCGTCCATGAAAGACATACGTTCGAAGCCGCATGTATTGTCAATCATGACATCTATGATGGGAAATGGAAACTCATCCTTGGGTCACGCTGCATTCAGATCTCGGTAATCGATACAGACACGTACTTTTCTATTTTTCTTCATGATCGGGACAATATTGGCGACCCAGTCGGGATGTTATTCTTCCCGGATGAAACCGCAGGCTATTAACTTCTTGATTTCAGCTTCAATGGCGTCCATCATATCCGGGCGGAACCGACGTTGGTGCTGCTTCACAGGCTTCGAATCGGGCAATATATTGAGTTTATGAGTAGCCACCTTTGGATCAAGACCTGGCATGTCCTCATAATTCCCTGCAAAGACGTCGATATATTCTTTTATCAGCTGGATAACTTCTTCTCTTTCTTCTTCGGAAAGAATGTTACTGATAAATATCGGCTTTGGTGAAAGTTTATCCCCAACGTCAATCTGGATAACTTTATCTTCAGTGGGAGGTTCTCTCTGCTCGAAGCAGAATTCCCATTGTGTATCCATTTGTTGAGCCCAAGAGTCATTCTCAAACGGTTCAGATTCTCGTTTGTCTGCTTCGAAGGAATCTGCCAATACCGTATTTACTGAGGACATCCCACTGGGGGGTTTTTGGTGGACCTATCATTTATTGTGCACGAGAGTGCAAACAATAGGTTTGGGACAAGCCCTGCCAGAGGTAATATGGACATGGTAGTTTTTGTGGACTCAACACCACTGGCGTACTTAGAGTTAAGTACGGGTGCTAAGTTGAGTTGACAACCGATATCAGAGGTAATATGAACATGATAATCGATAGCCGGATTATGAAGGTTTGTTCAGAGGTAATATGAACATGACAAACTCTCTGGGGTTGTGACTCCATCAGGGATGGAGGTATACATCTGCTCAGAGGTAATATGGATATGGCAGTTTTTGTGGACTCAACACCACTGGCGTACTTAGAGTTAAGTACGGGTGCTAAGTTGAGATGACAACCGACATCAGAGATAATATGAACATGATAATCGATAGCCGGATTAGGAAGGTTTGTTTAGAGGTAATATGAACATGACAAACTCTCTGGGGTTGTGACTCCATCGGGGATGGAGGTATACATCTGCTCAGAGGTAATATGGACATGGCAGTTTTTGTGGACTCAACACCACTGGCATACTTAGAGTTAAGTACGGGTGCTAAGTTGAGATGACAACCGATATCAGAGGTAATATGAACATGATAATCGATAGCCGGATCAGGAAGGTTTGTTCAGAGGTAATATGAACATGACAAACTCTCTGGGGGAAGAAATGAAATATTTGGACAATAGTTTAGAGGTAATATGAACATGAACATATGTCTTTAACAATTCACTATGGAGTGATTTCCTGAGTGAGGATAGTCCTGAAGAATCCACTGGGGAAATTTTAGGGACTCTTCATCAGGTATATTCCTGAAGGGAGCAAATTGTCATGTTAGAAAAACCGATTTGTGATGATCGTCCCTTCGTTTACAGATGTAAAGTGATAACTTTGGCGTCAATCAACTCCTGGATTCTCCTTTTTAGTACATAGCATGCCTTTGTAGGATGATGAATATACCGATAAAAGAGACAATAATCTCGGTCATCAACTTTGCCAGCTCTATCAGGATATCTGATGTTGGGAAGCTGAAGTTTGTGTTCCTCAATCAACATATTGAAGATTTCAATGATGTCATCTTCATTAAAGGAGAAAGTCCATTTTGGTCTTCGGGCTCCCGATGCCTGAATTTTACGTCCTTCTGGGGAGATTGTCATTGTCGCATCATTTTCGGATTCTGAGGGGATTCTACCCCCAGCTATGGATGTTGGCCTATTTTGTCGAGGTAGGCTACCCCCAGGCATGTCGCAGCATTTGTCGACAGAAGCTATTTTAGAAGGCCCTGCCTCTGGTTGTGCAGGCTCAGACTCTCGAGGTTGTGAGTTTGCAAGAGATGCAGTATACCCCAACCCAAAATGAGCTTGTTGATAGTAAGAATTATCCTGCAATGGTATTCGTCTGCCTTTTCCATAGTTGAGGCCTTGTTTCAACCTCAAATCATAACCCATGCTTTGTATAATTTTTAAAGCCTGTGGGCTATACCTGTGGATTTGCATTTTGCCACCCTCAGACTCGCGAAATTCTTCCTGTACAATCGGGCTGGTCCGCATGCGACCGAAGACTATTGGATGTTGGTCGTCGCGAGTTGGAGGAATAATAAAGATGGAATCTTCATGTGGCCCACCTGTCATGACGATATTAGATGTTGATGCATCTTCCCGCAAGATCTTCCCGCGTTTGACTGTTAGGGGAATTGAAGCCTGTTTATGACTCTTGTCTTTGCATTTCTGGATCAAAAATTCACGCAAGTCAGGAGGAGTTACAGAAGAAGAAGATAGCTTGTTCCTTTTGTTCACATCAGTGGGCATGCGGATGTTGGGAACCATAGTTTTCCCTGTGCCACCCGTATACAACTGGTTGGCCATCTGGGTAGCGGATAATCCCCGAGGAGGGTGTCTTTCCGTAAATTGATCCTTCTTTACGCTGAGGGGCTTCGCCTGGCATAATTTGGAGCTCTGCTTAGGTTGGCATAAAGCTGAGAATGTCCTCAGTCGGCCATCAGCTTCCCGCGTAATCCGGAGGGCGGGCAGATTATTCCCTTGCTGGCGTAAAGGCCGAGAAGTTGAGCGGTCCGCCGCTTGCTTTCCCTTGCGTGGATTGCAGGGATCATCTACTTTTCTTCGGAGGGCAGATGCATTTTTATGAGCGGAGTGCGCTTGGAATTTCTGACTTGGCGCTGAGGCATTCTCCAAAATTCTGTCTGCCACGTCATCGACGGGAGACTGGATTTTATGCGCAGAGCGCGATGTATACTTCTGGACTAGCGCTGAGGCATTGCCAGAAGTTTTGTCTGCCCTATCAGCGACAGGCGACTGAATTTTACGCGCAGAGCGCGATGTATACTTCTGGACTAGCGCTGAGGTATTGCCAGAAGTTTTGTCTGTCCTGTCAGCGACAGGCGACTGAATTTTATGTGCAAGGCACGGAGGGAGCGATGCTACAACCTCGTTGGTCGGAGAGGTCGAAGAGATCGGAGAGTCGGCAGGAATGGTAGGGGATGTCTTGGGCATCCAAACCTTACGCAGCTTCCTGTTGTCTTGGACAGAGAGAAAGTGAGAGCTACCCCCTGTTCGAAGCATATCTTCGTAGACAGACTGGTCAAACTGGACGACCAAGGTCTTCTTCACGGATCCCACGGATACCGTATCGTGTTGAGCAATTGCTTTCTCCTCAGAAGAGAAAGATGTCCCCAACAGAGTCGCCATCTTGTGTTTGATAATAAACGAAAGAAATGAAATAAGGTTTATACGAAACCCGCTCTTAGGTTCACAAACAAGAAGTACAATTAATCCTATACGAGGATGTCGAGTACAATTTTTTAATCTGGGTAAATATTGCCATAGGAGTCTGATCTACAGTCGATCACTTTGTCCCTTGGACCACACGATGATGAAGAAGTGTCGTAGAAGACAGAAAGCAGCTTCGAAGGTTGCTGAAGAGAGTGGAAGCTCGATGCCAAAGTCGTCGATCGCTACTCTTTGCACGAGCTCTGGATTCTTCTCTCTCCAAGACTCTTCGACTCTTAGTTCCTTGACCTTCTCTCTTGATCTTGGAATCTTGGACCTTGGTTCTGACCTTCCGTTTTTCGACCTCTGATCTCGACCTTGGACTTTTTGACCTCCTTTTCTCGACCTTGGACTTTTCGACCTCTTTTCTCGACCTTGGACCTCTGTCAATAGAGGTCTCTATTTATAGAGTTTTAGTGACAGTGAACACTCAGTCGGCGTAGAAACCGAGTAGTGGAAAGTACAGCACCCTTTTACACGATGGTTACAATAACCGTTGCCCGCGTATAAATGACCTTTTGAATGAGCGTGTGACGCATGTCCCTTTAAGAGACAATGCGTATAACTGCTGCGAAGATCACGGTATAAAAGTCACGTAGGTAGTTATCCCTCGCGTAGAAAAGGTTGGTGTAGAAGCCAATAACTGTCACCATGGCGTAGAAGCCAAAGAGTTATCAAACCGGCATAGAAGCCAAGCAGGCGTAGAAGCCGAGTAGGCATAGAAGCCGAGCAGGCGTAGAAGCCGGGTAGGCGTAGAAGCCGAGTGGGCGTAGAAGCCGAGTGGGCGTAGGAGCCGAGCATAGCCTGATGGCGTAATGTACAAAAGTGATGATGTGGACGTCTTGGCCGAAATCACGGCTTTTGGAGATATAATCAAATCTCTTGCATTAAATGCAGAGATCTGCCATCATCCTGCGCATTAAATGCAGAGATCTGCCATCATCCTGTGCATTAAATGCAGAGGCATGTTTTAAAGATCTGCCACCATTCTGCGTATTAAATGCAGAGACGTGCCTCGAGCCCTGTACGAAGAGCAGCTTTTGACGTGGCAACCTGTTTGTCTTTTGGGGAGCATAAACATCTCACATCTGTCTGTGTAAAACTAGGCAGCGTATTCCCTTGTATGCGTAAAAGCTGTTTATGCCAAGGAAATGTCACTAAACGACAGTTCGGTGACATTAATCAAATCTCTTGCATTAAATGCAGAGATCTGCCATTATCCTGCGCATTAAATGTAGAGACGTGCCTCGAGCCCTGTACGAAGAGCAGCTTTTGACGTGGTAGCCTGTTTGTCTTCTGTGGAGCATAAACAGCTCTCATCTGCCTGTGTAACACTAGGCAGCGTATTCCTTTGTATAAATAAAATCAGTTTACGCCAAGAAAATGGCACTAAACGATAGTCTGGGTCTCTGTGCCGCGACATCATTATAGTCGTCGTCTGGGTAGTCGTGCAGTACTCTTTGTTAGGAGTCAGACGTCAGGTTCACTACATGATTTGACAGGTTCATTTCGAAGAATATGAAGTGTTCCTCGTACACTTCAATGCTGCATTAAAGCGGATAAGTTTTACGCCATAAAGGCGATGTAACACCCTTTTTACGCTGAAGCAGCCTGGACATACTGCATTACGCGATAGTTTTTGAGCTTATATTTTACGCTGTACTTAGCGGAAAAGCTCTGTTGTATGCCGATGGCTCTGAAGTCATCTTTTTACGCTGCCCAGCACCAAAATGTTGCGTATAGCTATTCAGCGTATTTTTTATGCTTCTACATCACTACTTCCTCAGCTAGTTTTGTTTCATCAGCATCCATTATGAATGCTTGTCCTTACTTCTTCTTCTTTCCAGTCTGAGGCTATTTTGCCTTCTGAGCCTGCTGGAATTGGTAGGCTTGGGATGCGTAGGATGGTCTCCGTTGGTTCCCATAAGTTAACATAACTTGAGGTACCGGTGCTTGTATCAGAGGTCGAGGACCATTTCCTTGAAGTACGGGCCTGATATTATTCCCTCGAAACGTGGATCGTGGTTTCTGCTGTGGGTTTTGCATTACTGGCCCTAAGGTTGATGGTTGTGGGCACTGACCAACCTAATGATTATCTGATCCACTCCTTAAATAGAGACCCAGGAGTTTTTCATAATTATTCCTTGTGTGTCCAGGTTTCTAACATAAATTATAAATCACTCATCCCGAAGTACCAACTTAAGGGCGTTTGGATGGTCCTTGCCATGGGTTCCTCGAGGATAAAACTCATATCTCCAAAGTCCTCTTCTGAGCTTGAGATCAAAATTGTTGTTCTTCATTCAGCATCATTTCCTGGCTTCGTGCAGCTTCAGTTACTTCTGGATAGGTTTGGCACCGATATGCGGTGACTCTGCTCTTTAGTTGGCTCCCTAATCCTTTCATGAATCTAGATACCTTAGTTTCCTTATCGGCTATCATACTTGAAGCAAAATAACTTAGCCTGAAAAATTCTATAATATACTCGTCTATCGTGATCTTCTCTTGCTTCAAATGAGTGAACTGTCGTTCTAACTCTATTCTAGCCGATTTTGGAAAGAACCTTCCTTCGAACTTCTTCTTGAACTCTCCCTAAGTTATTATATCATCTGAATCCTCTGGGTGCTCTGCACTCCACCAGTGCTCAACAATATCTTTCAAGTAGATTCGGATCGTGGATACCATATCCTCAGGACTAACTTTTGCTACTTTTAACAGTCCTTTTATGGTTTTAATCCATTGACGAGTTTCAATTAGGCTTTCTATTCCCTTAAACTTGGGAGGATTGAGATTTCTAAAATCCTTTAACAAACCATCTTTAGAATTGACAGATGTTCGCATGTGTTCCAACACTGTGGCAGTTGTGGCTTGAGTTATATTTGCGTGTTGGTTGTTAGATTCCAGGACCTGCTGGAATAATCTGTACATATCCTTAATATATGGTTCAGACTGAGCATGGGATGATGAAGTATGGGATTGGTCGTGATTAGACATTCTCCTGAAAAATTCAAATACAAATTTCTTACTAATAGTCCTGATTAAATCGAGATTCAAAGATAAAGAAAGGATCTTGCAAATCGTAAGAATATTGAACAACAGTGATTTAAAAAAAAAATTGACACATGGATAAGGAAGAAGCATATTGCATTCACTCATAACCAAAATATGATAGAAAATATGCTGCTAGGGGTACTAGTCATCTTACACGTAAGCACACACATATATACATTCTCACACTTCCTCCCTTCCTAACTTATATATATATATATATATATATATATATATATATATATATATATATATATATATATATATATATATATATATATATATATATATATATATATATATATATATACATCTGCTGTTTACAAAAAGATACACAGCAGACAAAAAGACCCTTTACATATACATAAGATCCCTAGTCTAGTTTTCCATGATACGGGTCCATACCCGATTAAGGATTGTAACTTTAGGATGTAGTTCTTGGAAGTCAGTCAACGTTCCTTCATATCCCTCTATTTTGGGATAATCATACTCGTACTCTATGTCCCGCACATAGATATAAAAGGTCTCCCTCCTGTGATCGACTTCTGCACCATCTTCAATATCTCTAATAACAGGGCGCATAACTCCATAGTGTACTTCATAAAGTGGTATATGGTACCAGTCTGGTAATTTTTACAGCTCTCTTACATTTTACTGGTAACCATATAAAGTATGATCGCTTACATCCCACCATATACTTGGAAGAAATAGATCCATAACCTACATTCATAATATCCTTAATTAAGAAATCAATATGGTAATAACTAGATTAAAATGCAATCCCAAAAATTATCTTCATAATACCATTGATCCCTTCTTCCAATCACCGCTACTGCCTATCTTAGGGTACTTCCAAATAATTCCTATAGATGTGATAAGAAATCTAGGTTTTACCTATACAAGTCCCTGACCTATATTATATACTATATTCTTTTATGTTAACCTGAACTTGCATCTTATCCTAGATTCTCTATCATTCGCAGACTTGTATGGGCCACCACTAAAAGACGTGTCACGCTCCGCTTTGCAAGATACGGTGAGCTGGGTACGTAACTACATCTCCATGCTACGCTCCATACGAATACAATTGTACCCATATCGACGATTGTCGCCTGTAATACTCTATGATGGAATATAAGTCATACTAAAATACTTTTATTACTACAAACCATAATTATACAATATGATTGAAGTACAATTATACGAGTTTTTACAATAAAACCATTAATATACATATTTTCAGTTACAAAATATTATTTGCTGTATTTCCTTAAAACCACTTGAAGGTTACTTCTCAACTTTGTCCACATTATATAGAGGTAGCATTTCACCAGGTACTTCGTCTTCCCCTAGTGAACAATACTAGGTCGTCAGAACGACAGCAAGTCCTCGGTCAAGAACGGTAAGAAAAATAAAATATGATATAATATTGTAAGAAATAAAAAATAGAATAAATTTTTCATAGAAAGTAGGAAAAATAGGTTTTTCCTATGACTCTAAATAATTACCTAGCTAATGTCCTTATAGTGTCTATTAAGGCAAAAACTACCATTCCTATTTCACTACCACAAACACAAACAAATTTTCTAAATGATGATGCAAATTGGAGAACAACTCTTTGAATATCCATTTTAACTAGTTTTTCGACAACAATCCCGTAACCAGGGATCAGGCTGTGGCAGGCAGGATGGCACGATGCTTAGAATCCGGCCCTCTCACATCTAGTAGGTAAAACATGATATAATATCAATTTACCTAATAAATCTTTTTAATCAAAATAAGTATATATATATATATATATATATATATATATATATATATATATATATATATATATTCAGGAACAGGTACAAACACAGGACAGGTAAGTGAGCTAAGCCTCACACACTCAATTCGCAAGGCCTTACGAAAGAACTTAATTACTGATCAGCTTTTTATGTTATTATGTTGCAAAATTTCGTATGTGGTATTTAAGTTGTTCTCCCCCACCCAATGCTTTCTAACCTAAAGCTATAAACAATTCCTATCCTATTATCTTATTAATTTCCAGTTCTGTATACCATTTATCAATATGCAAGAATGCATTTGTCAAAGTATATCTGGATACAGGATTTCTATTTTGTTATAATTTTCAGGAAATAGGTATCAGAATTTAATTTCATCCCAAATTCGGAATAATCATAAGTACCAGGATAAAAATTTCAGGAGATATTAATTTCTTTTAATTTATACAAAGCAGACAATATCTAATTTCTGATTTTTAAGTCTCAGTTTACGTGGCTCGTGTCCATGGCCTATGAGTCCTAGAATTTGGTTAATCGTCCCCTAGTTAAATAAATTTTCAGGTTGTCGTGGTCCGTCACTAATATAAAAAAATGAGGTTTAGAAATATTGGTAATATTTTCGGATAATGAAATTTGGTTAACTTCCGAAATTCTTGAAAATTTTGGCAAAGTTTCCTTTGTATTTCGGGCTCCAAAAATTTGACTATTTAATATACGAGACCCAGAGAAACCCTCTGTAGCATTCTCAGGTACACCGACCCCTTCGGTGGAGCAATTTTCAACACTAGATCACACGCAGGTATATATATAGACAAAGTATAGAATTTTAGAAAGAATTTCTCCTCACCTTGGCAATTAGGCAACTATAACTTAGCTACGCAACCTTCTAGCTATACTTGCTATATTAGATCCAAGAAATCCAACGATAAAAAAATATAGAAATTTATAACAAAGTTTGATTGCTAGCTAACCATACACATTCAAGTTCATACATATTAGGCAGGATACTTCTATTTAATAACTTTTATTGTTTATATATATATATATATATATATATATATATATATATATATATATATATATATATATATATATATATATATATATAGTTATGACAGGTTGATGAAAAATAATATAAGTAAACATGTTAACACCATGATTGAGGACTAAGAATTTATTTGAAAGGAAAGCCCTACTGGGTGCTTAGTGTTTTAGGCAAAAATATTTTCATAAATAAAATAAATTTCATAATGGTGCAACTCTCTTTATGATATCAGATAAGTCCATCTGTGGTGTTCCAGAACTCATTTGGTGTTCCAAAACTTACATATAAAAATATATTCAATATTTTATCATGTCCTGTAATTATCAGGCACCATATTCTGAATGACTTGGGTTCGTATAACAAATTACATCATGTAGTAGACCTACTTACCATATAACTCAATATATATATATATATATATATATATATATATATATATATATATATATATATATATATATATATATATATCATGAATAATTTCAGAATTATATGTACACAAGTATAGCTATTTCAATTCCTTGTCTATGATCATGTCCGTATTTGCACTAAATCAAATTCATACATGTATAGTATGATCAGTATTAACCAAAATCTATAATAAACTTTACCCATACTTTATAATTTTGAAATAGAGAAGAGAAAAAGAGGACTTGCCTTAACTTTGAACAAAACCTAAAGTTTTCTTCCAAATTCCTAATTTGTTCCTTGATCTTTCCTATTTCAGAAAATTAGGAATAAATTTTCTTACCTAGGTTTAGAAATGAATTTGGGAAATTTTTTAGGAATAGAAGATTATACCTTGGTTTGAAAAGGAGTAGTTATAGGAGGAGGAAAGAGAAGACGGGGGAGATGACCGGAGGAGGAGGTGTTGTCACTACCACATTCCAAAAAAGGAGTATTTTTGACTTTTTATATGTATTTAATATTGTGTGTATTTAATTCAAATAATTGCATGAGATGTGTATTTATAATATTATGTACAGTGTTCTTAATGTTGATCTAGTAACTTGACCTAGAAGCCCACTTGGTGAACACCTGACCGAATTATAGGGTTGTGTATTAATTTGTATTAATTATAATTTAATTATTTGGGATTGTGATTAATTATCGTAATTTTATTTAATTATTGCGCCTTACCGTTGCTTCGATATTTGGAGCGCTACCCTAGCTTTTGCCTTCCAACAAATTTCACAACCTTGTCCTAAACGTGCCTGCCTTCCATTCTGACCTTTTTGTAACTCGTAATTATGTTCTCTTGTGCTTTATTTTAGCCGCACAATATTCGTCGCGGATGTTTATTTAATTTCTAAATAAAATCCGACTTTGTATCGTTGTGCGTTCCCATCAAAATTGGAGGCAATCTTGACCCATTTTTCGTGCAACCCAAATTAGGGTAATATTCTGATCTGAGTCTTCTTCACTAATGATAATTGTGACCCAACCTAATTTTGGCCCCATGTACTCCTAATTAATATTAGAACACCGCTTGTATTTATTTCTAATTAAATTGGGGATACCATTTTGGCTAATCCCGTTTAATCCTAATTTAATCTGAGTGCCCCACTAATTAAGCCCATACCAAACACACAACACCCCCTCACCCTACAAAACACCAAACACTAAATCGCCCATAAATATTTTATTATTTCATGTCTCTGTGCAAATACCCAATTTAAAGGGGCTCATTTACAAATATTGTATTAGGTGTCAATATCCCATTGGTTCAACCAAATGGAGAAGCCCAAATTTGACTAGTCAACTCAAACCTCTCCATGTATAAATGATTTTCTCCATGACGAATCCTAGTCACCCATTCAAAATGGGGGCCCATCATCACCACACACCTCCCATCACCTTTCCTATAAAATATCACATCACCTCACCCTTCCCAACAAGCCCTAATCCCTAAACCTAGGGAAGCCCCCATCTCCTCTCTCCTCCCTCCTCACAAACACCAATGTAGCTTCCCTTTTCTTTTTATTTTTTCCTTGTTCTTCTTCTTCCTTCTTCTTCCTCTTCATCTATTTTATTTTTGGTTTGTATTAAACCATCTCCACCCCGGCCAAGCTCCGGTCAGGGTCCGGCCTCCCTCCGGTCATCCGGCCTGCACCCTGCCTCCTCCTCAACCCCGAGCTTTTATCCCCGGTCACTCCCTACTTCAGTCCGGCCAACCCGAAGCAACTCCACCCCCATCATCAGCAGCTCCACCACCATCACCACCATTAGAACCACCTCCACCACGCATCCCTTCGGCCAAGCTCCGTCCAGCCCGTCGAGCTCCTCGAACTAGCCTCCTCCTCGACCAGCCTCCTTCCCCGACCACCGAGCTTGATCCCGTCCCGCCGACGACGAGATCCCCCGCACCACCACTACAAACAATCACCACCTTCACCATCATCAACTGCCCAGTCCAACCTTTCCCCGGTGCTACTGTTCCATCCCCGCCGGCTCTCCCTACTACGACCGAGATCCACCTACACTCGACTGTCTCCGGCCTCCCTCCAGCATCACAGCCTCGATAGCTCCTCCCCTTCTACGTCGAACCGGCCTTCCCCGCCTGAAGCTCCCCGAGCAGCTCTCCCGACTCGGCCATTCTCCTCGACTCCCCTCTTCCCGGGATCGACATCACAGCAGCCCGTACCACCTGAAGCCCCGCCGACCTCCTCCATTGCACAGCCGACCCTGCTGCATCCACCCGGTGAATCCCCGGCCGAGCATGAGCTCCGGCGTGCCCGTCCTCCCCGCGGCTTCCAGCTGCTCCCACGAGCTCCGTTCAGCTGCTCTTTCCGGCCAGCCACCTCGTCGTCCTTGTCGTCGTCATCATCGTCGACGTCTTCGCCGTCATCGTGCGCAGGTTCGATCCTCCCCCCCCCCCCCCCGTGCACGCACGCGTGTACGTGTGTGAGTGTACGTATATATGTACGTAATAGTTTATGTATTCAAATATATATATATATATATATATGTATTAACATATAGTGTATTCCCTATTAGTATATATGTATTCAACATATATATTAGTATATACGTATTTAATGATATATGTTAATATGTTGTATTAGTATATATGTAATAGTGTATAGGTATTTTTATATATATATATATATATATATATATATATATATATATATATATATATATATATATATATATATATATATATGTTGTATTGGTATATTTTCTTATAGTATATGTGTAATAAAAACGTATTTTGGTATATATATATACACACATATATATGTATGTATTTTCGTATGTATATATATGTAGCATATATATATTTGTGTGTGTATATATATATATATATATATATATATATATATATATATATATATATATATATATATATATATATACTTATATACGTATATAGTATATGTATATTTTTACTGGAATCTGCATATAAATACATATTCAGTATATACATTCTTTGTAAGCACATAAATATTGGTTGTATATATATAATATGGCATGTATATTTTAAACATATGTGCATATATATATATATATATATATATATATATATATATATATATATATATATATATATATATATATATAGTGTATAATTCTATTTAGAGTATGCACTTATACATATTTTGTATATAATTTGGTATAACCATATATATGTATTATATTTAATTATTGATAATATGTAATTGGTGAATGTTTTAGGTGACACGAGTGTAATTACGGATACCCCGTCTTTACCTTGACCTGTAACCCTGTAAATGACTGTCACATGTACACTGACATACTGGTGAGCCCCGTATCATTTTGACCGTCTGTCTTGCACAGCAATCACAGACGCGACGCCCGTACAACTTGACGCACTTGACCCTAGTTGACTAGTGCCATACCTGGCATAGCCCCTGAGTTCGATGTATTTTGATTGTGTGTTAGTGTAGCATCTGATGCAAATATTATATTATTTTATGATATGTCTATAGGACTGTTAGATCATCCAGACAATACACTGGAACAGGATATTGGTATTACCAGCTAAGGACCCAAGGCGAGTACATTCTCTGATAATTTCTAATTATTTGATAATATCTATAAATTCAGTATCTAGAAATATTACATCTGATTCTTGACACTGTGCTACACGGACTAGTATATAGATTGGATCTGCAATCATGAGATGTTATATTAATTATCGTATTGACAGTGTACACGACATTGATATTTAGACCTTGTACATGATATATTGGATATTATTCGTGTATCGTGACGTGTCGTGATTGGATCCATTGTACTAGTTGGGGGCGGAGGAAATTTTAGTAGATTATGTGATCATACCCAACTCTACATGCACCATAGCTCACCCCACATCTCACGTCGGGTGCGGTCTGACCATTACATGCCTCATAGCTGTTATATATGATTAGCCTGACCACTACTAGCATCATAGCTAACCAAATGGTTAGCCTGACCTTACATGAATCATAGCTAATCATATGTAACCAGCCTGATCTTGTCCCAAGCCGATCACATGATAGACTGATATTTCAAACACTTAGAATTGTTACAGTTCTCTATTTTAGATCATATACCACATCACCCATATATGATATTGTACCTCGTTCTCTTCATTTTATTTATGCACTGACTGTATCATATTGCCTATATTGCCTGTTGTCACGCCCCAGTCCCAAAATATCGAAGGACTGGATACGTGGCAATGGCCAGCAGCACACACCGATGGACAAACCCAATTTAATGGATCCATCGGGGCGTACTTAAGCTGTAGTACAACATTAATGGTCTAAATATACTAATCTCATCCACAGATATGAATACAACAATATCAGAATCATAAAGCAAGATCAATCTCAATAAAATATAAACTCGAAAAATAACCCGATAATGAGTTTGATACATCTGTCAAGATACAAGAATAAAGATAACCACCGCAAATACTGAGTATGGAAACAGTATATACTCAGAAGATAACCTCGGGGATCACTCATCGATTGGATCTGGTACTGCTCCAGTGTCTGCTCCTGCTCCTGCTCCTGTACTGTGTAACTCTGGGTGGATCTCCTCTGCTAATTCTGGGGACATAATCCGGATCCAGGTCCTCAGGGGACATAGCAAGGTACAAAATAACTCAAGCCGAATAAATGCAGTGCAGAAATGAATGAAATAATAGGGTAAAGTATATAACCATCTATGTAAAATGTAAGTTGAGAGCATCACTAAAACTCAGGCTGAGACCACTACAAGCTCGGTGTCGGGGAGCCGGTAGCAGTAATATCACTAGTAGAGTGCCTAGCTCTGATATAGAGTCTGAGGTCTCACAATAAATATAACACTAGTAGAGTGCCTAGCTCTGATGTAGAGTCTAAGGCCTCACCATAATAAATATATATATATATCGGCCTGTAGCCTGTGTATCTCTCCCCACCCCATGTAATCACATGTCTCATGTCTACGATGCCTCATGTCCATGTCACGCACGATCATATCTAATGCAGCAAGTCATATAATGTCTATGAATTTAATGTCTATGTCATAAAACCTGTATCCTATACAGAATCACCATGAATATCTCAAGAAGATTCTATCTCATAAATAGTGTCAAGTGTCCTGGGTTATGATGTACTTGATAAGACAAGTACGAGTAATATAGGGTCTCGGTATCCATGTCTAGATGACAATACACAATACCGCGTACGGTGTTGGCACCCGACTATTAATTGGACGCTAAGTAAGTCACACGGTCCTAGGTCAAGCATGTACAACAATATATAAATAAGACAAGAAAATATGTAACAAGAACTACAATATTGGCAAGGTACACTTGCCTGGAATTTGAATACCAACGGCTGTCCCTGTATCAGTGGATTCTGCAGGTACTCCTCCAAAAGCTGTAATAAACATCACCAACAGTCTTAGAAAATATCAAATAGAAAGCTCGTTCGTGGGTTATGTGCACGCTCTCTCTCAATGCCTCGATAGGATGTTCCAACAATAAGTCCAAATACTTTCAAAATATGTTTTGAATGATATGATATGCTTGCTTGTATGTATGTTGTTGTGCTGCGATTGGCCTTTGTGCCAACCTGTGCGAACCCTTGAGAATATCGGTAGTAGCTTGTCCGATTTTACTGACTCTAAGTTTGGTTGAATGCATCTATTCGAGGGACGCCTTGAACTATTGCACCATCCAAGACTTAAGAAAAGGTGAAACTCGAGTGCTAAGACTTTGCTATCACTAAGCTGGTTGACGTGTTCACGCTAGAGGGGCCCTTCGAAAGTGCATACGATCCAGTCTAAGCGATATGCTGATTTCGACGCTTGTGCAAGTGAATATCCAAATGAACAAGTACAATGACTTGTCTAGGATTGCCTCAACCCTAGATTACTGCTTGTCCTCAGTAAGTCTCGAGGACGAGAATTTTTCTGAGTTGGGTAGGATGTAACACCCCGTTCCGTTCTAGTGGACTGCCGGCTCAAACGGCAAAAGTGCAACTGTCTCGACCCATTTTGCCTCAAAAGAGAAGCAAAGGATATCCAGACTTGTATTGCTTATGCTAGAACATGGAAATTAAAATACAAGAATCAACTTTGACTTTCAGAGGCTCGCTTGACGTATCGCTCTACCGATGCGAATCATCGCTAAGGTGGGTGGCTACGGTGAACTTGTCTTTGCTTAGCCAGCACACATAAAATCTGGAATGTTTATGCTAGTCGCTAGGTGATTCACCCCCTGCATGCTAATAAATCCAACGCACCTAGCTAAGGGAATAATCCTAACTTGTATTGCTTATGCTAGAACATGGAAATTGAAATACTGCTTTTATTCGGACCCTCGCATGCTAAGTCCCCTAACGGTTTTATCTCTCGGCTTACCTTCAGGCCCGAGCAATCGTGTTTACTTATGTTCCTTAGAAACGCTTGCTTGTCTGCTTGTACGTTGCCTCGACTCAATACTTGTAACATAAGCCAGGCCAACACCCTGTTATACAGGATATTGTTCAGAACGACTAAGAGAATGGAAAACAGGCAATGCCTCTTGTCTTGTACTATTGTTGCCTCAACAGCATGCCTCTTGTCTTGTACTCTTGCTGCCCCAACCATAGAAATGGATAACTTAACCAAGGCCCCGTTCGATCATAGACAACCAGTGTACAGGGTCACGGACTAGCGGGCGATGCTAGGGCACTGGCATCGACCCGGTCTGGGCGAGACCAATTATTCTTAGTCTCTTGTTCGACAGAATAGCTTGCAGCGCCTCTTGTACTTTCGTTGCACACCATTCTCGTCAAGACTATACCGTCCATTATGACATACGCCAGTGATCGCCTTGTACTTAACTTGTTGATGCTTGCTGGTAAAAACAAAAGATAATAAGTCATCCTCGCTTAGCGGCTATCCGCGTGCGAGATATTATATCGCATAAAACAAATAAACTGAACACCTGAACGATCTTGAAATAAATACTCGTGTTTGCATATGCTATGCCTCCTGAATGTTTATACATGCCCCTGCTTGAAATAATAATGTTTGTCTTGGACAGGGAAGGACAAATGGTAAGTTGGTAAGTCTCGCCGTGTTTCCTCTCATATCGCACGGCGCAATGCCACACGAGTTAGGCTATTCAATCTTTGCATAAAACTGATCCTAAGACAACTAGAAAGACAACTTAATAGTTGGTGCACGGAACCTGTATTACGTGTATGGATTTGTCGAGCGGGCGAGTAGCTTCCCCACTAGTGCATTCAATGTACTGTTAATCCACCAGTTTGTATGCAGGGTGCGGGAGAACCTCGTTCGGTGCGGATGCCTCCTTCGTACGTACTAAGGAGTGGACAACACTCCGAAGCAACGGTACATCCAGAACAGAAGCACATATACAAGACATAATGTTGGAACATAGCCTGAACTCGCCTGAACATCGCCTGTACAATCATTCCACAATTGTAGCCACTTCGCACGCTTTTACTGTTTCAGAGAGAGGCTTGAGCGACTTGTAATCTCGGCGTGTCAGGGTCAAAGGTCTCCAAATTCGTCCAACTTAGTGTCAACAGGTCCAGAACGATAATACGAACCGAACGGAACTTTCAGAATTGGATTCCGATGAGCCGATCACAAAATCGCACGTCAAGTGGAGACGCGGGGCCCACGATACGCGATTTTGTCAACGTTCTCAGAATCGAACCAAACTTGGGTCACAGGACCAGCGTATTGCTACGAGTTCGATGGAGCAAGTTTCGTTTCGATTCGACGTGTGTACATAAAATTACAACATTGTTTGTGGTATTAAACGAAAGAATGAAAGTGTATTTCAATGATGGGGTTTGTGCGAAATCCGCGCCCTTTGGTTTACAAACAAACTTGTACAATATAATCCTATACGAGGATATGGGAGTACAATTTATTTAATCTGGATATAAATTGCTATAGGGGTCTGATCTGCGGTCGATCACTTTAGCCCTTGGACCACGCGATGTTGAAGAAGTGCCGTGGAAGACAGGTAGCAGCTTCGAAGGTTGTAGGAGAGGGTGGATGCACGATGCCGAAGTCGTCGATCCCCGCTCTTTGCCTGAGCTCCGGGCTCTCTCTCTCTCTCTCTCTCTCTCTCTCTCTCTCTCTTTACTCCTCCTTGTTCGATCTTCTCCAATTGTCGACCTTGGATCTGATATTGGTATTCTTGACCAAAATTTTCGACCTTGTTCCCCATTGACAGGGGCCTCTATTTATAGAGTCTTTGGTGACAGTGACCACTCCGTTGGTGTAGCAACCGAGAAGTGGAAAGTACAGTACCCTTTTACATAACGGTTAAAGTAACCAATGCCTATGTATAGTTGATCTTTTGACTGAGCGGGTGACGTGGGTCCAACTAAGGGGACACAACACGTACGGTTGCTACTAAGATCATAGCGTAAAAGCCACGTGGGTAGGTATCCATTGTGTAGAAGAGGTTGGCGTAGAAGCCAAATGTCCGTCACCATGGCATAGAAGCCAAGTAGGCAAAAAAGCCGAACAGGCATAGAAGCCGAGTAGGCATGGAAGCCGAGCAGGCATAGAAGCCGAACAGTCGTAGAGACTGAGTGGTCGTAGAGACTGAGTAGGCGTGGAAGCCGAGTGAGCACAGATCCTGAATGGGCGTAGAAGCCGCTGCATATCGTGCCAGAATGGGCGTAGAAGCCGCTGCATATCGTGCCAGAATGGGCGTAGAAGTCGCTTGAGCACAGATCCTGAATGGGCGTAGAAGCCGCTGCATACCGTGCTGATGTGGACACATTTAGCCAGAATTACGGCTTTTGAAGATATAACCAAATCTCTTGCAGAGATTTGCCATCATCTTATGCATTAAATGCGGAGGCGTGTTTCGAAGGTCTGCAGGCCTTCTGTGCACCCGTCGCAGAGACGTGTCTTGAGAGAAACTATCACCGCTCTGTACAATTAGACGTGGAGACGTGCCTCGAATCCCGTACGAAGTGTAGCTTTTGACCTGGCAGGCGGTTTGTCTGCTGCGAAGCGTAAAATAGCTCATGTTTGCCTGTGTAAAACAGGGCGGCGTATTCCCTTGTATGCAAAAGAGCGGTTTATGCTGAGGGGACTCCAGTAAACGACGGTTTGGTGATGTTTTACCAAATCCTCTGCATTAAATGGTGAGATCCGCCATCATACTGTGGAACGCGTCCTGAGAGGTCTGCCATCGTTTCCAGCCGTCGTCTGGGTAGCCGTGCATCACCTTTTGTCAGGAGTCAGAGGTCCGATTCACTGCGTGACTTGACAGGTTCATTTCGGGAAAGATGAAGCGTTCCTCGTACGCTATAATGCTGCTTTGAGAGCGGATGAGTTTTACGCCATGGAGGCGATGAAGAACTCTGTTCACGCTGGAGCGGCCTGGACGTACTGCACTTATGCGGATGGTCCTTTGAGTTTTATTCTTCATGCTATATTTTAGCGAAGAAAACTCTGTTGTACGCCTGATGGCTCTGAAGGCCTCTGCTTACGCTGCTCTGTATCAAGAGGCTGCGTAGCTCTTTCCAGCGTATTTTTCATGCTTCTACAAGACCCCCTTCAGAGCTTTTAAATTCCTTGGAATTTGAAACGCTTTGAACGAAGCATGAACGGCCCCTCGTAACTCAAAACGTTTCTGAATAGAGCATTGAAACGGTCGGTGCAGACTTTATGGTGGATTTATGGGGGACCGCTGTGATCTCTTTTGCCTATAAAAGGCTGGGGGAGTTAGCCTGTTCTCCCCACATCTTCATCACTACGCAGAGATGATCACCGGAGTTCGCCGGGTCGATTTGAGGAAGAAGAAGATCATGTTCTTCCAGCGTGTAAGGAGCCGAAAAAGACGGCATCTTCGAGCAAGTGTCCACTGCAACGATGGATCATGGAAGGATATCTTAGCCTCCCTTGCTCGGGATAATCAGCAACTTTGTATGGCGTTGCCCCAGGAGAGAGAAAGGGTCGTATTTGACCACGCAGCTTGCAAGCTGTATCTCTTCTCCTTAGATCCCCGCGGACGAGATTAGACAAACCGTAATCTATCGTCCCCGATCGAGCTGGGTGGAAGACCCCTCAGCTGGATCGGCCATGGCGAATGGAGGATCTTCTTGTTCATTACTGTGGAAGTAAATAAACCGCCATGGAAGAAGAGGAAAACCTTCACCGGTGCGAGAACCTGTCCGAACAGATTCAGGGTGCGGTTTTCCGACGATGATGACGAGGAAGCCCTTTGTAGACGGGATTTCCCTCATATATAATCATGAAAATGAAAAGAAAACCCTTGTAGATTGGATTTCCCTCATATGTAATCATGATTTTGATTTTTTAATAAAATTGTCTTTCTTTTCCATATGATCATCTTGCCATACGTTGCTGTGAAGTCTGAATATGTGCAGCTTCAACACGTCTGAATCTGTACGCTGACTCTGTAGAAAGAGTGCTAGGTCCTGTCCTTTACGCATAGCGAGTAGTCCATAGAACGCTGTAGAGCATTTTGAACATTTTTAGAACTGTCATGTTGCTAGGACTGAGGAATCGCGTAGAGCTCTGAACTTCTGGTGAACAGAATTTTTTGTTCAGTCTTCGTCTTTAAGAGTGACTTCTCGAAAATCCCTTGGAACAAGGTCGATGAATGGCTGTCAAAACTGAGTTGCCATCTTTTGATAGACGAGATATTCAGACTGGAGTCTGGATGAACCTCCAATTGACCCGAGAAGAGTAATTTCTCAATGTTTGAACTCTTGTATGTTTTGGGTACTTGGGATATGTTGAGGCCAAGGAGGAGTATCTTCTGTGTGAACTCCTGTAATTGACCATCTTGGGGACTGTTCGAATATACGAAAAGTCGTGGAGCAAGAAATCATCAGTCTGTAGCCTCCGGGCGTAAAACACCAGCGAGCGTGAAATCGTAGACTTGTAGTTCCAGTGCGTGAAGTCATGGGTTTGTGGCCTCTCGAGCATAAAAGCTACTGAGCACAAAGGCATCCGGGCTAAAAACCTGACTTGTAGCTGTCGAACGTAAAGTTGTAGATTCGTAGCCGTCGAGCATAGGAAGCTTCTTTAGCGTAGAACTGTTTATCTGTAGCTCCTGAAAAGAAAATTTCTCCGAGCGTGAAGTCTTGCGGATCTGTTGCTTCTGAGCGTAAACTGAGCACCACCGAGCATGAGATCATCGATTTGGTATCTGCTGAGCGTAAAGTCGTAGATTTGTGGCCTCTCGAGCGTAAAAGCTACTGAGCACAAAGGCATCTGGGCGTAAAACCATAGACTTATAGCTTGCGAACGTAAAATCGTAGATCTGTTGCTATCGAGCGTAGAAAGCTCCTTCAGCGTAGGACCTGCTAAACCGTCTTTGCACGAAAAACTTTTTGAATTTGCTGACTGTCCGTCTTTCAAGGTTAGTGGGCTGACGTGGCATCCAATTATAACCCATTATTTAATTTTGCGAGATTTGGTTAGGGTCTCGAGGAGTCCGTCTGAGGATTCGAGGAGTCGGCCCGAACTCTATATATATCCCAAGTTTTTTGAGAGAGAATCCGTCTTCTGCGAAAGAGAGCTTTCGACTGTTCGAGTTTTTCTTCGTTCTCTCTCCGAGCATCTCGAGTCTTCAGAAAATGGCGTCGAAACAGACCTCCTCCGCCAAGGGAAAGGGTATAGGTTCCTCTTCTCATTCTTCCGCCCCAGCGAGGGATTCTTTGGTCGGTCAAGGCGAACTTCCTTCTGAGCGAAATGTCCTGCCGACGAGCAGTGCACCCGGTCTTAGAGGTAAAGCCTTCGGGGTGACAAAAACGATGAAAAATTCTTCGCACACGTTGAACGTGACCGCGCTAGGTCGTCTTCTGTGCTGATAGCCTCTTCTTGAGGAAGATGATGCACGGAGGCATTTTCATCTTTTACGCCTATATTTCTAGTGAATCAGCGTAAAGACTCCATATTTTCGTAGTTCTGAGCGTAAAAGCTCTGGCTACCGAAAATTGGGGTATATCGTAAAATTTGAATTTTACGCTTGTGGGGGGACCTCCGGCGTAAAATTGCCAGATTTGCACAATCCTGCGTAGAGCACAGACTGTTGTTTCTTTCGGTCCGTACGTTCGTGCAAGACTTGTGATGACGTATTTTCCTTGCACTTTTGTAGTTGGCTTGGGTGAGTCTCCACTGGCCGAGGTGATGGGCTCCGCTGCTGGGATGCTGCACTCGAACTACCTGGAGGATCTGTCCCACGTGGCATTCCCTATCTCCGGACCCCAGTACCCTGAAGGAAGGAGGATCTTAATATCGGCTCAAGGCGAGCGAATGCTGCTGAGCATGATCAACGGGGAGCCTCTGACTTATGTAGACGGGGAGCCGTACGTAAAGCCGGCTTTCCTTTTTGGGGACATGATCGACAAACAGTCCCAGACGAAGCCTAAGAGGGAGCCCTGGGTCTTCCCAGCCGGGAATTTGGTTTTGTACCTGCCAACGATGCCGATGGATTATCCCATCTCGGCCTTCTTCCACGCGACGCATCCTAGGAAGATGTCGTGGACGCTGACTCCTGATCTTCACGGCAAGCCGGGGAAGATTTTTCATCTGAAAGGAGCTGACCAGGGGTCATTCGTCAGTCGCCCCTCCGGCGTTGTGACGTTGTTCAGAGGACTGTGCCCGGGCAGTGTTCCAAGTGAAGATAGCTTGGTGATCCAGCCGGTCCAATTGCCGACCTTCTGCAACGACTTCATGGGTCGAGGTAGGGTATATCCCAAGGAGAATCCTTGGTGCAATGGGTGGATCGCCCCAACGAACTCCCGATGGAGATGCCTAGTTGACTGGGCCTTGACGCACTTCCGGAGAGAGTTGGAGGGCATTGGACTATATTTTGCTGTGAATGCGACGAGAGTCGGGTTGCCTCCGAACCCTAATTTGTTCCTGGCGCTGATGGAGCGGTACATTCCGCTCACCGGGACCTTTGCCACTCCACTGGGAGAGTTGGGATTGGCGCTCCACGAGATGGCAGTTGTCTCGAGACTGCCGATGGGGGATACTCCATATGAAGAGTATGTTCCCACCAACCGGGAGTTGGGGAATTTGGACCCTCGGGTGGCGGAAGTATATCAGGAGCTGATGTGTCAATACTTCGCGTTCACCGCCTTTTATAACGAGCCTTCTGATTTGGCTCATACCACCAAGTGGATGTACTACCTCTTCTTCTACCAAGCCAGGGCCGCCAGGTCGGAGAAAGCCTCGGGTGGCAAGAATGAGCCCGTGAACTGTTTGGGCGTGCTTAGTGCCCAGGTTGTGGAGACTCTTATGGAGGAGGATGAAGCTCCGAACCAGATTCTTGTCGAGGGGGTAGGAAAGTACCCGGAAGGCACTACGGCCTGTAGTTACTTGAGGCGCTGTCGCAGGCCTTTGTCTAAGGAAGCCCAGCTGGCTGGTTTCCTCTCCATATGGCTGCGCCGAGTAGTGGTGCCAGGTACCGCGTCCGCGGACCGCATTCACCGGAACATCCTGTGGCCGGCAGTGCGCCTGGTGTTTGGGGCAAGACTGGGCTTGCTTCCTGCCATGGTGTGCCATATACAGGCTGGCTTGAGAGCCATAACTGACGGGTTGCTCGTCGATGAAGCTCGACGTGAGAGTTTTCCCAGGGTGGAATTACCATACCTATACTTGATGGGATGGTTGATTCTCCACAATCCCCGGGTGATGTCTCCTGGGTCCGGTAGCAGCTCGGGGGGTATATTCTTGCTGAATTACAAGGATTCCTCCTGGAATGTGAGCACAGTTTTAGACTGCCGGCTGGTGTTGAACCTCAGCCACGGTTGGAAGCTCCTCTGTACTGCTCCCCCCGTGCATCGCAATCAATCAGGGGTACGGCTTGAGGATTCAGGTGGAGAGAAGACCGACCTTTCCCCGGAAGCTTTTAACTGGTTGGTCTGTATTAGACCCTTCCATCTGTTGTACAGGAGCGAAGATCACTGCTTCTTCGAGCCCTACTTGCCTAGTCGGTTTGCCAGGCAGTTTGGGTACGATCAGTTGCATGTGAGCAATGCCGTTACCAGCTTTAGGTCCAGGGGCGGACTCATTGATGGAGCTAGAGGGTGGCGATATTTCATCATGGGTTGTACGAGGGCAACCTTCATTGTGCCGGTCGTTACAACCTCCACGGAGCTTCACATTCTCTATTCTTACGCCCAGTTTTACGTGGCGATTAACACCTTCCATCGTGATTTCAACGCGCGTGGAAGCTTCCGGGTGCCTTCTCCCAAGCCTGGGGAAAGAGTTGACGTCCCTTCAGTTTCTTTGGACGAAGGTGAGGAGTCTGGTACTCCGGACGAGCCTCTGGTGTCGGTGCCGAGGTGCGAAGTGCCTCTGCCTGCGGGGGCTTTGGTGGTCCCTTCTGGGAAGCGACGGACTTCTGCTCTGAAGAAAGTTTCTCTTCGAAAGAGGAGGAAGGAGACGGTTGCTCGTCCTCTCCGCATTTCTGGTATTACGGCTCCTGGGAGTGAGCTTGCCTCTCCCTACATCGGGGATGATTCTTTGGCTGGAGGTTCCTCGCCTTCTAGAGAGGGACCTCCTATAGTTCCGGTCGTCGATGCCGGAGAATCCTCGTTAGAGGTGGCTGTGGCGGCTACTGCTCCAGGTAGCGGAGCGAGATTGCCTGTGTGGCCGAGACAGATAGGAGAATCTTTCCCGAAGCCAACAGCGGGCATGACTCCTGCCGCGTCAGTGAGCGCGTCTGGCGAGATTTTGGCCGATGAACTTCGACCACGTCTTGGTGGAGGCCTGACAGAACTCTTGGCGATGTCGGTCGGCCCACCCCCTTCTCCAGGCATGACGATTCGCATTGCGTCATTAAGGCGTGGTTTAGCTATATCGACTGCAGATGCGTCGTATATGCCGTTGGCTCCGGGTAAATGTCATCTTTATGCCTCCCTTCAGAAAGATTCTCATCATACTGATATTGACTTTCTCGTCTTCTTCTCAGGGGATAGCGCCCACGAGGAGTATAGCGTTGAAGCGCATTCTGGTTCCGCTCGGGCTTCTGACGAGGAGGCGTTCGACTTTGATGAGGAAGTGACTTCGGGGGCCAGTACGCCCGGAGTAGCTTCGTCACCTCGAGAGGAGGATGAACACGTCGTCGTGACCTTGCCTCTTGTGAGTGTGGCGACGACTTCGACCGCCGTTACCGTACCTTCTTCGATTGTGCCATGTGTCGATGCGACGGCTGTGGCCACCTCGTCTGCAATCATCCCTGGAGAGGGACTTGCTGACATTACGGGCGCTCCCGGCGTTCAGTCGGATCTAGTTGCGTTGACCGAGCAACATACCAGCCTTTTCTACACCGGTTTGAGAACGATGGTATCAATGGTGTTAGCGAAGAGTCTGGATTTTGAGCGCCTGAGGAAGACTTCTCTCGCTTCGATCGGGGTCATCAGGGAGCTCGGTGATCCCGGGGTAGTTGACGCCCTGGAGGCGGTGGTTAATGAGTTAGAGCAACCTATTAACGAATATTTGCGGCTGACTCGGGGCCTCGATGCTGATGTTCAGGCTCGGTTTGACCTTATGACTGTGCGGCTTGCTACGAAGCTGGAAAATCTAGACAACTCTATCCAGAAGCATAAGCTGGAGGTGGATAGGAGAAAAGTTATCGTGGAAGAGGCTCTTGCTGTTGAGACGCAGTGTCGTTCTGAGCATGAAGGGAATGCAGCGAGGGTCTCCATGTTGAAGGAAGAACTCGCTCGGGCAGAGGAGTGGGCTTTCCAGTCGTTGGCGGGTCTGGAGGTAGCGTTTGGCCGACTGAGCACAGCACGACGGGAGTTGGACCGTGCAGAAGCTGCTCGCGCGGGCTGTCTTCGGGCAAAGGCTGATCTGACCCTCACGGACACTCCCGAGGCACGGCTGGAGCAGGCTCGTACCGACGCCTTGGTTCTTAGGAATGAGAGGATAGCTGCGCTGGAGCGGCTGATTCACAATCTGACTCACCCGCCATCATGATGTATCCTTTCCCCTTTTTGCTTGCCCAGATATAATTCTGCCTCCCTCCCGGGAATAAATAAAGGCGACTCTTTTCTGACTTTTGTGGACCCATCATTTCGGAATGTAAATGACAGGTTTAGGTGAGAGTGATATCAGAGGTAGTATGGATATGATAGACTCCCGATAAATTTCTTAGCAGGACACATCTATTCAGAGGTCATACGGACATGATAGAGCGTAACCCTACCAATTATGTTTTGGAAGTAGTTTTGTCAGAATCGAGATCCTTGCTATGTCCCACCCGAGCAGGGGAGATTAAGCATAGTACCTTTTCAGGAATTTGCCGTTGA
Organism: Iris macrosiphon; assembly: GCA_036927795.1. Classification (NCBI taxonomy): domain Eukaryota; kingdom Viridiplantae; phylum Streptophyta; class Magnoliopsida; order Asparagales; family Iridaceae; genus Iris; species Iris macrosiphon. The sequence goes on from JAYESA010000018.1 coordinate 126,466,728, forward strand.
TAGGAGCCATTAACAAGTCTCCATTAGGCTGGGCTATCCTGTAGGCGCCGTTCGAGAACGTTGTCTCGATCACATAAGGGCCTTCCCACTTGGGCTGGAATTTGCCTTTACTTCTGTGGGTAAGAATCATCGACCTTCTTACGGCTAGAACTAGCTCGCCGACCTTGAACACTCTTTCCTTCACTTTATGATTAAAAGTTTTGGAAATGCGTGCTTGGTAGAACGCGATGTGCTGTTGAGCTTGTAGGCGTTTCTCGTCTAATCCTTCAAGCTCTTGGAGCCTTAACAGGTCATTCTTTTCTCGAGTTAACTCACTAGTCACTGCTATCCTGAGCGACGAGATCTGAATTTTGATGGGAAGAACTGCCTCGCTCCCGTAGACCAGTGAAAAGGGGGTACAACATGTAGGTGTTCGTACCGTTGTGCGGTATGCCCAGAGATATTCGTCCAGCTTCTCGTTCCAGTCTCTTTTGTTTGAAGAGATGAACTTCTTCAGGAGTTTGATAATGGTTTTGTTGAAAGCTTCCGCCAAACCATTAGCAGCTGGATAATATGCCGTAGAGGCAATATTATGTATTTGACTTTTATCGTAAAATCGATGAAACGCTTGGCTGATGAACTGAGGCCCATTGTCATGGATTATCCTTCGAGGAATCCTAAAGCGATAAATGACGTGGTGCTTGATGAAGCTGATCACGTCAGACGCTTTTACCTCAGCCAGAGGGATCGCCTCTGCCCATTTGGAGAAGTAATCCGTGATGGCCAGTATGAACCGGTGGCCTCTGGAGGAAGACGGGTGAATGGGACCGACGATATCCATACCCCATGCTTCGAAGGGCCAGGATGCGACCGTAGGATGTAGATATTCAGACAGTTGGTGTATGAAGTCTGCATGGACCTGACAGGCTCTGTATTGTCTTGCATAGCTGATCGCGTCTGTGATCATAGTGGGCCAGTAGTAGCCCATTCTCCTGATACGATCCTGTAGCTTAGGACCGGGCTGATGCGCTCCGCATACGCCGTCGTGAGCTTCTCGGATAATCTGTTGTGCTTCGTCGTCTGAGAGACATCTTAATAGCAGTCCGTCGTAGGTCCGACGATATAGGCAGTGTGAAGATGCATCGAAATAGAAGCGTAATGATCGTCTCTTGACGGATACTGCTTCTTTGGGGTCCTCTGGCAAGATTTCGTATACGACGAAATCTATGAAGGGACTTCTCCAGTCTCTTCGGGGGGATCTGTGTTCACAGCGTGGCTGCGTTCTATGTAAAGGTTGTTCTTCACGCAGAATAAATCTCTGTTAAGAAGGATCACCGAATCTTGCCTTCTTATAGGGGTAACTAAGTCCGCAGCTAGACTGGCCAGGGCATCAGCTTCCAGATTCTGAGATCGAGGTACATGCTCTAGGAAGAACCCTTTGAACGTCATGGCTATCTCGATTGTCGCTCGGTGATAGGGGATGAGGTCTGGATTCCGAACTTCGTATATTCCTCTGACTTGATTGACGATAAGCAGAGAATCACCGAAAGCTTCCAGGGATTCGACCCCCAGCTCTTCAGCGACTTGGAGCCTGATCAACAGGGCGTTGTATTCCGCCACATTATTGGAGCATGGTTCATTAAGAGAGTATGCCCGGTAGATGACGAGTTTATCAGGAGTGACCAGGACGATTCCTACCCCTGAAACCACGTTTCCCTGGAGACCAGTCCTGGAGGTGCCGTCAAAGAACAGTTGCCATGTGTCGCTTTCCATTGCAGAATTATACTCTGCAACTTCGTCGGGAATGTCTTCGTATAACTTGGAGGCCTCCGGGATCGGATGAGCAGCCAGGAAGTCAGCCAGCGCTTGGCCTTTGATGGACTTCTGCGGGACGTACACCATGTCATATGGTGTTAACAGCATCGCCCAGGTTGCGAGTCGGGAATTAAGAATACTCGGCTTGTTCATCAGTACTCGAAGAGGGTTGATCCTGGAGATGATATGAATAGTCTGGCCGGTGACGTAGTGCCGCGTCTTTTGGATAGCGAACATCAGAGCCAGACATTCTTTCTCCACTGGGTTATACCGGTGTTCGGCTCCGACCATCATCCTGCTGAGGTAGTAGATAGCCTGCTCATGCCCCACATCGTTCTTCTACGCTAGAAGAGCTCCTAGCGAATAATCCATTGCTCGGACGTACAGCAAGAATGGTTTCCCCATGATGGGGGGCACCAGAACTGTCGGACTGGTGAGGTAGCGTTTGATCTCCCCGAATGCTTGCTGACAGATTTCGTCCCATACGAAGGATACACCTTTCTTCATGAGGTGCAAAAAAGGTTGGCATCTTCCTGAGAGGTTGGATATGAACCTCCGAATATAAGCCAGACGGCCTTGAAATCCCCGGAGTTCCCTCAGATTGCGGGGTGGTCGCATTTCTATGATGGCCTGGACTTTGTCAGGGTCCACCTGGATGCCTTTGGCGGTGATAACAAATCCCAGGAATTTGCCACTAGATACGCCCAAGAAGGACTTCGTAGGGTTCATCTTGAGTTGATGTCGGCGCATTAACTCGAATACCGTCCTTAGGTCCTGAATGTGATCATCCTTGAGGCGGCTCTTGATGGCTATGTCGTCTACGTAACATTCTACTGTTTTGCGTAAATGTTCATGGAATATGCCGCTCATAGCCCGTTGGTATGTAGCCCCGGCGTTCTTCAATCCGAAGGGCATGACCGTATAGCAATACACTCCCAACGGGGTACGGAAGGCAGTGTGCTTCTCGTCTTCAGGATGCATCTTGATCTGATTGTATCCTGAGAACCCGTCCATGAAAGACATGTGTTCAAAACCGCAGGTGTTGTCGATCATGATGTCCGTGATGGGAAGAGGAAATTCATCCTTGGGGCAGGCCGCATTCAGATCTCGGTAATCGATGCAGATACGTACCTTCCCATTTTTTTTCATGACTGGGACAACGTTGGCGACCCAGTCGGGATATTGTTCTTCCCGGATGAACCCACAGGCTATCAGCTTTTTGACTTCAGCTTCAATAGCGTCCATCATGTCCGATCGGAACCGGCGTTGGTGCTGCTTCACAGGCTTTGAGTCAGTCAATATGTTGAGTTTGTGAGTAGCCACCTTCGGGTCTAGGCCCGACATGTCTCCATAATCCCATGCAAAGATGTCGACGTATTCCTTTATCAGCTGTATGATTTCTTCCCTTTCGGCTGGTGGAAGATTGTCACTGATAAATATCGGCTTTGGCGAAAGCTCACCCCCAATATCGATTTGGATAACTTCATCTTTGGTTGGAGGTTCCCTCTGTAAAAAACGGAATTCCCATTGTGTATCCATTTATTGAGCCCAAGAGTTATTCTCAAATGGCTCAGAATCTCGTTCCTCTACTTCTGAGGGATCTGTCATCACCATATTTGCTGATAGTGCTTGTTCGGGAGCACTAGGTGAGTCGGGGGGTGACGAGCCATCCCAGGAGGAGGAAAAGATGTCCTCATCCGACGTGGAAGCCGTAAGGGAGGTGGCATACCCTAACCCGAAACGAGAGTATTGGTAGCGGGGGTCGCCACGTGGCGGCGTTCGTCTGCCTCTTCCGTAGTTGAGGCCCGACTTTTGCTTCAAGTCGTAGCCCATGTTTTGCATGATCTTCAGCGCTTGAGGGCTGTATCGGTGAACCTGCATCTTCCCAGTATCGTCATCGAAAGGATCTTCCTGGATGGCTGGTTGATTGCACATGCGACCGAATACTATTGGACGCTGACTGCTGCAGGTAGGCGGGATTATGAAGATAGAATCTTCATGCGGTCCATACGTTGTGATGAAGTTGGATGATGACGTTGCTTTCCAGATATGCGGATGGTAAGAGTTCATAGCTTCCAAGAACTTTCGTGCCATGGGTTCTACCTCGTCACGGGGAATGGGTTCCTGATTTGGAATCTGAGCATTAATGTACTGGAAAAGAGGATGTTTATTGCCATCTGGAACTCCGTTCCTGGTCATGTTTACATCGGTCGGCTGCTCGTCGCGCCGAAGGTTGATGACCAAAGGTGGAGGCTTCTGGTTCAAAGTAACCACTGGAGAATTGCTTCCTTTCCCTGAGCTGGATCTGTTCAGGTGAATAGCCATGGGCCCTATGGCTTTTGGACGAGTGGTTCGTCCTTTCACTCTGATCGACAGCGGTAGTGCGGCAGAGGGTTCTCCTGGCTCCCGGTGGGATTCCTTCTCTGTCTTGCCCGCCACTTCTTCCGTGTGGTCCTGCGAGTACAACACGGCATCGAAATAGTAGGACTCTACTCCTTTAAACGGGTTTAGTTCGGCCACCTCCGTTTGTACCATTCCTTGGGGGTCTACATATTTAAGATATTGATGTAGAGTTGAAGGAACGATGTTGTGATCGTGGATCTACGGTCTTCCCAGCAAGATGTTGTAGGATACCTTTGAATCGATCACGTAACATATGGCCACCGATCTGAGGTTGCCAATCTGGATCCTCAGGCGAATCTTCCCCAACGGCTTACTTCTTCCGGCGTTGAATCCCACGATTGTAGTGGAGGTGTAAGCCAGTTCGCTGGTAGGAATCCTCAATGGTCTGAGCAGACTGTGCGGTATGATGCTGATCGATGATCCCGGATCTATGTGAATTCGATCAACCTCCATGGAACCGACGTACCCGGTATAATAGAGGGGCCCGTCATGCCTGTTATGTTTTAACAGCATGTCGTCTTGGGTGAAGGTGATATTTGGGACCACCTCCATCACACTGTGGCATTGAGGGCACGCCACTGGTTCTTCGTCGAGAGACTTGAGCTGGGTCAAGCATGCCTCCTCCTGCATCAGTGCTTCACTCAAGGCTAGACGAGTGTCTTGGGAGACCCTGAGTAGCTCGAAGATGGAGAGCCTGGCCGGTGTATTAGCCAGTTGGGCTAGGATGTCAAAGTTATACGACTTCTTAAAACCTTTGTTCGGAATGTTTTTTATAGGTTTATCGAAGCGCACTTCTCTTTGTTTTCCTTTGTCCGCCGGCGTCGGTTTTGAAGGGTTGGCTTCCGGTATGACGGGGCTTGGCCCTGCAGGTTTGGCAGCTGAAACATCTGCCGGTATATCCTCCTAACTTGCTCCGTAGTCGTTGAGGTAGGCTCTCCCTGACCGGGTTGCAGCAAGTACCTCGTCTTCGTCTGATGGCGAAGAATTTGTGACCATATGGCATGGTTTGCACTTTGAGCTCCTCCTAGACGCAGCTTTAGTAGCTTTAGTCTCTTCCTCGAGCTCTGACACCAAATCTGGATGAACCCACATAATCTCGCCCTGACAGGTGGTCAGGGGTACCAGGTCATGATTTTGATCCCTAGCCGGAGGGAGATTGACGATGTCCATTGTGGCTCAGAAAATGGGCGTGATACCGTCCATGACTTCTTGGGGAGGCAGATCGCCGAACCGCAGAGAGATCATGTTGGCTGTGACCGTTTTCTCGGTGTTGTGCAGGGTGATGGCCTTAGCATCGATCAACCCCTGGATCTTCCTTTTCAGTACGTAACACACCTTTGTTGGGTGGTATACATATCTGTGGAAGATACAGTATTTGGGGTCGTCGGTACTGCCGACCTCTTGGGGCCGCCTTAGCTCCGGCAGGGTGATCTTGCCACTTTTGACGAGACACTCAAATATACTAGGGATATCGTCGTCGTCGAAAGAGTAGACCTCGACGGGCCTGGAAGTCCCGGGCTTTGTCTGCGTGGTCGCTGTCCTCTTTTGTCTGGACGTATTGACCGTCAGAGCTTCTTTTCCCTTGGAGCTGCGAGGATGGTCGCCGCTAGGAGATGACCTTTTGCCTCTATCGGAGGCGGAGATCATGATGCCATTGTCGCGCGCCTTGCGACTGTTGTCTTCGGCGGCCACTGCCGAGACGATGAACGAGGGCCACTCATGGAACTGATATGGTCCTGTGAATACCGAGACTATAGGAAGGAGGTTCTTCCTGCAAATGTCTACTAACGCCGAGTCTGGAACTCCTGGAGGCATTTGTAAGGTGGCCTGACGAAAATGTTCGACGAAGGTGCGAACGTCTTCCTTTTTCCTTTGCTTGACTTCAATGAGGGAGGACATAGACATGTCCATTCTACCCTCGTAGAATCGTGTGAAGAATAGCGCTTTGAAGTCCTCGAAGGAAGTAATGCAGTTGTCCGCCAAGCTACGGTACCACTGATAGGCTACTCCTGAGAGGCAGCCCTTGAACACCCGAGTGAGGAGGGCATCGTTCCCTTGTAGCAACACCGTCATCATACTGAAATAGTTCATGTATTGACTTGGTGATGTTTTTCCTTCGAACAGAGCCATAGTCTGAGGTTTGTACTTCGGAGGAAAAGGGACTTCTTCCCAGATAGCCGGGTAAGGCTGGTTGATTCCCAGTTTCTTGAGCTGATCTTTGTGCTTCAAGGCGTCAAACTGGGCTTTCAACTCCCGCACTGCCTGCATCGGATTCTCAGTTGGAAGCGGAGGGACTGCTGACTCTTGATCTAGAGCAGGTTCTTGGCTTGGGTTGGATGGTGGTAAGTCCACCCCCACACGTATCTGAGTTGGCGGGACCGACGCTTGAGCCATGGCAGTCGCGTGCTGAGTTAGCATCATCTGGTGCATGTTCTCCATTACGGATTGCATTTGCTTCAGAGACATCTCTAGCACAGTGATGCATTGTTCCGCGTTTCCTGAAGCCTCCTCGCGTTCGTCTTCAATGGCGTAAGCTCCCACTTCCCTGGGTGTCATCGAAGGATTAGTATAGGTCGTCGCAGAAGTCGACTCTACACTCTCAGCATCTGATTTGGGAGATTGGTGACCCCCAGCGTCAAAATCAGACGAGTACGGAGCTGGTTGCTGTGACCTTGCCCGGGTGTTTTGGAACACCCCAGCTTCAGTGCTCCAGAGGAGGTCTTCGAATCTTCTTCGGCTCGGAGGCCCAGAGGGATGACGTCTTGAGCTCGACCTTCTTCTGGGTATGCGTGAAGCCATGTTCACGGACGCATACGCGTGCTCTTCTTCCGAAAAAGACTGAGAGTAGCTCAATCGGTCGAAGACCGACCATTTTGCTTTAGAACAGCAGCAGTCAATCACAATCTTATGACTATTACAACATTGCTCTCTAGGGGGCATAATAGACATGTTGGAAGGTCCCCTCTCCTTACGCTTCTGGATTAGGCATTCGCGTAGGTCAGGAGTAGCAACCTGAGCTTGCTTTACGCCGCGGGACTTCGCCTGGCGTAATTTGGAGATTCGCTCATGTCACGACCCGCACCCGGAAATTTGGGCACGAGTGCGTGGGTACGTCCAGCCTACGCCGCAGAGTCGGCGATAGTACGCTGTCTAGGTCAATTCCAGGTTTACTAAACTAGCTCATTCACAAATAACATAGGCAAGATAATAATGAGAATTGAAACTTAAGATTGCAACTGAAATAAATGTGACAACAGATTCAAATGTTTAATACAGAATTCAGAATTGAAATCGGGGACAAACCCGATTAATAAGATAAGAATATAAATGAAAGATAGCTACTACTAGCTACTCTGCAGCAGGGGTCTCCTGGGTGGGTTCTGGCTCCTCATAGGTATCATCAGTCCCCTCATAGGGACCATAATAAGTAGGGGCGAGATCCTCATCATCGCCTAAATCAACAGATCCAGTCAGGAAAGGAGCAAAGTACACAGTGCATAACAAGGTTAAACTAAATATTTATGATAATTAAATATTGAATATCAGGTTGAGAAACTGCATAACAGAACATCATTATCTCAAAGTTAAAGCTGTAAACAGGGATATGAGAAAGCAGAAATAAATGAGACAGAAAATAAAACTACAACAGTCAGCAAGATATATGTAACAAGACCAGAAACTATCTGTGTGAACTTGTGTTTGTTTTTAGAATACATAGTTGGCATGTAGGGGTTTATAAGGCTAATTCGGCCGTCATAAACGGCTATTAAACAGGGGAAATCGAGATCCGGCTGAGGTACAGTCGTGTACCAACAGCTATTAAACATGACAAGGGGAAGGGTAAACTACATGCCTTCTAGGTATTCTCCCACCCGACATGAAAAATAAGACAGGAACTCCAATATTCAAGACATGAAATCCAGCATTTCTAACACTAGGTGTAATCATCAAGGGTACATGTAAGGCAGGGAATTAATTATCACAATATATAAAGATTAACTTGAAGTGCAGGTACTTGCCTGTTGTTTGGATCTGATTAATTTGGTTCTCGGGGGAAATTTCCAGAGATGAGTCCAAAAGCTGAAATAGACATTACCATCACGCTCAAAAGATGTCAAATAGCTAGAAATGCCTGTCCTTGGGTCCAATTTGGAGACAAGGGCAAAAACGGCAGTTTCGGGTCAAAACTGGGTCCGTCGGTGGGCCCGCTTTGCACCGAAAAACGTGTCCGGGTCGAAGGTCTCCAAATTTACCAAACTTAGTGTCAATAGGTCAGGAACGCTGATACGAACCCAACGAAACTTCCAGATTTGGATTTCGATGAGCCGAACACAAAATCGCCCGTCGAGCGGGGCCTGTGGGGCCCACGACACGCGATTTCGTCAACGTTCTCAGAATCGAACCAAACTTGACCCACAGGACCAGCGTATTGCTACGAGTCTGATGGCGCAAGTTTTGTCTCGATCTGACGAGTGTACAAGAAGTTAGGGCGAATTACAGAAAAGTCGGATACGGGGCGATGTCCGCGGATACGCGTTGATTCCGGTGTGCACGCACACCCGAATCAGCTTTCACGAAATCTCACACGTCCGTATCGACGACGCGCACGTATCTGTGAAGACCGCACGCGACCAAGTAGTCCCGTTTGGCGGAGCGCACTCAATTCCGGGGTGAAACAGGGTCTGGTTTTTCCTGTTTTTGGATCGCGGTGTGCGATCACCACAGGACGCGATGCCCCGAACGGTTTATCCAGGCACCGAGAGGGTCATACAGGCTTCATAATACAATTTGCGAAATTAAAAACGGAGCTACGAACAAGAAGTTACACGCACCTGAAGAGGACCCGAAAATCAGGGTCGAGCCGTGTCCGACACGTGTCCGACACGACACTGTTACTGTGTCCACTGCACAGTAAAGGGGCTAGGGTTTACTGCTGAAGGCGGTGGCCGGTGGTCGGCACGGCGGCGGGGAGGCCGAGCACGGCTGGGGGACGGCCGGCGGAGCACGGCGGCGCGCTGGGAGGCGGCGGAGGCGGCTGCTGCGGCTGCTGTTGCTGTCTCCGCTGCGGTGGCTGGGCAACGGTCGGGGACGGAGGAGGAAGGAGGAGGAGGCGGCGCCGAGGGAGGAGGGCGGTGCTGGCGGTGGCTGGGCAACGGTCGACACGGCGGCGGAGTTCGGCGGAGAGGGCTAGTGTTAGGGTTTAGAGAGGGGCTGGAGGAGGAAGACGAAGAGGGGGAGAGGGGTTTATAAAGGGGGAGGCGGCGATTGCAGGGCCGGGAAGGGCGGAGCGGAGGGGCGACGTGGGGCTGGGCGCGGAACGCGCGGCGCTGCGCGCGGCGGCCGGCGCTGGACGCGGGGGGGAACGTGGGGCTGGGTCGTGGGTTGGCGGGTCGGGCTGACGGCGGGTCGGGTTCGGTTGAACCCGACCCGACCCGATAGGGTTGGGTCTGGGCTGAGGGAGCGGGCTGGGCCGCGGCCCAATGGGCCAGGGCGGGCTGGGCTGAGAGAAAAATAAAAAGAAAAATAAAATAAAATAAATAAATAATAAATAAATAAATAAATAGATAATTAATTAATTAATTTAATTAAAATAGTTTTTAGGCATTTAAAAATAGGTCTGAGGCCCAGAAAAATCCAGAAAAATTACCCTAAGTCCAATTTTCCATTTTATACCCAAAAATGTTATTTTCATGATATTTTAATATTATTTATTAATAATTAAAAATCATTTATTAATTAAAACCTTGATTTTAATTTCAAAAAATTCTCAGAAAATTCCAGAAAATTGGGAAAAATTCAAGATTTAATAATTTGAAAATTCAGGGGGTTTATAGCTCAGACTGGCGTAAAGCTGAAGAGGTCCTTAGTCGGCCATCGGCTTCTCGCGTAATCCGGAGGGTAGGCAGATTGTTCTCTTGCTGGCGTAAAGGCCGAGAGGCTGAATATTCGCCTGCTTGCTTCCCCTTGTGGAGATCACCGCGCTCATCTGTTTTACCATAGAAGTCATATGTTGTTTCGCGCGTGGAGCGTGATCTGCTCTTCCGATTTGGCGTTGAGGCACCATCGAAAGTTTTGTCTGTACCGCGCGTAGCGGGAGACTGATTCCTACGCGTAGAGCGCAGTGGATACTTCTGGGTTAGCGCAGAGGCCTTATCCAAAGTTTTGTCTGTATCGCGCGTAGCGGGAGACTGGTTCCTACGCGTAGAGCGCAGTGGATACTTCTGGGTTAGCGCAGAGGCCTTGCCCGAAGTTTTGTCTGTACCGTACGTAGCGGGAGACTTAATTTTACGTGTAGGGCACGGAGGGAGCGATGCTACCACCTCATTGGTCGAAGAGATCGGAGAGATCGGAGAGTCCACAGGAATGGTTGAGGATGTCTTGGGCATCCACACATTGCGCAGCTTCCTGTTGTCTTGGACGGAGAGAGAGTGAGAGCTACCCCCGGTTCGAAGCATGTCTTCGTAAGCAGACTGGTCGAAATGAACGACCAGCGTCTTCTTCACGGTTCCTATAGATACCGCATCGCGTTGAGCAATTACTTCCTCGTCAGAAGAGAAAGACGTCCCCAGCAGAGTCGCCATCTTGTTTGTGGTATTAAACGAAAGAATGAAAGTGTATTTCAATGACAGGGTTTGTGCGAAACCCGCGTCCTTTGGTTTACAAACAAACTTGTACAATATAATCCTATACGAGGATGTGGGAGTATAATTTATTTAATCTGGGTATAAATTGCTATAGGTGTCTGATCTACGGTCGATCACTTTAGCCCTTGGACCACGCGATGTTGAAGAAGTGTCGTGGAAGACAGGTAGCAGCTTCGAAGATTGTAGGAGAGGGTGGATGCATGATGCCGAAGTCGTCGATCCCCGCTCTTTGCCTGAGCTCCGGGCTCTCTCTCTCTCTCTCTCTTTCTCTCTCTACTCCTCCTTGTTCGATCTTCTCCAATTGTCGACCTTGGATCTGATATTGGTATTCTTGACCAAATTTTTTGACCTTGTTCCCCATTGACAGGGGCCTCTATTTATAGAGTCTTTGGTGACAGTGACCACTCCGTTGGTGTAGCAACCGAGGAGTGGAAAGTACAGCACCCTTTTACACAACGATTAAAGTAACCAATGCCTACGTATAGATGATCTTTTGACTGAGCGGGTGACGTGGGTTAAACTAAGGGGACACAACACGTACGGTTGCTACTAAGATCATGGCGTAAAAGCCACGTGGGTAGGTATCTATTGTGTAGAAGAGGTTGGCGTAGAAGCCAAATGTCCGTCACCATGGCATAGAAGCCAAGTAGGCAAAAAAGCCGAACAGGCATAAAAGCCGAGTAGGCATAGAAGCCGAGCAGGCATAGAAGCCGAACAGTCGTAGAGACTGAGTGGTCGTAGAGAGTGAGTAGGCGTGGAAGCCGAGTGAGCACAGATCCTGAATGGACGTAGAAGCCGCTGCATATCGTGCCAGAATGGGCGTAGAAGCCGCTTGAGCACAGATCCTGAATGGGCGTAGAAGCCGCTGCATATCGTGCCAGAATGGGCGTAGAAGTCGCTTGAGCACAGATCCTGAATGGGCGTAGAAGCCGCTGCATACCGTGCTGATGTGGACGCCTTTAGCCGGAATTACGGCTTTTAAAGATATAACCAAATCTCTTGCAGAGATTTGCCATCATCTTATGCATTAAATGCGGAGGCGTGTTTCGAAGGTCTGCAGGCCTTCTGTGCACCCATCGCAGAGACGTGTCTTGAGAGAAACTGTCACCGCTCTGTGCAATTAGACGTGGAGACGTGCCTCGAATCCCGTACGAAGTGCAGCTTTTGACATGGCAGGCGGTTTGTCTGCTGCGGAGCGTAAAATAGCTCATGTTTGCCTGTGTAAAACAGGGCGGCGTATTCCCTTGTATGCAAAAGAGCGGTTTATGCTGAGGGGACTCCAGTAAACGACAGTTTGGTGATGTTTTACCAAATCCTCTGCATTAAATGGTGAGATCCGCCATCATACTGTAGGACGCATCCCGAGAGGTCTGCCATCGTTTCCAGCCATCGTCTGGGTAGCCGTGCATCACCTTTTGTCAGGAGTCAGAGGTCCGATTTACTGCGTGACTTGACAGGTTCATTTCGGGGAAGATGAAGCGTTCCTCGTACGCTATAACGCTGCTTTGAGAGCGGATGAGTTTTACGCCATGGAGGCGATGAAGAACTCTGTTCACGCTGGAGCGGCCTGGACGTACTGCACTTATGCGGATGGTCCTTTGAGTTTTATTCTTTACGCTGTATTTTAGCGGAGAAAACTCTGTTGTACGCCTGATGGCTCTGAAGGCCTTTGCTTACGCTGCTCTATATCAAGAGGCTGCGTAGCTCTTCCCAGCGTATTTTTCATGCTTCTACAAACGTGTTCTAGAACAGGCGGATACGGGACATTGTCGACGGATACGCGTTGATTTCGGTGTGCACGCACATCCAAATCAACTTCTGCAAAATCTCGCACGCCCGTATCAACGGCGCGCACGTTTCGATAAAGACCGCGTGCGACCAAGTCGTCCCGTTTGGCGGGGCGCACTCAGTTCCGGGGTAAAACAGGGCATTAGTTTTCCTGTTTTTGGATCACGGTTTGCGATCACCACAGTACGCGACGCACCGAGCGGGTTGCATGGGCATCGAGAGGGTTACCCAGCCTACGCGTCATAACTGACAGAACGGAAAAAGGAGAAACAAGGAGAGAGAACGGGTTACCTGAACAGGGCTTCGTGGAACGGGGTTTCTCGTGTCCGGGTCGAGTCTGCCGTGTCCGGTCACTGTGTCCTGGGTTAGGGTTTAGGGTTCTGCTGTGTCGGATCCTGCTGTGCCTGTGTCAGCGGGGCGGCCGGAGATGCGATCCGTCGTGGTGGTTGATGGTTTCTGCTCGAGTCGGGGTCGTGCTCCGGCGGGCTTGGGGGAGACTCGGGCTGCTCGGTGCAGTGGCCATGGTGTCGGGTTCCGGCGGGACTGTCATGGGGAATAGAGGGTGGTGAGATCTGCTGATGGGGAGAAGGAGACGGAGGGGTGCAGGTCGGAGAAAAGGCAGCGGGGACGGAGTCAGATGGCCACGGCGGAGGGAGAATGAATGCTCGGGGTCGACGGCTCGGGTTAGCCGGAGATGGAAGGAGGAGAAGGAGAAGTCGACGAGGAAGAGGGGACTCGGGTGTGGCTAGGTGCAGTGGGGTGGCTAGTCGAGGAGGAAGGCAGGTGTAAGGGAGAGGCTTACGGCGGCAGTGAGGGGTGCAGCTAGGCCAGGGTCGATCAGAGGGGACATATGCTGTGTCGAGCCAGTTGATCAGGCGGGGGAGCTCCGGTCAGGACGAGGCCGGAGAAAGGTGCACAGGGATCGGTCGGGATAGCTGCTGTTGATGGGCCGGAGCGGGGTGCACAGCTGCACAGCGTCGCCGGAGCGGCGCGGGGGTGACGTCGGGTGCGGGGTGCACCGTCGGACGGGGGAGAAAGATAACTAGGGTTCAGGCGAGGCGGGGCACTGCGGCGGAGAGAAGTCTGTAGGGTTTTGCGGCGGCGGCGGGCACAGAAGTTGAAGCATTTATAGGCCGGAACAGTAAATCCGGTTGGGATTGGGAATCTAGGGTTTCGGGTAGGGTTTCGGGTCCGGGTCGGGTTCGATTCGGATCCGACCCGACCCGACCCGTTATGGCTGGACTGGGTTGGTCCGGTTCTGTCACTACCATATTCCGAAAATAGGGGTATTTTTAAATTTTTATAATATTTAATATTATGGTAGTTACAATTAAGTAATTGCAATATAAGTATATTAATTTAAATAATTATGTGAGATGTTTAATTAAATATAATATTATATGCAGTGTTCATTTATGTTTGAGCTGGTAGACTTGACCTAGAAGCCACTAGTCGAACACCTGGCCAAATTATAGAATTTTGTATTTAATTGTTTTATTTAGAATTAAATTCTTGGAGGTAGTAATTAATTACCGTATTTTATTTAATTATTGCGCATTGCCTTTGCTTCGATATTTGGAGCGCTACCCTGACTTTTGTCTTCCAACAAATTTCACAACCTTGCCCTAGACGTGCCTGTCTTCCATTCTGATATTTTTGCAACTCATAATTATGCTCTCTGTACCTCATTTTTAGCCGCACAAAAATCGTCGCGGACGTTTATTTAATTCCTAAATAAATTCCTATTTTGTATCGTTGTGCGTTCCAATCGAAATTGGAGGCAATCTTGACCTATTTTTCGTGCGGCCCAAATTAGGGTAATATTCTGTTCTGAGTCTTCTTCATTAATGATATTGATGACCCAACCTAATTTTGGCCCCATGTACTCCTAATTAATTTTAGAACACAGCTTGCATTTATTTCTAATTAATTTGAGGATACAATTTTAACTGATTCCGTAAATCCCAATTTAATTCCAGTGACCTACTAATTAAGTCCGTACCAAATATACAGCGCCCCCTCACCCTATAAAACGTAGAATACCGAATCACCCGCCAAATTTTCATCATTTTATGCATCTGTGCATATACCCAAATTTAAGGGGGCTAATTTGCAAATTTGCATTTGGTGTCAACACCCCATTGGTTCAACTAAATGGAGAAGCCCAACATTGACTAGTCAACACCCTCATTCCCACATGAAAAATTCATTCATGTTTAATCTTGGCCCTTCATTAAATGGGTCAATCCTCACCCTTCATTCACACACCCTCTCTCCCTATTTAAAGTTACCTCACCCACACTCTTCCCTAGGAAAGCCCTAATCCCCAAAAACCTAGGTTTTCCCACCTCCTCACAAGCCTCCACCCTCAACCGTAGGCTTCCTATTTTCTCCATTCTTTTTCTCTTTTTCTTCTCTTTTCTTCTTCTTCTTCCTTCTTCTCCTTTCCTTTGTTTTTTAAACTTGCAAAAGGGGGGGAAACCTCAACCCAACCCCTCACTCACTGTTCACTCACCCCACCCCGACTGGCCGATCCCCGGTCCTCTTCTCCGGCCGACCCGCCGGAGGAGCCATCCTCTCCTCTCCCTCTGCTGTTCCCCCCGACGATCGGACCCCGACTCCCTGTTGCACTCCACCCGCCGTTCATCCGAAGCCACTCCGACCACCAGCTGCTCACCCAGCCCCGAGCTCTCCTTGCTGCGAGCTCCGGCCTACAGCCGACTGCCCCCCCCCCACGGCACGATCATCCCCCCCGGCGGCCCGCTGGCTGCTCCCCGACCTTCCCTGCTACTTCTGGTGGCCCAACTACTGTCCTCCACTCCGGCAGCAACAGCCCGGAGCTCCCTCTGCCGACTCCTCCACCTTCACCTATCACCACCACTCCGGCACCGCCCCATCTCTTCTCCCCGGCCTACACCTGAACCCGAACCTCACCACCACCATCCCATCAACTCCGGCTGCATCTTCCCCATCACATACACCACCACCACCACCATCTACAACCACCTCCATCACCATCTTCATACACCACCACCACCTAATCTTCATACACCATCACCACCACCAGTGCGGCCATCCCCCCCCCCCCCCCCCCGCCGGCCAGCTCCCCCTCCGGTCGGCCAGCCAGCCCGGTAGCCACTGTGAGTTCCTCCTCTTCCTCTCCCTCCTTCTTTATGTATATATATTTTTGCATATACGTATATGTGTGTGTAGGTGTATACGTGTGTATACGTGTATGAATGTATGTATGTATGTTCGTATATTTCTCCCTAT
Source organism: Iris macrosiphon (assembly GCA_036927795.1). Lineage (NCBI taxonomy): Eukaryota > Viridiplantae > Streptophyta > Magnoliopsida > Asparagales > Iridaceae > Iris > Iris macrosiphon. The sequence continues at coordinate 126,482,630 of JAYESA010000018.1, forward strand.
ATATATATATATATATATATATATATATATATATATATATATATATATGTTAATGTATGTCTCTAACATATTTTTATTTGTGTATATATGTTTTATATATATATATATATATATATATATATATATATATATATATATATATATATATATATATATCTTGCATATTTCTCTATTATATATATATGTATTAAATGTATATATATTAAATTATCTGTATATATAAAATATATATATGTGTTAATGTATGTAATGGTATAGATACAAATATGTATTTTTGGTATATGTATAAACGTATATATATATGTATAAATATAACCAATGTAAATTTTCACTAGTACATACATATGTATACATATATATTCAGTATATGTATATTCTTAAATATAGTTGTTATGAATAAATGTGTTATGTATATTTATAATATATAAATATATATTTATATACATCTATTTAGTGTATATACACATATACGTATTTTGTACAAATTACTGATAGGCACTTATATATATATATATATATATATATATATATATATATATATATATATATATATATATATACGTATTTATTGGTATATACTCTGAGTATAAATGTTTATTTATATACGTATCCCTACTAGATGACCCTAGTTGACTAGTGCCATGCCTAGCATAGCCCTGAGGCCAGTGTATTTCTTTTGTGTGTTAGTGTAGCATCTGATACAAGTGTTATAATTGTGATATGTCTATAGGACTGTTGGTTCATCCAGGCGATACTCTGGAACAGGACATCAATATTTACCAGCTAAGGACCCAAGGCAAGTACATTCTCTGATAATTTTCAATTATTGATAATTTCTATAAGTTCAATAATCTAGAAATATTACATCGAATCCTTGACACTGTGCTACACGGACTAGTATATAGCTTGGATCTGCAGTCATGAGATGTTACATTGATTATCGTATTGACATTGTACACGACATGTATATTAGATATCGTACATGATAGATTGGACTTGCTCGTGTATCGTGACGTGTCATGGTTGGATCCACAGTACTAGTTGGAGGCGGGGAAGTAGTTAGTAAGAAATGTGATCATAACCTTTTATTACAGTATAGAACAATGTAAGTGTTAATCATGCTCTTCACATATGATTAGCCAGGCCCTATAGCTCTCGTACATGTTCCCAAGCCGATTATATTTTGAAACTACTATTTCAAACACTTAGAATAGATTACAGTTCTCTATTTTAAATCATATACTACATCACCCGTGTATGATACTGTACCTTATTCTTTTCATTTTCATATATGCACCGACTGTATCATATTGCCTATTGTCTGACTCTTTACATTGTCTGTCTCTTTATTTTGCCATTGCATTTACTCACTGTCTTCTCTCAGTATCCAGCATCATCTGTTTATTGCTTTATAGTCATTATCAATTAAATGAAACTGTGGTTTGAGATTGTACTTTGCTCCTTCCTGACTGGAAATATTTTTCCAGACTATGCCTTAGAGGACCGGTGTTCGACACTTTATGGACCATATAGTGAGTAGCTGCAGATTTGGTAGTTCAGTTGTGATTCCGGGAGGTCTAGCCGGAATCACTAATCTTCTAGTTAGTTCTTTTAGCAGACTATTTGGTACCGAATTTGTCTCCGACATTTTTTATGAGTCATGGATATTGTTGAGTTAGATTATTACATTTAGACTTGTGTTGTATTTAATTTTATTTGTTCGGTATCTTATCGTGTTGTAGTTATGTGATTGAGTATGTGTTCATATTATTGTATCATCCGTGCCTCCTTATGAAGATTGGATGCTTGTGTGAGATTGGCTAGGTAGTATCATGACCTTGACAGCGTTCTACCGCCGATGCTGCGGCGTAGGCTGGACATACCCGCGTACTCGTGCCCCAATTCTGGGTGCGAATCATGACACATTTTAGTGGTGGCCCATACAGGTCAGACTTCGCAAGTTGTGCGATGTCGTGGTAGTGTGGCATCCTTGTTACACTACTGCGTGCCTACGATAGAATCTAGGACATAGGATACTAGGATGAGAGCGAATACTCAATCACAATTCCTTGAGAGATTTCTGGGATGACCCCTGAGAATCTCATTATAAATTCCAATTTAAAACATTTCTCTTGTATTCCGTCCATTCTCACTTGTTGATATTGATTTGATTCTTGTTGATCAGTTAGTAAATTAGGATCTTGGTTCATTATAGAGTTTTATTTCTTATTAAGATGAATTTACAGACTAATTTATGGTATTATCTGATGACACATGTCGATGAGGACAGTGAAAAGGATTAACATTAGAGCTATTGGACTACAAAAGGTGGATTTAAATTTTAATTTGAGGATTGAAAATGAATTTCAAATTTTAAGAATTTTGAGAAGTTAAGATATTATGTTATTAAAATTTTATTTTTGAGGAATTCAGATTCAATTTAATGAACATAGACAAAACTGTAAGGATTTTTTGAAGTGATTAAGTTTTTATTTCAATATTTAAATAATTGACCTTGAGGAAAGTATATACATTATTCGAGGAGTTATTTTGAGGAATTTATTTTGAGGATAAAAATTTTATAGTGGGAGAGATATATTAGTATATAAGTAGATGAGGTGCATGTGTAAGGATCTGTTGGCTTAAGCATGATTGAGATAGCACTGCAAACTGACTTGGGTGTTCATCTAGGATTGTACTAGAGGGAGCAGTACTTAGTATGGTGTGTTGTATTTGATATGCACTTGAGTGATAAGAATAACTAGTATCAGCGATTGCAGTAGGTAAGAAAGCTAGCAGTGAGTGTGCTTATAGTAGAACTGTGGTACTTAGAGGGATAGAGGTATCAAACCATGGATGCATCGTTGACCTATGCAATCACAACTAGGATTATTCCAATCTATTTATCTTGAATGTTGCTTCTCTAGAACTTTACTGTCCTTCCTTGATGATATCGCATTTTGCCTTAATTGATTCTTTGGGATCTGTCTTCAGGATGTCGCCGAAGACACGGTCTATGAGAGTGGGAGCATCAGCTTTAGAGGGGTCTGCCACCTCTCCACCTGATGGACAGACATCCGTAGTTCCTCCTACATCTCCGATACATGTAGGAGTATCTGCACTTTTTGGGGATCCTCCACCCCCACCTGTTCAGAGGATTGCCGCAGCTGTGACGGACGACCATCCTCCTCTACCGACTCCGATTCCCGGAGGTTTGCCCATTGACAGGGCGCAGATGTTTACCTTGATCCAGGACATGGTAGATGCCCAGAGAGTGACGGCAGACGCTCAGCGAGTTTAAGCTGAGGCTCAGAGGGTACAAGCAGAAGCGCACCAGGCATAAACCGAGCTGATGAGAGAGAGCATGGAGAATGCTCATTAAGTGACTCTCCAAGCTTTGGAGAGAGTAGCACAATACCAGCAGTTTCCTGGCCAGCAGCAGCAGAGATCAGGCACTATAGTGGACTTCAAAAGGGTGATGCCTCGAGAGTTCAAAGGCACCGAAGGGATACTCTACGCAGACGACTGGCTAGAGGATATAGAGAGGAGCCTGCGATTGACCCAGATTCCGGAGAACTTGCAGAAAGAAGCCGCTGGCAGTCAGATGTTCGATATCGCACTCACGTGGTATCGCACGGAGCCGAGACTTTCTGCACAAGGACTTACTTGGGAGACCTTCAAGGCCCTCTTCAAGGAGAAGTTCTTTCCCGATGTGGCATTGGGAACCTTGGAAACTCAGTTTCATGACTTGGTTCAAGGAAACATGTCGGTCGACGAGTACGCTGCAGAATTCTGTAGATTGAGCCATTTTGTATCGTCTATAATTCAGGACCCAGGAGATCGAGCCCGGAAGTTTAGAAAGGGACTGACGAGAGAGATTAGATCATGCACTTTTGGTCGTCGTACCGCTACCTTTGAGGGTATCTTGATGGATGCCCAGATTGCAGAAGAGGATCTGGATCTCAGGCCTAAGAGCCTGAGATCCAGATCCTGCACTTTTGGTCGTCGTACCGCTACCTTTGAGGTTATCTTGATGGATGCCCAGATTGCAGAAGAGGATCTGGATCTCAGGCCTAAAAGGAGTCATAATATTTCTGGAGATACGAATGGTAGCGCAGGACCGGCCAAGCGTTCCCGTATTCAGTACCAACAGCAGTATCAAGTACCAGTTCATATTCAGCCATGGACATTTTAGCATCCACAGCAGTACCTGGCACCAGTTCATATTCAGCAACATCCATGGGCATATCAGTATCAACAGCAGTACCAGACACCTATTCATGTTCAGCAGGATCAGCAGCAGCCTCCGAGAGAGACACAGCAGACTTGTCATTTCTGTAAGAAGTCAGGTCACCTTTGGGAGAGCTGTAGAACGAGGCTAGGACTTTGTTTGCACTACGGCGCTGCGGGACATCGAGTAAGGGATTGTCTTTTAGCCCCTTATCTTCCCGGCCAGCGCGCAGTTTCAGATTATAGAGATCCAGTTAGGCTACCTGTGGAACCGTATATTGCTCAGCACCCGCGAAGGGAATCATCCTAGCAGGGCGGGGCATTTGCGATGACGGTCGAGGAGACCGATACTGCAGGTAATGTGTTAGCAGGTTCTGTTCTTTCCTTCCTTATGTCCCTCTCTATTTGATTAGTTGATTGATTCCTTAGTACCATAGTTGTATACATGATTTTCTTGTTAGAATGTAGTTAGTAGTACACCCTGATACAGAGACTGCAATACCATGACAAAAGACACCATGACCGTACATATTCCCCTTATGTTGCATGTTGTATGATTGTAGGAAAGATTTTTTTAGACCATGATTATTGGGGTTTGACCATGACGAAGATTCATGAAGGGGTTATGACTTGACAAGAGAGACAAGATGATTAAAATTCGAGGATAAACATCGATTTAAATAAAGGGTCAAGAATTTAACATGACAGAATTGATGATTTATTAATTTAGGAAGGATATGATATGATTCAGGTTATCATTAAAATTTGAGGAAATTAAGGAGATTATCATTATAACTATTTAATTGCAAGTTATGAATTTTTAAAAATTTATATTTGGATGTTGCATTTGGAGAATCCATAAGTATCACATTGTTGAGTATTTTGAGGAAAGAGAAAATCGAGGAATAAAATCATTGATGGATTAATATTTGAATTCAAACTTTTTGGGATGAGATTTACATTTTCTATATGTGCATTGATTAAAATCAAATTAGAGGAGTGGATATTAAATTCCGAGTATTGAATTATTAACTAAAAATTTCAGGGAAATTTTTGATAAAAATGGACTTTGATTTTATTTCGAAGATTTTTCAGGAATGCAATAATTTCAGAATTTTTGAAAAATTGTGAAAGGACATTGTGGATTATTAACTGATTTCGTGGTTGATGAATTTAAACTTTGAGGGAAAATAATAATGTGTATGAATAAACACTACTATGAGGATTTTAAATTTCGAGGACGGAATTTTTTTAAGGAGGGTAGACTTGTCACTACCACGTTCCGAAAACAGGGGTATTTTCGACTTTTTATAATATTTAATATTATGGTAGTTACAATTAAGTAATTGCATGATAAGTATATTAATTTAAATAATTATGTGAGATGTGTAATTAAATATAATATTATATACAGTGTTCATATATGTTTGAGCTGGTAGACTTGACCTAGAAGCCACTAGTCGAACACCTGGCCGAATTATGGAATTTTGTATTTAATTGTTTTATTTAGAATTAAATTCTTGGAGGTAGTAATTAATTACCGTATTTTATTTAATTATTGCGCATTGCCTTTGCTTCGATATTTGGAGCGCTATCCTGACTTTTGCCTTCCAACAAATTTCACAACATTGCCCTAGACGTGCCTGCCTTCCATTCTGATATTTTTGCAACTCATAATTATGCTCTCTGTACCTCATTTTTAGCCGCACAAAAATCGTCGCGGACGTTTATTTAATTCCTAAATAAATTCCTATTTTGTATCGTTCTGCGTTCCAATCGAAATTGGAGGCAATCTTGACCTATTTTTTGTGCGACCCAAATTAGGGTAATATTCTATTCTGAGTCTTCTTCATTAATGATATTGATGACCCGACCTAATTTTGGCCCCATGTACTCCTAATTAATTTTAGAACACAGCTAGCATTTATTTCTAATTAATTTGAGGATACAATTTTAACTGATTCCGTAAATCCCAATTTAATTCCAGTGCCCTACTAATTAAGCTCGTACCAAACATACAATGCCCCCTCACCCTATAAAATGCCGAACACCGAATCGCCCGCCAAATTTTTATCATTTTATGCATCTGTGCAAATATCCAAATTTAAGGGGGCTAATTTGCATTTGGTGTCAACACCCATTGGTTCAACTAAATGGAGAAGCCCAACATTGACTAGTCAACACCCTCATTCCCACATGAAAAATTCATTCATGTTTAATCTTGGCCCTTCATTAAATGGGTCAATCCTCACCCTTCATTCACACACCCTCTCTCCCTATTTAAAGTCACCTCACCCACACTCTTCCCTAGGAAAGCCCTAATCCCCAAAAACCTAGGTTTCCCCACCTCCTCACAAGCCTCCACCCTCAACCGTAGGCTTCCCATTTTCTCCATTCTTTTTCTCTTCTTCTTCTCTTTTCTTCTTCTTCTTCCTTCTTCTCCTTTCCTTTGTTTTTTAAACTTGCAAAAGGGGGGGGGAAACCTCAACCCAACCCCTCACTCACTGTTCACTCACCCCACCCCGACCGGCCGATCCCCGGCCCTCTTCTCCGGCCGACCCGCCGGAGGAGCCATCCTCTCCTCTCCCTCTGCTGTTCCCCCCGACGATCGGACCCCGACTCCCTGTTGCACTCCACCAGCCGTTCACCCGAAGCCACTCCGACCACCAGCTGCTCACCCAGCCCCGAGCTCTCCCTGCTGTGAGCTCCGGCCTACAGCCGACTGCCCCCCCCCTGCACGATCATCCCCCCTGGCGGCCCGCTGGCTGCTCCCCGACCTTCCCTGCTACTTCCGGTGGCCCAACTACTGTCCTCCACTCCGGCAGCAACAACCCGGAGCTCCCTCTGCCGACTCAACCTTCACCTATCACCACCACTCCGGCACCGCCCCATCTCTTCTCCCCGGCCTACACCTGAACCCGAACCTCACCACCACCATCCCATCAACTCCGGCTGCATCTTCCCCATCACATACACCACCATCTACAACCACCTCCATCACCATCTTCATACACCACCACCACCAGTGCGGCCATCCCCCCCCCCCCCCCGCCGGCCAGCTCCCCCTCCGGCCGGCCAGCCAGCCCGACAGCCACTGTGAGTTCCTCCTCTTCCTCTCCCTCCTTCTTTATGTATTTATATTTTTGCATATACGTATATGTGTGTGTAGGTGTATACGTGTGTATACGTATATGAATGTATGTATGTATGTTCGTATATTTCTCCCTATAGATATATATATATATGTTAATGTATGTCTTTAACATATTTTTATTTGTGTATATATGTTATATATATATATATATATATATATATATATATATATATATATATATATATATATATATATATATATATATATATATATATGTATACGCGTATATGTATGTGTATATATATATATATATCTTGCGTATTTCTCTATTTTATATATACGTATTAAATGTATATATATTAAATTATCTGTATATATAAAATATATATATGTGTTAATGTATGTAATGGTATAGATACAAATATGTATTTTTGGTATATGTATAAACGTATATATATATGTATAAATATAACCAATGTAAATTTTTACTAGTACATACATATGTATACATATATATTCAGTATATGTATATTCTTAAATATAGTTGTTATGAATAAATGTGTTATGTATATTTATAATATATAAATATATATTTATATACATCTATTTAGTGTATATACACATATACGTATTTTGTACAAATTACTGATAGGCACTTATATATATATATATATATATATATATATATATATATATATACGTATTTATTGGTATATACTCTGAGTATAAATGTGTATTTATATACATATCCCTACTAGATGACCCTAGTTGACTAGTGCCATGCCTGGCATAGCCCTGAGGCCAGTGTATTTCTTTTGTGTGTTAGTGTAGCATCTGATACAAGTGTTATAATTGTGATATGTCTATAGGACTGTTGGTTCATTCAGGCGATACTCTGGAACAGGACATCAATATTTACCAGCTAAGGACCCAAGGCAAGTACATTCTCTGATAATTTCTAATTGTTGATAATTTCTATAAGTTCAATAATCTAGAAATGTTACATCTGAATCCTTGACACTGTGCTACACGGACTAGTATATAGCTTGGATCTGCAGTCATGAGATGTTACATTGATTATCGTATTGACATTGTACACGACATGTATATTAGACATCGTATATGATAGATTGGACTTGCTCGTGTATCGTGACGTGTCATAGTTGGATCCACAGTACTAGTTGGGGGCGGGGAAATAGTTAGTAAGAAATGTGATCATAACCTTTTATTATAGTATAGAACAATGTAAGTGTTAATCATGCTCTTCACATATGATTAGCCAGGCCCTATAGCTCTCGTACATGTTCCCAAGCCGATCACATTTCGAAACTACTATTTCAAACACTTAGAATAGATTACAGTTCTCTATTTTAAATCATATACTACATCACCCGTGTATGATATTATACCTTATTCTTTTTATTTTCATATATGCACCGACTGTATCATATTGCCTATTGCCTGACTCTTTACATTGTCTGTCTCTTTATTTTGCCATTGCATTTACTAACTGTCTTCTCTCAGTATCCAGCATCATCTGTTTATTGCTTTATAGTCATTATCAATTAAATGGAACTGTTGTTTGAGATTGTACTTTGCTCCTTCCTGACTGGAAATATTTTTCCAGACTATGCCTTAGAGGACCGGTGTCCGACACTTTATGGACCATATGGTGAGTAGCTGCAGATTTGGTAGTTCAGTTGTGATTCCAGGAGGTCTAGCCGGAATCACTAATCTTCTAGTTAGTTCTTTTAGCAGACTATTTGGTACCGGATTTGTCTCCGGTATTTTTTATGGGTCATGGATATTATTGAGTTAGATTATTACATTTAGACTTGTGTTGTATTTAATTTTATTTGTTCGGTATCTTATCGTGCTGTAGTCATGTGATTGAGTATGTGTTCATATTATTGTATCATCCGTTCCTCCTTATGGAGATTGGATGCTTGTGTGAGATTGGCTAGGTAGTATCATGACCTTGACAGCGTTCTACCGCCGATGCTGCGGCGTAGGCTGGACGTACCCGCGTACTCATGCCCCAATTCCGGGTGCGGGTCGTGACAGGTTCGATAGCGGTTTGGGTCGGTTTGGTTTAATTCTAATTAAACTGGGTTCAGTCAGGGTTTGTTTCGGTTTAATTCTATATTGGTTTTTAGGTCTTTAAAAATGTTTCCGGAGTCCAATAAATTCCCAAAAAATTATTCTATGTCCAGTTTTCCATTTTACACCCAAAAATATTATTTTTATACTATTTTAATATTAATTAACATCATTTAAAAATCATTTAGTCACAAAATACCTTAGTTTTATTTCCAAAAAATTGCAGAAAAATTGGAAAAAATTATTTTAAAAAAATTTAGAAAAAATTAGGGTGATTACAATCTACCCAACTTTTAAAAATTTCGTCCTTGAAATTAAAATTAAGCCCTGGTAGAAGTCAAGGATGGTCTAAGATTTGCATTGGTTAAATGCAAGGCTAGGTTTACCGGTGTGGGCGATGTTTCGCGTTGCACATTCCGAAAAATCATGGAAAAATCCATATGAGCGAAAAATAGGTTTCTTCATGTGTCATGTCCAATAGTGTGGACACCTAAATGCTCTTTTACATAAAAGCGCCCAACAATTGAAAAATTGTACAAAGATGGAAATTGGGTGAGGGTCACGTCTAGGATAAGGTTGTGGTATTGGTTGGAAGGTAGTGACTAGTGAAGTACTCTAATTATCGAAGCAATGGTAAGGTGCGCCAAGTGATACCATAATATAAAACTAAATAAAAATACCGTGTTCTATTTCTAAGTGGATTCGAGCTAGCCTCAGTCTCACTATCTAAACCAAGTAGGTCGAATTCTTAGGTGATGGGGGTTCACAACCCAGCCAACTTAAAACAATGTCGTCCTCAAAATTAAACTAGGGTAGGGTCTCTCTATCAAATCTCACTTGATTACAGTCTAGAGAATTCCTCTCAAGTGAACATTGCGGTCTCTACCCAACTTAGAATTTACTCATCTATCATCTAAGGCTATACATCTAAGAAATCTATGCCCCAACTTATTTATTCATGTTATTGAATCCTCAAGTCTTTAACACCAAACATATCATCTATGATATTCCCTTAATCATATATAAAAGACAGTCACCTAACAATGCGACTGGCCTGCGGGGTATATCTAGTACTATCTATATATCAAACTTATACTAAGCAAGAGGTTTCGTCCTTCCGAAATAAGGGACGATGGAGATCAATAATAAAGAGTTCAAGGGTGAGGTAATAGAATAGAAGTATCGGGGTCAAAGCGTTTAAAGAATTCAAAGGGGAATGGTCAAGCAATTGTGGATTGAAATCCTATTCTAGTAATTCTTTGTTCGCAGGCTCGTATTACTACAGTTATGTAGTCGATACGATATGTCAGACATGTCTAGGGCAAGTATATTCGTCTATTAATCACTACATATCTCAATCCACGTAAAGTAGTTATGCGAAGGGGCGAACCAAGCGCACTATGGTTGATCAGACCGTAATACACTGATTCTGAAATATATTATTGTGGGCCTCCCCAATAATACATACGTCATGAACAAGCTCGATAAAGAATAAGCTTGCAAAACTAGGTTATAGAATAGCAGCATAAGTCAAGGTAGTATATGAAATATAAGTACGCTAGATGATGATGAAAGGAGGTACAAATTATTCAAGTTCAAAAAAATAAAATAAGCAACAATAATAAAAGACTCTACAATCTCTACAGTTATCATACAACCTCCTCGTCTAAGTCGCTAGTCGACCAAATAGGGGCAAGGACCTCTAAATTCTATCGTCTGAATAAATACCGTCGTCTTATGCTAGCATACAATTAATGTCATTCAGTTACACTTCAACATTGGGTTAAAAGGCTATGTGATACTAGGGTGTGAGGTATACTACCTAACTTATAACAATTGAACTACTATTGTAATTGTCCTAAGGATACCATAGAATCTCCTGTTAAGGTCTACGAGAAGGGGTCTTAGTACTTAATAGGGTATCCTCCTATATTACATAGGTTATGGTCGTTTTAAGCCTTAGTCGTAGTGCTTATAGAACAAGTGTCGATAGTGTCACGACCCGCACCCGGTGTAAGGGTACTAGTCAGAAACAACGCCCAGCCTACGCCGCAGAATCGGCGGTAGAACGCTGTCTAGATAATCTATCTAACAATACAATGAACCACCAATAATGATAGTATACTCAATCACAAAACTAAGATAGAAATAGGCACGAATCAGATAAAGAATAGAATAGTCACAATACAACTCATGAGTCTAAAATAATACATCAATGAGTCTGAAAAAATACAGAAATAAGCTGGAGACAAATCCAGTACAAAGAATACTACGAAGCTACAACTCCAGGGTCAACTGTCTCAGTTGGGATAAGTCCCTCTTGAGCCAGGGTCTCAGAATCTAAATCCACAACATCCTGGGGTCCATAATAGGTAGGGTACCACTCCTCAGTGTCATCTGGAAAAATATATCCAGTCAGGAAAGGAGCAGAGTACATCTCTAACAGCAGTTCTAATTAATGATAAAAACTATATAACAGTAAATAGCTGTGGATAAACAAGATACACAATAGATACAAGATATATATATAAAATAAGGAAATACTAGAAATAAATATAATAATGAACAATATGCCAATGAAACAATAATACTAATGACTAAGTGTGTGAGTACTAGCTTAACATGTGATCGGCTTGGGCAAGATGCAATGTGGCCTGGCTAATCATACGTGCGGTGCATGATCAACACTATTCTGTAATCTGTACTTTATTCAATAGGGATATTGATCACATATCTATACTAATACTCCCCACCCCGACTGGTATAATAGATCCAACCACGGTATGTTATGGCACGAGATTCCCCAAGAAGATAGCTAGTCTTCCCGAGAATCGGTGTCTGTACATGTACAAGATAACCAATGAAACAATACTTGCACCATATACACCATATACCAAGGAATAACATCTCATGACGAGATCCGGATATACCAATCCGTGTAACCATAGTGTCAAGAGAACATGGATATCTATACTAGATACAATAAACATAGAGGATATCATAAATGAAAAACTATCAGAGAATGTACTCGCCTGAAGTCCAATGAATAGTCTCACAGATGTCTGACTCGGTGTCTCGAAGACCTAGATATGGAATACAACATCAATACAAGGACCCGAAAAGAGAACAAGTTAAACTAGTCAACATCTAGGTCAATAAGTCAATTCTAAGTCAAAAGTCAACTATAGTCAACTCTAAAGTCAACTAAAGTCAACTATGGTCAACTATGGTCAAACCAAGGTCAACTATCTATTTTTAGGTTGCACAAGTCTAGTACCAAAATCTTGGATCAAAATACTAAAATTTAAGTCATAGAAATTATACCCTAAAATATTAGGATATCGTATCTTCGGATACGTGAATCCAAGGTAAACCTCACAATACACATATATCAATAATAAAGTATAATAATATAGAATATTAATTTACAACAATTAGGAACCATGGTTTCGAACCAACTTGGTATCCACACAAAGTAATGCTCAAGATACATAGATATAGTATTTACCCTTATACATAATATAATATATATAAACTAATATTATACAATTAAGAATATAACAATACTAGTATTATATCTCACAATAAATACATATATATATACATATATATATATATAAATATAATATATAAAATATAAACTAAAACTGCCTAACTGTCACTGAAAAACTGTGTGAAAAACATTGATTTTCAATAAACAGGCTTTCAGTGACAGATCCAACTGTCACTGAAAACACCGTCGCCAATCTGCTGTTTAATTACACTGCTGTCACCCATTGGTGACAGTTCAAACTGTCACAGAAAGGACTGTCACTGCTGCTGTTAAATAAATCCCGCCCACTGCAATTAATGATAGAACTGTCATTAAATGCCCTATAATGCTACAGCGTCTGCTGCTTTAATGACAGAAACTGTCATTAAATGCTGCTGTCGCCAAAGATAAATATATATAACTATATATATTAATATATAAATATATAAATCAATATATATATATATAAAACAATTAAATAAATATATACTTCTATATATACATAATCCTACACATATAAATAAATAAATACTAATAGCTATAAAACACATCTATGTACTAATGTACATATTTTAACATGGTTAAATGCACACATAAAAATACATTTATTTATATACAATTAATTATATAATAATTATAATTAATATAATTACTCATTTAAACACATAAATATATTTATAAAACATTTACATATAATTTATACTACTAACATAAATGGTAACATATATAAATGCATGTAAAAGAAAGCTACATATATATTTATACATTATATTAGTATACCTACAATACATATTTCTATGCTACAAAAAATACCATAATAAATACACTAAAATAAATATATAACATCTATATATATTTACTAATTAAAATTCAAGAATTAAAGCATAAATAATTAGATCTACACATAAACACACACAAATGGAGAGTATCACACCGTATCCCACTAGATATAGGATACGCATGCGACACGAATCCAACACACAACAAATTGCACCCCGAAGGACACTAACAAGTCACAAATATTATTTATAGTAAATCAAAGTGTCAAATGTAGATCTATGTGTCCGTGTCAAAATACGACATGTACAAAGTTCCGTGTCGGAGGGAAAACCCCCAAAACAACACGTATCACCAAATTGTTGGGATACGACCTACACGTACCCAATTATGGACACGACACTATCCCCAAACACATAAGCACATGCCCAATTGATCTATAGGATCAATTGACACACACAACAAAAAGTCAATTCGGAATTCCCCCAAAATTGACACAAAAAGTACCATAACTTTCTCCATGGGTCTCCTATGAACACAAAACCAAGTCCTATGGGTAGTACATACATATAGGTTGATTTTACATGATTAAATCTCAGACTTAAAAGCTATTTTGAGGGGAAAAAACTGAATTATACCTATTGGGAGATGGATTTCCAATGAAACCTCCAATTGAGATGAAATTGCTTCCAAATTGTAGATCATTGCTCCTCGTTGAAGATCCTTGCTTCCTCCTTCTAGATCCTTGCTTCTCAACTTTCTAATGGTGAATTGGAAAGGAATTGGAATAAATTTGGTAGGGAAATTGGAATGGGAATGAAAGAAATTTGGTAGTGGAAAATTCTAGATCTAGATTTAGAATAAAAATGAGAGAGAGAATTTCCCCCCCTCTTTTAATAGGCCGGCCCCTACCCCTTCCTCAAGCAATTATGAAATGTCCAATATACCCCTTGGGGCCTCTCATGAAGAAATAATTAAGGAAGGAAGCTTCTAGTCTAATGATTTAATTAATTTAATCCATCTCCTTAACAATGGGCTTTCTAAATGGGCCAAATCTAACTAATTAATTTATTTTGGTCCATTGGTCCAAACTAAACTAGTTGGGTCCACTAATACAAGTCTAAAATAATTAAATAACAACTAACAATAATTAAATAATACAACAAATAATTATTTACCATGCACAATAATTAATTAAATAGGAAAAGACTAAAATACCCTTTCCTAGAAAATGTGGTAGTGACAAGTCTACCCTCCTTAAAATAATTTTGTCCTCGAAATTCAAAGACGAAAACTACCCCCAAAAATAACAGATCAGAACTAAAGAATCACAATTAACTATGAAAGAACATAACAATGAACAGAACATAACTAGAAAATAACATACCTCAAGGTACAAACAAATATGGATAACGCTCTCGCATTTCATCCTCTCTCTCCCAGGTAGACTCCCCCGGAGAGTGATGCCTCCATGCGACGCGTACCAAAGAAATAGTCTGGTTCCTCAGCACCTTCTTTCTTCGATCCAGAATCTCAACTGGCTGCTCTGGATAGCTAAGAGTAGGGCCCACCGCTATCTCCGAGTGATCCAATACATGATTAGGATCTGCCACGTATCGTCTCAACTGCAACACATGAAACACGTTGTGCACTCCCTCCAATGCAGGTGGCAAGTCTAGTCTATAAGCAACTGCATCGACCCTCTCTAGAATAGTGAAAGGTCCGATGAATCGCGGACTAAGCTTTCCGCCTCTACCGAAGCGAATTGTACCTCGTGTCAGAGAAATCCTCAGAAACACCAAACTACCCACCTATAACAAAATACCATCTTAAGGACTTAATCTATAACAAACAAGAACAAGCACAAACAAAATCTAAACTATACCTCGAACTCCAAAGGTCTCCGATGGTTATCGGCCCAATGCCGCTGTCTGTCCTGCGCCACTCGAAGTCTGTCTCTGATCAAGTGAACCTTCTCTGCTGCATCCACAACCATCTCTGGCCCAAGCAAAACTCTCTCTCCAACATCGTCCCAAGACAAAGGAGTACGACACCTTCGACCATATAGAGCTTCAAAAGGTGACATCTCTATACTGGCCTGGTAACTATTGTTGTAAGCAAACTCTACCAAATGGAGATGGTCCTCCCAAGAACCCCCGAAATCTAGTATACAAGTGCGCAACATATCCTCGAGAGTCTGGATAGTCCTCTCTGACTGCCCATCTGTCTAGGGATGATATGCAGTACTGAACTTGAGCTGAGTGCCCAAACTCTCCTGCAAACTCCTCCAGAAATGAGAAGTGAAACGACTATCTCGATCTGAGACTATGCTGACGGAAACTCTATGTATCCTAACGATCTGCCTCACATACATCTCTGCCAGCTTCTCCGTAGACAAATCCACCTTGAAAGGCAAAAAGTGGGCCGACTTGGTCAACCTATCAACAATGACCCAAATCGCGTCTTTTTCTCCTGGAGATCGTGGAAGTCCGGACACAAAATTCATAGTAATGTGTTCCCACTTCCACTCTGGAATGGGTAATGGCTGAAGTAAACCTCCTGTCCTCTGCCTCTCGGCCTTCACCTGCTGGCACACTAAGCATCTGGATACAAACTGTTCCACTTCCCTCTTCATGCCATACCACCACACACTCTCTCGCATATCCCGATACATCTTGTTAGCACCTGGATGTATGGAATACTGAGAATGATGCGCTTCCTGCAATACCTCCTCTCGTAACTCCCCACTAGGCACACATAATCTAACTCCATGCCTCAAAGATCCATCCTCTGCAATAGTGAAATCATCCTCCAATCCTGCTCTCACCTGAGCTCTGATACTCCTCAGAGATACATCATCATATTGTGCTGCCTTGATCCTGTCTATCAAATCTGAGTGTATCTGCAATCCCCACATTTGTATAGCACACCCAGGAACAATCACCTCAATGCCCAAGCTCTCCAAGTCCTCCAACAAATATCGATCTTGCGTCAAGAACATAGCTACCGGATACCTGCTCAAAGCATCGGCAACTACATTGGCTTTCCTAGGATGATATTGTAAAGAGATATCAAAATCCTTTATCAGTTCCAACCACCGACGCTGCCTCATGTTCAACTCCTTCTGTGTGAAAACGTACTTTAAGCTTTTGTGGTCTGTGAAGATCTCCATACGCTCTTCGTACAAATAATGTTTCCACAACTTCAGAGCGAAGATGACTGCTGCCAACTCCAAATCATGGGTAGGATAGTTCTTTTCATGAGGACGCAGTTGCCTGGATGCATAGGCAATCACTTTCACATGCTGCTGAAGAACACAACCCAAACCCTTCCCCGATGCATCACTATAAATAGTGAAACCTCCGGACCCTGATGGCAACGTCAAAATAGGAGCAGACGTCAACCTCTTCTTCAACTCCTCAAAAGCAACCTGGCAATCCTCCGTCCAAACAAACTCCATATCCTTCCTTGTGAGTCTGGTCATCGGCTCGGCAATCCTCAAAAAATCTTGCACAAACTTCCTGCAGTAGCCTGCCAATCCCAAGAAACTCCTGATCTCTGCTACCGAACTCGGAGTCTTCCAAGATTCTACTGCTGAAAGCTTCTTCGGATCCACTGAAATACCATCACCAATCACAACATGCCCCAAGAACTCTACCTTGCCCAAGAAAAACTCACACTTGGACAACTTCCCATACAACTTCTCCTTCCTCAGCACATCCAACACAATCCTCAAATGCTCCTCATGTTCCTCCGGTGTCCTCGAGTATATAAGTATGTCGTCGATGAACACCACCACGAACTTGTCAAGGTACTGGTGGAACACCTTGTTCATCAAGTTCATAAATACCGTCGGTGCATTTGTCAAACCAAACGGCATCACCATAAACTCGTACTGACCATACCGAGTTCTAAAAGCAGTCTTCGGTATGTCCTCCGGCTTCACCTTCACCTGATGGTAGCCTGATCTCAAATCTATCTTAGAAAATACCTTGGCACCACCCAATTGATCAAATAGATCATCAATTCGTGGCAAAGGATACTTATTCTTGATAGTGAGATTATTCAAAGCCCTGTAATCAATGCACATGCGTACCGATCCATCCTTCTTCGGTACAAACAATACCGGGGCTCCCATGGTGAAGAACTCGATCTGATAAACCCCTTATCCTGCAATTCGTCCACCTGCTTCTTCAACTCGACCAGCTCGCTGTTGTTTATTCTATAGACATGCTGCGAAATTGGTTCTGCACCTGGCACCAAGTCTATAGAAAATTCAACATCTCGATCTGGCGGCAATCCTGGTAATTCCTCAGGAAACACATCCAAGAATTCTGCTATCAATGGATGCGGCAACTCCTTGTCTTCCACCATAGCTCCACAAATAATGCCTTCGCCTTGCTCAGCAGCTCCTCTAGCAAACTCGAACTCTGGCTCTCCTGGCGGACCAAACAAAACTCTACCTCCTCTACAATCTATGCTAGCACGGTGCCTACTCAACCAATACATCCCGAGTAAAATGTCGTAGCTCGGAAGTGGCATTACAAGTAGAACGCACTCAACTCTCGGCCTCCCAAAGTAACTCTCCGATCCTTGCAAATATCATTAACCAGGATAATGCCTCCCCCGGTCATGATCTTGCAAGTCCTAAGCAAAGACTCAGCTACCAAACCATGCTTTAGAGCAAAAGAAACAGATACAAAACTATGGGAAGCACCACTATCAAACAAAGCTAAAGCTGGAATGGAATCAAGAAGAATAGAACCTGCGATAACTTCCAGAATTGGATTCCGATGAGCCGATCACAAAATTGCCCATCAAGTGGAACCTGTGGGGCCCACAATACACGATTTTGTCAACGTTCTCAGAATCGGACCAAACTTGGGTTACAGGACCAGCGTTTTGCTACGAGTCCGATGGCACAAGTTTTGTCTCGATCCAACGTGTGTACACAAAGTTACAGCGTATTCCAGAATAGACGGATATGGGACGTTGTCAGCGGATACGCATTGATTCCGGTGTGCACGCACATCCGAATTGACTTCAGCGAAATCCTACACGTCCGTATCAACTACGCGCACGTTTCGGTAAAGACCGCGTGCGACCAAGTTGTCCCGTTTGGCGGAGCGTACTCAGTTCCGGGGTAAAATATGGTATTATTTTTCCTGTTTTTGGATCACGGTGTACGATCACCACAGGACGCGATGCACCGAATGGGTTGCACGGGAACCGAGAGGGTTATACAGTCTACGCGTAGCAACTGACGGAAACTAAAACGGAGTTGCGAGTTGAGAGAAAACGGTACCTGAACAGGGCTCCGTGAACGCTGAATTCTACGTGTCCAAGGGTCAATTTCGTGTCCGTATCGAGTTGCTGTGTCCGGTCACGGGGGACGCTGCTACGTCCTGGGTTGGCCGCGTCCGGGGCTAGGGCAGAGGGCGGCGCTCGGGTGGCTGTCCCGTGGAGTCGGGGAACCACAGGCCGGCGGGTCGGCGTCGCGCTGGACTCGGCGGAAGGGGTCGACGTCGAGCAAAGGGGGAAAACTACCATCGAGGGATCGAGGGCAGCGGGGTTGCTCGTCGGCCTGAGCGGAGGAGGAGGGAGACGCGGGGGAGGGAGTTTGGCAGCGGGCGGCGGCGATCAGGGTACGGCGTTGAGGGGGAGTCGGGTGCTGGACTCGGCGGCGGGGCTGTGGGAAGAAGAAGTCGGGGACGAGGGTTCGGGGCTGCTCGAGGCGGGCGTCGAAGGGCGGACGCGGACGGAGGAAAGGTCGAGCGGAGGTGCTCGGGTCAGGCGCGGCTTGGTGTCGACGCTGGACACGGCGGATGGGGGAGGATGTTCAGAAGACGGCGTCGACGGAACTAGGGTTTCGGTCTGGCACGCACGCCAAGGAAGGGAAATTTATACTGCTACAGTATTTTCGGCGGCTAGGGCTTTCCCATGAGGGTTTGGGTCTGGGTCGGGTTTGGCTCGGATCTGACCCGACCCGACCCAATAAGCTGGGTTTGGTTTGGTTTAAACAGGGTTGGTTTGGTTTAATAATCCAATAGTTTTTAAGGCTTTAAACGCGTCTCCGGAGTCCAATAAATTCACCGAAAAATACCACATATCCGGTTTTCCATTTTACACCATAAATATTATTTTTATAATATTTTAATACTAATTAATAGTATTTAAAAATCTTTAACTCACAATCACCTTGGTTCTTTATCCAGAAAAATGCCAAAAAAATTCGGGAAAATTATATTAAAATTATTCTGAAAAACAGGGTGTTTACAATCTACCCCCCTTAAGAGGATTACTTCCTCGCAATCAAAGAATAAGCTACTAAGGAAGAATTATGGTGATTACAAGATTTCTTAGTTTACAACTGCATCCTCGAACAAGTGAGGATAACGCTGGCGCATACTATGCTCCCGTTCCCAGGTTGATTCTCCAGGAGAATGATGTTTCCAAGCTACACGAACCAGTCTGATTATCTGTCCTCGCAATGTCTTCTCACTGACATCTAGGATGCCCACTGGTTGTTCTTCATATCTCAAGCTAGGGCCTACTGCGATCTCTGAATGATCGACTACGTGACTTGGTTCGGTCACGTACCTTCTCAGCTGTGAGACGTGAAATACGTCATGCACTTCCTCTAAGGATGGTGGTAATGCAAGACGATAAGCCACCTCACCAACGCGCTCTAGAATATCAAATGGCCCAATATACCTTGGGCTCAACTTGCCTCTGCTCCCGAATCTAATAGTACCTCGAGTAGGTAAAATCCTCAAGAATACGTACTCTTCTTCTTTAAACTCTAGGGTACGTCTGTGCGTATCTGCCCAATGCTTCTGTCTGTCCTGAGCTGCTCGAAGATGATTCTGAATTTGTTTCACCTTCTCCACTACGTTACCAATTCTGGACCCAGTATTTGATGTTCACCAACGTCACTCCAACATATAGGCGATCTGTACTTCCTTCCGTATAATGCCTCGAATGGTGCCATCTGAATGCTGGCCTGATAACTGTTGTTGTAGGAGAACTCTACTAAGTGAAAATGATCTTCCCAAGATCCTCCAAAGTCTAGCATACATGATCGCAACATATCCTCCAAGATCTGAATGGTATGATTCAATTGACCATCTGTCTGCGGGTGGTAAGCTGTGCTGAATTTGAGTCTTGTGCCAAGACTCTCTTGCATGCTTCGCCAGAAATGAGATATAAATCTCGAATCTCGATCCGATACAATACTGACCGGCACTCCATGTAATATGACGATTTGTCGCATATACATGTCGGTTAGTACCTCTGTGGACTGTCCAACTCTAAATGGCAAGAAGTGTGCCGATTTAGTGAGTCTGTCCACGATAACCCATACCGCATCTCTTCCGCTGGGGCTCCTTGGAAATCCTGTGATAAAATCCATCGTAATATGTTTCCACTTCCATTCTGGTATAGGAAGTGGCTGTAACATACCTGCAGTCCTCTGATGCTCGGCCTTTACTTGCTGACAGACTAAACATTTAGCTACAAATCTTGCAATCTCCCTTTTTATTCCATGCCACCAGTGATATTGCCTCAAGTCTCGGTACAGCTTGGTTCCTCCTGGGTGAACAGAGTACATAGAGCTATGTGCTTCATTCATTAACTCCTGTCTCAATTCTCTATTTGGAATATACAGGCAATTTCCAAACCTCAATGTCCCGTCTTCGTGTATGCAAAGTCCTGTCTGTATGCCTGCTTCTATCCTCTCTTTCAGTCTTCGAAATCTAGCATCTGTGGGCAATGCCTCTTTAATTCTTTCCACAAGTGATGACTTAATTTCAAGATTAGCCAGCAATCCACTCTGTCCTGGTAAAACAACCTCTATCTGAAGCTCCTGTAGATCTCTCAATAACTCAGGCTGCATCGTCAAGAAATAAGCCGTAGGCTTCCTATTGAGGGCGTCTGCTACGACGTTCGCCTTTTCCGGATGATACTACAGATCTATGTCAAAATCTACCATCAGTTCAAGCCAACGTCTCTGCCTCATGTTAAGCTCCTTCTGAGTATATACATACTTCAGACTCTTGTGATCTGTAAAGATTTCTACCTTCTCCCCATAAAGATAGTGCCTCCAAATCTTCAGCGCAAATATAACTGCTGCTAGCTCCAGATCGTGTGTTGGGTAGTTCTTTTCGTGAACCTTCAATTGTCTCGATACATAAGCAATGACTTTGCCATGTTGTATTAAGACACATCCCAGTCCACTACCTGATGCATCACTGTAAACAACAAAACCTCTTGACCCCGAAGGAAGAGTCAAGACAGGTGTTGTTGTTAATCTTCTCTTCAATTCTTCAAAAGCCTTCTGGCAGTCTTCTGTCCATATAAACTCCTGGTCTTTACGTGTCAGCTTCGTCATCGGTTCTGCAATCCTTGAGAAATTTTCTACAAACCTTCGGTAATATCCCGCAAGTCCGAGAAAACTTCTCACCTCTGCAACTGATGTGGGTGTAGGCCAAGTCTCTATTGCCGCAACTTTCTCTGGATCCACGGAAAGTCCTTCTCCTGAGATGATATATCCCAAGAAAGGCACTTTGTCTATACAAAACTCACACTTACTGAGTTTGGCATATAACTTCCCCTGCCTCAAGGTCTCTAACACGATTTTGAGATGCTCCTCGTGCTCTTCATGACTCTTGGAATATATGAGAATGTCGTCAATGAACACAACCACAAATTTATTCAAGAACTGATGAAAGACTCTATTCATTAAACTCATAAATACTGCTGAGACGTTGGTTAGACCAAACGGCATTACCAAGAACTCATAATGTCCATACTTGGTCCTGAAAGCTGTCTTCAGTATATCTTCCTTCCTTACTTTGATCTGATGATAGCCTGATCTAAGGTCAATCTTCGAGAATACCCTAGTACCACTCAATTGATCGAATAGATCATCAATGCGTGGTAAGGGATATATGTTCTTGATGGTCACAGCATTTAGTGCCCTGTAGTCAATGCATAACCGTACGGTTCCGTCCTTCTTTGGTACAAATAATATGGGTGCTCCCCAAGGTGAAACACTGGGCCGAATGAAACCCTTCTCCAGAAGATCATCAACCTGTTCTTTCAACTCCACTAACTCCTTAGGTACCAGCCGATAAACTGATGAAGTGTTAGGCTCTGCTCTTGGAGTTAAGTCTATTGTGAATTCTATTTCCCGATCAGGCGGTAAACCTGGAAGATCATCAGGAAATACATCCACAAACTCAGATATGACTCTTGGGTAACCTGTCTCCCCTTCTACAGATAGTACCCTAAGAGTAGGCTGAATTCCTTGCTCTACTGCTCCTCGAAGAAACTTAAATTCTGGATGTCCAGGCGGTCTAAATATAACCCGCCTAAGTCGGCAATCAAGAGTCGCATGGTACTGACTTAACCAGTCCATACCAAGTATAACATCATAATCCGGCATGGAAAATATCAGAAATTGAGCTCGCATTTCTCTCCCACAGACTACTACAGAACATGATCTACAGACGTCACTAACCGGAATAATTCCACCTCCCGTAAGAATTCTCTTCATCTTTGGAAGGGGTGCGGTAGCTACTCTATGGGTGGCTACAAAGCTAGCTGCTATAAATGAATGTGATGCTCCAGAATCAAATAATGCTATAGCTGGTAATGAAGGTACTAAAATAGTACATGCGATAACCTCGCATGCAGTAGCCTCCTCCTCAACAGCTAATGTGAATGCCTGTCCTCGCCCCTGAGCTGGACCTCTCTGCTGCTGCTGAGCCTGCTGAAATAAAGCTGCCTGCG
The DNA here is from genome assembly GCA_036927795.1 of Iris macrosiphon. NCBI lineage: Eukaryota > Viridiplantae > Streptophyta > Magnoliopsida > Asparagales > Iridaceae > Iris > Iris macrosiphon. The sequence continues at coordinate 126,506,155 of JAYESA010000018.1, forward strand.
GTGCCAGGGGTGGTCTCTGCTGATTCCCTTCTGGGGCTGGTGGACTGACGCCTCCAACTCCTGTCTGCTGTGCTCCTACTACTGGATAAGCTGGTCGTGGTGCAGGTAAAGCTAGTCTCGGTGCTTCCTCTCTGTGCTCGGTGCAGTCTCTGGTTCGATGCTGGTCGGATCCGCAAGCCAGGCAGAGTCCCAACTTGCATCTGCATTCTCTCTCAATGTGTCCTACCTTACCGCAGTAGTGACAAGTAGGAAGAGATATGGCCCTGTGTGCTGCTCTATCTGGCATACTCCTCTGGGATCGTTTTGCTGAATCTCCATATGCTGTCCTGGATGGTGCTGAGGTGATAGGCCTCTTTAGGTTCGACTCCCTTCTAGTGACGCGCTCCATGCGTCGTGCTGCTGCGAGAACGTCGATATAATATGTAGGTGCGACCGATCCAATCAATCTCTGGAGCTCGAACTTCAGGCCGTCAAAGAACTTCTTAGCTTTCTCTTCCCCTGTCACAATCAAGGTTGGGGCAAAGCAACTTAGGCAAATAAATTCCGCGTTGTATTCTTCCACTGTCATATTGCCTTGGATAAGGCGGTTGAACTTGTCTCTGAGCTCTGACCGTGCAACTGCTGGAATGTACATCTCTTGGAAGAGTCTGGAGAACTTTTCCCATGTGACTCGGTCCTGTCCGAGCCTCCTTTCTTCTGCTAACCACCAATGATGTGCATTTTCAGTTAACTGCATTCTGACTGCAGTCATCCATTTCTCTCTTGGAAGTTCAGCGGCTTCCAACTGATATTGTATGTTTGTGAGCCATTCATGGACTTCTGTTGGCCCCTCTTTACCAGAAAATATACGAGGCTTGAGTTGACGGAAGTCGGTGATAGATCCCGTTGATGATCGCCTCGCGGGTGGATTTGCCTGTTCCAATGCGGATACCAGGCTGGTTCTCAGATACTCCGCCTCTTGACGATGTGCCTCTTGCTGAATCTGTTGCTGTGCTTGCATCATGGCATACATCATTTGGAACATCTGTTGCCCGTCCATGGCTTGTCCTGGCGGGAAAACTGGCATCTGTGGAGTGAACTGGGGTGGAGGTGGGATGTCATCTCTCCGGAACCTTGGATTAGGCTGACCGGTTTGATCGCTCTGTGATATTTGTCCTCCGTTCCCGGGTGTCACTCCGTCTATATAAGTAACCACAGCGTCGTGTGGCGTATCCAAAGGAATCTTATCTCCATTCCTGGGATCTATTACTCTGCAACCAAAAGATAAACTGTAAGAACGCTCAGAGGAATCAACACAGGATGCAAATCAAGTAACAAATTCGAGTTCGATGTAGAGTTCAAAAATGGTTTAAATAATGGATGAGATCCTATAACTTATCCTATCCTTAGGGCAGGCTGGTTCGGTCCCTAAGTTGAAACCGAACAATTTAGTCGTAGACCTGCATGGGCCACCACAAAAACTATGTCATGTCCCAGTCCCAAAATACCGAGGGACCAGATACGTGGCAATGGCCAGCAGCACGCACCGATGGACAACCCAATTTAATGGATCCATCAGGACATACTTAAGCTGTAAAACAAAGTCTACGACAATCATGGCACAACTAATCTCATTCACACAAGATATAAAATATGATCCACAGAATAAATAAGGACTGTAAATCATCAGCTAGTCTCAACAAAGTGCTTAGGGGAACAATACGATAATTATCTGATACATTGGTTCAACAGACCAAAATATAAATGACTGAAATAAAGTAAATACTGAGCACAAAACATGGATGCTCAGGAAAAGTCTTCAGCTAACACCTCGTCCTCGGATGGCGGTACAGCTCCTGGATCAGCTCCTGCTGCGGTCCCGTATACCTTGGGATAGATCTCGTCTGTAAATCCTGGGGACATAATCCGGATCCAGGTCCTCAGGGGACATAGCAAGGTATAAGAAAGCTCAACCCAAAATAAATGCAGTACAGAAAATAAATAGAATAAATATGGCAAGTATGTAAACATCTGTGTGAAATACAAGAGAAAACATCAATAGTACTCAGGTTGAAACAACTACAAGCTCTGTGTAGGGGAGCCGGTAGCAGTGGTATCATGAGGTGGTCTAGCTCAGCGGGAGACTGAGTAGCCGGCATAACATAATCAACCTGTAGCCTGTGGGTCTCTCCAGCAATAGATGGAATAATAAGGGAATACTAAATAACCAGCTAAGTGATATGCAAGATGAGAGCAGCACTAGAACTCAGGCTGAAGCCACTACAAGCTCTGTGTCGGGGAGCCGGTAGTAGCAGTAATAATGAGTAATGGGCCAAGCTCGGCTTCAGAGTCTTGTGCCTCACAATAATAGGGGTGTATATATATATATTCAGCCTGTAGCCTGTGTGTCTCTTCCCACCCAATGTAACCACGCATTTCATGACCATAACGTCTCATGTCCATGTCAACGGGATCATAACTAATGCAACAAGTCATAATGTAACTAAGTATATAGTATCTCTGTCAAGTCCTGTATCCTATACAGAATTACCACGAATATCTCGGGAAGATCCTGTCTCATGAATGGTGTCAAGTGTCCTGGGTCATAGTGTACTTGGTAAGACAAGTACGAGAAGATAAAGTGTCACGAATATCCATCTCTAGATGACAATACACAATACCGCATACGGTGTTGGCACCCGACTAATAATCGGATGCTAAGTACGTCAAACAATCCTAGGTTAAGCATGCACAGCAATATAAATGAAGTAAGGAATATATATAACAATACTGCAGAGTTTGGCAATGTACACTTGCCTGGTGTTTGAATACCAAAAGCTGTCTCTATATCAGTGGATCCGGTGGGTACTACTCCAAAAGCTGTAATAAATATCACCAACAGTCTCAGAAGATATCAAATATCTAGAAACGTCTGTCCTTAAGTCCAAATTGGACACAAGGGCAAAAATGACATTTCCGGGCCAAAGCGGGGTCCACATGTGGGCCACTTTGCACCGAAAAGCGTGTCAGGGTCAAAGGTCTCAAAATTCCTCAAACTCAGTGTCTACAAGTCAGGAACGATGATACGAACCCAAAAAAACTTCCAGAATTGGATTCCGATGAGCCGATCACAAAATCGCCCATCAAGTGGAACCTGTGGGGCCCACGATACACGATTTTGTCAACGTTCTCAAAATCGGACCAAACTTGGGTCACAGGACCAGCGTATTGCTACGAGTCCGATGGCGCAAGTTTCGTTTTGATTCGAGATGTGTACACAAAGTTACAGCGTGTTCCAGAATGGACGGATACGGGACGTTGTCAGCGGATACGCGTTGATTCCGGTGTGAACGCACATCCGAATCGACTTCGGCGAAATTCCACACGTCCATATCAACTACGTGCATGTTTCGGTAAAGACCACGTGCGACCAAGTTGTCCCGTTTGCGGGGCACACTCAGTTTTGGGGTGAAACAGGGCATTATTTTTCCTATTTTTGGATCGCGGTGTACGATCACCATAGGACGCGATACACCGAGCGGGTTGCACGGGCACCGAGAGGGTTATACAGTCTATGCGTAGCAACTGACGAAAACTAAAACGGAGTTGCGAGTTGAGAGAAACGGTACCTGAACAGGGCTCCGTGAACGCTGAATTCCACGTGTCCGAGGGTCAACTTCGTGTCCATATCGAGTTGCTGTGTCCGATCACGGGGGACGCTGCTATATCCTGGGTTGGCCGCATCCGGGGCTAGGGCAGAGGGCGGCGCTCGGGTGGCTGTCCCGTGGAGTCGGGGAACCACAGGCCGGCGGGTCGGCGTCGCGCTGGACTCGGCGGAAGGGGTCGACGTCGAGCAAAGGGGGAAAACTACCGTCGAGGGATCGAGGGCAGCGGGGTTGCTCGTCGGCCTGAGCGGAGGAGGAGGGAGACGCGGGGGAGGGAGTTCAGCAGCGGGCGGCGGCGATCAGGGTACGGCGTTGAGGGGGAGTCGGGTGCTGGACTCGGCGGTGGGGCTGTGGGAAGAAGAAGTCGGGGACGAGGGTTCGGGGCTGCTCGAGGCGGGCGTCGAAGGGCGGACGCGGGCGGAGGAAAGGTCGAGCGGAGGTGCTCGGGTCAGGCGCGGCTTGGTGTCGGCGCTGGACACGGCGGATGGGGGAGGATGTTCAGAAGACGGTGTCGACGGAACTAGGGTTTCGGTCTGGCACGCACGCCAAGGAAGGGGAATTTATATTGCTACAGTATTTCCGACGGCTAGGGCTTTCCCATGAGGGTTTGGGTCCGAGTCGGGTTTGGCTCGGATCCGACCCGACCTGACCCAATAAGCTGGGTTTGGTTTGGTTTAAACAAGGTTGGTTTGGTTTAAACAGGGTTGGTTTGGTTTAATAATCCAATAGTTTTTAAGGCTTTAAACTCGTCTCCGAAGTCCAATAAATTCACCGAAAAATACCACATGTCCGATTTTCCATTTTACACCATAAAATATTATTTTCACAATATTTTAATACTAATTAACAGTATTTAAAAATCTTTAACTCATAATTACCTTGATTCTTTATCCAGAAAAATACCGAAAAAATTCGGGAAAATTATATTAAAATTATTCTGAAAAACAGGGTGTTCACAATGAGTATGGAAACAGTATATACTCAGAAGATACCCTCGGGGATCACTCGTTGACTAGATCTGGTACTGCTCCAGTGTCTGCTCCTGCTCCTGCTCCTGTACTGTGTAACTCTGGGTGGATCTCCTCTGCTAATCCTGGGGATATAATCCGGATCCAGGTCCTCAGGGGACATAGCAAGGTACAAAATAACTCAAGCCGAATAAATGCAGTGCAGAAATGAATGAAATAATAGGGTAAACTATATAACCATCTATGTGAAATGCAAGTTGAGAGCATCACTAAAACTCAGGCTGAGACCACTACAAGCTCGGTGTCGGGGAGCCGGTAGCAGTAATATCACTAGTAGAGTGCCTAGCTCTGATATAGAGTAAAAGGCCTCACAATAAATATAACACTAGTAGAGTGCCTAGCTCTGATGTAGAGTCTAAGGCCTCACCATAATAAATATATATATAAATCAGCCTGTAGCCTGTGTGTCTCTCCCCACCCCCATGTAATCACACGTCTCATGTCCACGATGCCTCGTGTCCATGTCACGCACGATCATATCTAATGCAGCAAGTCATATAATGTCTATGAATTTAATGTCTATGTCATAAAACCTGTATCCTATACAGAATCACCATGAATATCTTAGGAAGATTTTGTCTCATGAATAGTGTCAAGTGTCCTGGGTTATGATGTACTTGATAAGACAAGTACGAGTAATATAGGGTCTCGGTACCCATGTCTAGATGACAATACACAACGCCGCGTACGGTGTTGGCATCCGACTATTAATCGGACGCTAAGTAAGTCACACGGTCCTAAGTCAAGCATGTACAATAATATATAAATAAGACAAAGAAATATGTAACAAGAACTGCAATATTGGCAAGGTACACTTGCCTGGGGTTTGAATACCAACGGCTGTCCCTGTATTAGTGGATCCTACATGTACTCCTCAAAAAGCTATAATAAATATCACCAACAGTCTCAGAAAATATCAAATAGCTAGAAACGCCTATCCTTAAGTCCAATTTGGACACAGGGGCAAAAATGACAGTTTCTGGTCGAAGCGGGGTCCATATGTGGGCCGCTTTGCACCAAAAAACATGTCAGGGTCAAAGGTCTCCAAATTCGTCCAACTTAGTGTTAACAGGTCCAGAACAATGATACGAACCAAAAGGAACTTCCAGAATTGGATTCCGATGAGCCGATCACAAAATCGCCCGTCAAGTGGAGCCGCGGGGCCCACGATACGTGATTTTGTCAACGTTCTCAGAATCGAACCAAACTTGGGTCACAGGACCAGCGTATTACTACGAGTCCGATGGCATAAGTTTCGTTTTGATCCGACATGTGTACACAAAGTTACAACGTGTTCTAGAACAGGCGAATACGGGGCGTTGTCGGCGGATACGCGTTGATTCCGGTGTGCACGCACATCCAAATCAACTTCTGCAAAATCCCGCACGTCCGTATCAACGGCGTGCACGTTTTGGTAAAGACCGCGTGCGACCAAGTCGTCCCGTTTGGCGGGGCACACTCAGTTCTGGGGTAAATCAGGGCGTTGGTTTCCTGTTTTTGGATCGGGTTTGCGATCACCACAGGACGCGACGCACCGAGCGGGTTGCACGGGCATCGAGAGGGTTACACAGCCTACGCGTCACAACTGATGGAACAGAAAACGGAGCAACAAGGAGAGAGAACGGGTTACCTGAACAGGACTTCGTGGAACAGGATTTCTAGTATCCGGGTCGAGTCTGCCGTGTCCGGTCACTGTGTCCTGGGTTAGGGTTTAGGGTTCTGCTGTGTCAGATCCTGCTGTGCCCGTGTCAGCGGGGCGACCGGAGATGCGATCCGTCGTGGTGGTTGATGGTTTCTGCTCGAGTCGGGGTCGTGCTCCGGCGGGCTTGGGGGAGACTCGGGCTGCTCGGTGCAGTGGCCATGGTGTCGGGTTCCGGCCGGACTGTCATGGGGAATAGGGGGGTGGTGAGATCTGCTGACGGGAAGAAGGAGACGGAGGAGTGCAGGCCGGAGAAGAGGCAGCGGGGACGGAGTCAGATGGCCACGGCGGAGGGAGGATGAACGCTCGGGGTCGATGGCTCGGGTTAGCCGGAGATGGAAGAAGGAGAAGGAGAAGTCGACGAGGAAGAGGGGACTCGGGAGTGGCGAGGTGCAGCGGGGTGGCTCATCGAGGAGGAAGGCAGGTGTAGGGGAGAGGCTTACGGCGGCGGTGAGGGGTGCAGCTAGGCCGGGGTCGATCAGAGGGGACATATGATGTGTCGAGCCGGTTGATCAGGCGGGGGAGCTTCGGTCAGGACGAGGCCGGAGAAAGGTGCACAGGGGTCGGTCAGGATAGCTGCTGTTGACAGGCAGGAGCGGGGTGCACAGCTGCACAGCGTCGCCGGAGCGGCGCGGGGGTGACGTCGGGTGCGGGGTGCACCGCCAGACGGGGGAGAAAGATAAATAGGGTTCAGGCGAGGCGGAGCGCTGCGGCGGAGAGAAGTCTGTAGGGTTTTGTGGCGGCGGCGGGCACAGAAGTCGAGGCATTTATAGGCCGGAACAGTAAATTCGGTTGGGATTGGGAATCTAGGGTTTCGGTTAGGGTTTCGGGTCTGGGTCGGGTTCGATTCGGATCCGACCCGACCCGTTATGGCTGGGCTGGGTTAGTCCGGTTCGATAGCGGTTTGGGTCGGTTTGGTTTAATTCTAATTAAACCGGGTTCAGTCATGGTTTGTTTCGGTTTAATTCTACATTGGTTTTTAGGTCTTTAAAAATATTTCCGGAGTCCAATAAATTCCCGAAAAATTATCCTATGTCCAGTTTTTCATTTTACATCCAAAAATATTTATTTCATAATATTTTAATATTAATTAACATCATTTAAAAATCATTTAGTCATAAAATATCTTAGTTTTATTTCCAGAAAATTACAAAAAAAATAGGAAAAATTGTTATAAAAATTTTTAGAAAAAATCAGGGTGATTACAATCTACCCAACTTATAAAAATTTTGTCCTCGAAATTAAAATTAAGCCATGGTAGAAGTCAAGGATGGTCTAAGATTTGTATTGGTTAAATGCAAGGCTAGGTTTACCGGTGTGGGCGATGTTGCGCGTTGCACATTCCGAAAAATCATGGAAAAATCCATATGAGCGGAAAATAGGTTTCTTCATGTGTCATGTCCAATAGTGTAGACACCTAAATGCTCTTTTGCATAAAAGCGCCCAATAATTGGAAAATTGTACAAAGATGGAAATTGGGTGAGGGTCACGTCTAGGATAAGGGTGTGGTATTGGTTGGAAGGTAGTGACTAGTGAAGTGCTCCAATTATTGAAGCAATGGTAAGGTGTGCCAAGTGATACCATGATGTAAAACTAAATAAAAATACCGTATTCTATTTCTAAGTGGATTCGAGCTAGCCTCAGTCTCACTATCTAAGCCAAGTAGGTCTAATTTTTAGGTGAGGGGGGTTCACAACCCAGCCAACTTAAAATAATATCGTCCTCAAAATTAAACTAGGGTAGGGTCTCTCTATCAAATCTTACTTGATTACAGTCTAGAGAATTCCTCTCAAGTGAACATTGCGGTCTCTACCCAACTTAGAATTTACCCATCTATCATCTAAGGCTATATATCTAAGAAAGCTATGCCCCAACTTATTTATTCATGTTATTGAATCCTCAAGTCTTTAACACCAAATATATCACCTATGATATTCTCTTAATCATATATAAAAGACAGTCACCTAATAATAAGACTGGCCTGCGGGGTATATCTAGTACTATCTATATATCAAACTTATACTAAGCAAGAGGTTTCGTCCTTCCGAAATAAGGGACGACGGAGATCAATAATAAAGAGTTCAAGGGTGAGGTAATAGAATAGAAGTATCAGGGTCAAAGCGTTTAAAGAATTCAAAGGGTAATGGTCAAGCAATTGTGGATTGAAATCCTATTCTGGTAATTCTTTGTTCGCAGGCTCGTATTAGTACAGTTATGTAGCTGATACGATATGTCAGACATGTCTAGGGCAAGTATATTCGTCTACTAATCACTACATATCTCAATCCACGTAAAGTAGTTATGCGAAGGGGCGAACCAAGCGCACTATGGTTGATCAGACCGTAATATACTGATTCTGAAATATATTATTATGGGCCTCCCCAATAATACATACGTCATGAACAAGCTCGATAAAGAATAAGCTTGCAAAACTAGGCTATAGAATAGCAGCATAAGTCAAGGTAGTATATGAAATATAAGTACGCTAGATGATGATGAAAGGAGGTACAAATTATTCAAGTTCAAAAAAACAAAATAAGCAACAATAATAAAAGACTCTACAATCTCTACAGTTATCATACAACCTCCTCGTCTAAGTCGCTAGTCGACCAAATAGGGGCAAGGACCTCTAAATTCTATCGTCTGAATAAACACCGTCGTCTTATGCTAGCATACAATTAATGTTATTCAGTTACACTTCAATATTGGGTCAAAAGGCTATGTGATACTAGGGTGTGAGGTATACTACCTAACTTATAACAATTAAACTACTATTGTAATTGTCCTAAGGATACCATAGAAGCTCCTGTTAAGGTCTACGAGAAGGGGTCTTAGTACTTAATAGGGTATCCTCCTATATTACATAGGTTATGGTCGTCTTAAGACTTAGTCTTAGTGCTTATAGAACAAGTGTCAATAGTAAGAATAGAAGAGTTACTAGCCGTTAAGGGGGAAAGGGATCTAACTGGTATCGAGGTGGGGGTACAAGTTACGCAACTTAAAGCTAAGGGGTAATCATTAGGTCATAATCTACAATAATAATTTAAACTATCAAGCTCTAATTACCAATCACATAGTTAAAAATTTTAGAGTAACAACCAAAATAAACAATAAAAAGCGCACAGGAATCAAGGCAGGATGCAAGTCAAGAAATTAATTCGAATCCGTTATAGATGTCAAGAACGATTCAAGCAAGTGGATGAGATCCAAAAACTTTGCCTATTCTTAATGCAGGCTTGCTCGGTCCCTAAGTTAAAACTGAACAATTTAGTCGTAGACCTGCATGGGCCACCACAAAAACCATGTCACGCCCCAGTCCTAAAATATCGAAGGACTGGACACGTGACAATGGCCAGCAGTACATACCGATGGACAAACCCAATTTAATAGATCTATCGGGGCGTACTTAAGATGTAGTACAACATTAATGGTCTAAATATACTAATCTCATCCACATATATGAATACAACAATATCAGAATCATAAAGCAAGATCAATCTCAATAAAATATAAACTCGAGAAATAACCCGATAATGAGTCTGATACATCTGTCAAGATACAAGAATAAAGATAACCACCACAAATACTGAGTATGGAAACAGTATATACTCAGAAGATACCCTCGGGGATCACTCGTCGACTGGATCTGGTACTGCTCCAGTGTCTGCTCCTGCTTCTGCTCCTGTACTGTGTAACTCTGGGTGGATCTCCTCTGCTAATCCTGGGGACATAATCCGGATCCAGGTCCTCAGGGGACATAGCAAGGTACAAAATAACTCAAGCCGAATAAATGCAGTGCAGAAATAAATGAAATAATAGGGTAAACTATATAACCATCTATGTGAAATGCAAGTTGAGAGCATCACTAAAACTCAGGCTGAGACCACTACAATCTCGGTGTCGGAGAACCGGTAGCAGTAATATCACTAGTAGAGTGCCTAACTCTGATATAGAGTCTGAGGCCTCACAATAAATATAACACTAGTAGAGTGCCTAGCTCTGATGTAGAGTCTAAGGCCTCACCATAATAAATATATATATAAATCAGCCTGTAGCCTGTGTGTCTCTCCCCACCCCATGTAATCACACGTCTCATGTCCACGATGCCTCATGTCCATGTCACGCACGATCATATCTAATGCAGCAAATCATATAATGTCTATGAATTTAATGTCTATGTCATAAAACCTGTATCCTATACAGAATTACCATGAATATCTCAGGAAGATTCTGTCTTATGAATAGTATCAAGTGTCCTGGGTTATGATGTACTTGATAAGACAAGTAGGAGTAATATAGGGTCTCGGTATCCATATCTATATGACAATACACAACGCCGCGTACGGTGTTGGCACCCGACTATTAATCGGACGCTAAGTAAGTCACACGGTCCTAGGTCAAGAATGTACAACAATTTATAAATAAGACAAAAAAATATGTAACAAGAACTGCAATGTTGGCAAGGTACACTTGCCTGGGGTTTGAATACCAACGGCTGTCCCTGTATCAGTGGATCCTGCAGGTAATCCTCCAAAAGCTGTAATAAACATCACCAACAGTCTCAGAAAATATTAAATAGCTAGAAACGCCTGTCCTTAAGTCCAATTTGGACACAGGGGCAAAAATGACAGTTTCTGGTCGAAGCGGGGTCTACATGTGGGCCGCTTTGCACCGAAAAATGTATCAGGGTCAAAGGTCTTCAAATTCGTCCAACTTAGTGTCAACAGGTCCAGAACGATGATACGAACCCAATAGAACTTCCAGAATTGGATTCCGATGAGCCGATCACAAAATCGCCCATCAAGTGGAGCCGCGGGGCCCACGATACGCTATTTTGTCAACGTTCTCAGAATCGAACCAAACTTGGATCACAGGACCAGCGTATTGCTACGAGTCCGATGGCGCAAGTTTTGTTTCAATCCGACGTGTGTACACAAAGTTATAACATATTCCAGAACAGGCGGATACGGGGCGTTGTCGGCAGATACGTGTTGATTCCGGTGTGCACGCACATCCAAATCAACTTCTGTGAAATCCTGTATGTCCGTATCAACGGTGCGCACATTTCAGTAAAGACTGCGTATGACCAAGTCGTCCCGTTTGGAGGGGCGCACTCAGTTCCGGGGTGAAACAGGGTGTTGGTTTTCCTGTTTTTGGATTGCGGTTTGCGATCACCACAGGATGCGACATACCGAGCGGGTTGTACGGGCATCGAGAGGGTTACACAGCCTACATGTCACAACTGATGGAACGGAAAATGGAGCAACGAGGAGAGAGAACGGGTTACCTGAACAGGGCTTCGTGGAACGGGGTTTCTCGTGTCCGGGTCGAGTCTGCCGTGTCAGGTCATTGTGTCCTGGGTTAGGGTTTAGGGTTTTGCTGTGTCGGATCCTGCTGTGCCCGTGTCAGCGGGGCGGCCGAAGATGCGATCCGTCGTGGTGGTTGATGGTTTCTGCTCGAGTCTGGGTCGTGCTCCGGCGGGCTTGGGGGAGACTCGGGCTGCTCGGTGCAGTGGCCATGGTGTCGGGTTCCGGCGGGACTGTCATGGGGAATAGGGGGGTGGTGAGATCTGCTGAAGGGGAGAAGGAGACGGAGGGGTGCAGGCCGGAGAAGAGGCAGCGGGGACGGAGTCAGATGGCCACGGCGGAGGGAGGATGAACGCTCGGGGTCGACGGCTCGGGTTAGCCGGAGATAGAAGGAGGAGAAGGAGAAGTCGACGAGGAAGAGGGGACTCGGGTATGGCGAGGTGCAGCGGGGTGGCTCGTCGAGGAGGAAGGCAGGTGTAGGGGAGAGGCTTACGGCGGTGGTGAGGGGTGCAGCTAGGCCGGGGTCGATCAGAGGGGACATATGCTGTGTCGAGCCGGTTGATCAGGCGGGGAAGCTCCGGTCAGGACGAGGCCGAAGAAAGGTGCACAGGGGTCGGTCAGGATAGCTGTTGTTGACGGGCCGGAGCGGGGTGCACAGCTGCACAGCGTCGCCGGAGCAGCACGGGGGTGACGTCGGGTGCGGGGTGCACCCCCGGACGGGGGAGAAAGATAACTAGGGTTCAGGCGAGGCGGGGCACTGCGGTAGAGAGAAGTCTGTAGGGTTTTGCGGCGGCGGCGGGCACACAAGTCGAGGCATTTATAGGCCGGAACAGTAAATCTGGTTGGGATTGGGAATCTAGGGTTTCGGTTAGGGTTTTGGGTCCGGGTCGGGTTCGATTCGGATCCGACCCGACCCGTTATGGCTGGGCTGGGTTGGTCCGGTTCGATATCGGTTTGGGTCGGTTTGGTTTAATTCTAATTAAACCGGGTTCAGTCAGGGTTTGTTTCAATTTAATTCTACATTGGTTTTTAGGTCTTTAAAAATATTTTCGGAGTCCAATAAATTCCCAGAAAATTATCCTATATCCAGTTTTCCATTTTACACCCAAAAATATTATTTTTATACTATTTTAATATTAATTAACATCATTTATAAATCATTTAGTCACAAAATACCTTAGTTTTATTTCCATAAAATTACAGAAAAATTAGAAAAAATTGTTTTAAAAATTTTTAGAAAAAATCAGGGTGATTACACCTGTCTCTTTACATTGCCTGTCTCTTTATTTTGCCATTGCATTTATTCACTGTCTTCTCTCAGTATATAGCATTATTTGTTTATTGTTTTATAGCCCTTATCAATTAAATGGAAATGTTATTTGAGATATACTTTGCTCCTTCCTGAGTGGAAAATATTTTCCAGACTATGCCTAGAGGACTGGTGTCCGACATTTATGGACCACAGGTGAGTAGCTGTAGTCTTGGACTTGGTAGTTCAGTTGTGATTCCGGGAGGTTTAGCCGGAATCACTAGTTATCTAGTTAGTTCTTTTAGCAGATTATTCTTGGTACCGGATTTGTCTCCGGCATACTCTTTGAGACTTGGATTATATTATTGAATTAGACTACTTCTATTTTTGACTTGTATTGCATCTTACTTTTTTCTTAGAGATCTTATCGTGCTGTAGTTATATGATTGAGTATGTTGTTCATATTATATTATGGTATCCGTGTCTTCTCATGGAGTCGGATGCTCGTGTGAGATTGTTTAGATAGCATCAAGACCTAGACAGAGTTTTACCGCCAATGCTGCGGCGTAGGCTGGACGTACCCACGTACTTGTGCCCCAATTCCAGGTGTGGGTCATGACACATTTTTAGTGGTGGCCCATGCAGGTCAGACTTCGCAAGTTGTGCGATATCGTGGTAGTGCGACGTCATAGTTGTACTACTGCGTGCCTGCTATAGAATATAGGACATAGGATACTAGGATGAGAGAGGATACTCAATCACAAAATTCTTGAGAGATTCCTGGGACGACCCCTTGAGAATCTTATTACAATTTCCAATTTAAATTCCTTTCCCCTTATTTTCGTCTATTCTCGCTTGTTGATATTGAGTTTGATTCTTGTTGACCAGTTGTTAAATTTAAATTTTTGGTACCGTTGTTGAGTTGATTTCTTATCGAGATAAATTTTACGGGCTAAAATTTACGGTATCATCTGATGACATATATTGATGAGGACAGTGAGAAGGTAAAATGTCTACTTTGGTTATGGAACCTAGAGTTTATCGCAGCCATATTAGCTGTCGTGACGAGAATGTAGGAACCTGACTTGGATGTACATACTTTAGTTATGAAATTTAGAGTCTCTCGCAGCCATACCGGTTGGCGTGGCGAAGATTCTAGATGACATGATTATAGAGTTGCATACCTTAGTTACGGAACATGTCGTTTATCGCACCTATGCTTACTGGTGTGGCGAGGATTCTAAGTGTCATAATTTCTGACAGACGTGTATGATTATCAGGTTGTATCTTAAATTGGTTCTTAAAGTATCATCTCAACACTTATCTATTTCTGTTATTACAGGACTTTATTCCATCGTTTCTTTTGTTTGCTAGCAGTAGAAATACCTTCAGTCCTCAACTTTCTTTGAGGATTCCTTGTTAAGTATGATAATTAGTGACTTATAATTATGTCTGTGTCTTGAGTATTAGTATTGACCGAGTGTTGCTTGTGAGTTTGTAAGTGTTTCCTAGTTGGAAATGTGAGCAGTAGGCATTAATCTAGAGTTAACCCATAGCGTAGTGCCTTGTAGCAATAGTTCTATGATAGGTGTGTTATAGTTAGTATTGGCAATATAGATAGAAAAAGAAAATAGTATCAGTGATGATTCCAAGAGTTAGTATCAGAGCCAGCACACCCGTCCTGGATAATCATGATTATGTAATTGGATGATCTATGTAAACAATTAAGTATCAATAAATTGTATTAAGGATTAATGGAGCATGATGTTCAATTTGATGATTGATACCGGGTGTGTTAAAAATAAAGAAATGTATACGCATAAAGAGTTATAATGAGATATCATGAGTAGAGAAATATCAGGATTGGTAATAAAAGTGGTGAAGCGTATCACAGATTAGTTTAACAGGCTGTAAAAGATTAAAGGGAAATACATATACATCAATCGAGATGAAGAACCATATACTTGCCCATGAGAGTAAAGTGAAACATGGGTGTTATAGAAGGTGCAAGTAATCGTGAGTTCTAATAAGTTGATAAGATGATCCAATAATGAAGCTAGTGTTATTATACCAAGGGTACTAATGATTCTATATCGAGGATTAGTTGAGCAAGGTGCTAATAGTAAGTGCCTTGTATGATAATGTTAAATTAGTATATCAGTTAATATAGATAGAAACTCATTGGAAAAAATACGTGTGATGATAACTTTGATCATTTGGAAGTAATAGTGCAAGTAATTCGGACAGTACAAATTTTAGTACACAGTTGAGAGTGTAGACAATGGGTGTAATTGAGTGCACCTTGAGTATTAGAGACCGTGAGCATTATATGTATAATTGTGGATTTGAAATTGAAGAGTGGAAATGAATTTCAATTTTTAAGAATTTTGAGGAGTTGAGATTCTATGTTATTGAATTTTGAGGATTCAAATTTGATTCAATAAACATAGTCAAAGCTATAAAGATTTTAGAAGTGATTAAAATTTTATTTCGATATAGAGTACTTGACTTTTAAGGAAGTATATGCATTTTATTTTAAATTGTTCAAGAAGTTAAACTTTGATGATCTTATTTTTGAGGATTAATTTTACGGTGGGTAAGAAATATATATCAGTATATGAGTGGATGAAGTGCATACGTAAGGATCTGTTGACTTGGGCATGATTGAGATGGCACTGCAAACAAACTTAGGTGTCCATCTAGAGTTGTATTAGAGAGAGTAGTACTTAGTATGGTGTGTTGCACTTGGTGTGCACTTGAGTGATAGGAACAACTAGTATGAACAATTATAGTAGGAAAGAGAACTAGCAGTGGGTGTACTTGTAGTAGAACAGAGGTACCTAAAGGGATAGGAGTATCAAACTTTGAATACATCATTGACTTATGATTGTGTTAGAGGTTCTTGGTATCAGATTTTGGTATTAATAGACAGGTGTGTGCAATGAGGATGTATTCATGGATGTTGTGGACTAATGATTAGTTGATACGGGTACCAGTGTACAGGGATAGGAATTAGTTAGTAAATGTGCCAGAGTTAAGTGTATATTAGAGGATGAAGATATCCATGTAATGGGTTAGAAGACTATGTTCTTTCCTTCTGTCCTCTTTGGTCTGTTGACTGATTGGTTTATTCCTTAGTACCGTAGTTTGTATTCATGATTTTCTTGTTAGAATGTAATTAGTAGCACACCCTGACAGAGACTGCAATACTACGACAAAAGAGACTATGACAATGCGTATTTCATCTAGATTGCATATTTTATCTAGATTGCGTATTGTATTGCGTATTGTATGACTATAGGTAGGATTCTCTTAGACTTTGATTGTTGAGGATTGACTGTAGTAAAGAATCAATGAAGAGGATGTGATTTGACATAAAGAGACAATGTGCCATAAAATTTGAGGATAAACGATAATTTAAACAAAGAGTTGAGAATTTAATATGACAGGATTAGGTAATCTTGTTTGAAACGTTGATTTTATGAGGATTATAAAATGATTGAATTTGTCATTAAATTTTAAGGAATTTAAGAAGATTATCATTGTATTTATTTAACTGCAAGATATATATTTATTTCGAATATTGCAATTGAAGATTTTGCGAGTATTATATTATTTGAGTATTGTGTAAAAAAAAAGGGAACTCGGGAATAAGATCACTAATGGATTAGTGTTGGAATTCAAATTTTTGGGATCAGGATTTAGTTTTATAAATACGCATCGATTGGACTTAAATCAGAGGAGTAAGATGATTAATAGAATAGTATTTTAGGATGAGATTTCCAAATTTTCATAAATATGCATTGACTGGATTTTAATTAAAGGATTGGATAATAAATTTGTATCTAGTGATTTACCCAAAATTCGAGGAGTAAGATAATTAATGGGTTAGTATTTAAATACAAACTTTTTGGATGAGATTTTTTAATTTTATAAATGTGCATTATTTGGATTTAAAATTAGAGGATTGGATATTAAATTTTGGTTTAAATTACTAACATCAGATTCTGAGGAGATTATGATACGAATGGAATTCGATAATTAAATTTGAGGATTTTTCAGAAATATGATATTTGTAGAATTATGAAAGTTTGTGAAATAACAATGTGGGATTACTTCATAATTATGGGGTTTGATCATTTGAATTTTTGATGAAATAAAAATAATAATAATAATGAGAAAAATACGACCATGAGGAACTTAAATTTCGAGGATAAAATTCTTTTAAGGAGGGTAGACTTGTCACTACCACGTTCCAAAAATAGGAGTATTTTTTACTTTTTATATGTATTTAATATTGCGTGTATTTAATTCAAATAATTGCATGAGATGTGTATTTATAATATTATGTACAGTGTTCTTAATATTGAGCTAATAGACTTGACCTAGAAGCCCACTAGGTGAACACCTGACCGAATTATAGGGTTGTGTATTAATTTGTATTAATTAGAATTTAATTATTTGGGATTGTGATTAATTACCGTAATTTTATTTAATTGTTGTGCCTTACCGTTGCTTCGATATTTGGAGCGCTACCCTAGCTTTTGTCTTCCAACAAATTTCACAACCTTGTCCTAGACGTGCCCACCTTCTATTCTGACCTTTTTGTAACTCGTAATTATGTTCTCTTGTGCTTCATTTTAGCCGCACAATATTAGTCGCGGACGTTTATTTAATTTCTAAATAAAATTTGACTTTGTATCGTTGTGCGTTCCCATAGAAATTGGAGGCAATCTTGACCCATTTTTTGTGCAACCCAAATTAGGGTAATATTCTGATCTGAGTCTTCTTCACTAATGATAATTGTGACCCAACCTAATTTTGGCCCCATGTACTCCTAATTAATATTAGAACACCGCTTGCATTTATTTTTAATTAAATTGGGGATACCATTTTGGCTAATCCCATTTAATCCCAATTTAATCCAAGTGTCCCACTAATTAAGCCCATACCAAACACACAACACCCCCTCACCCTACAAAATACTAAACACTAAATCGCCTACAAATTTTTTATTATTTCATGTGTCTGTGCAAATACCCAATTTAAGGGGGCTCGTTTGTAAATATTGCATTAGGTGTCAACACCCCATTGGTTCAACCAAATGGAGAAGCCCAAATTTGACTAGTCAACTCAACCCTCTCCATGTATAAATGATTTTCTCCATGACGAATCCTGGCCACCCATTCAAAATGGGGGCTCATCATCACCACACACCTCCCATCACCTTTCATATAAAATGTCACATCACCTCACCCTTCCCAATAAGCCCTAATCCCCAAACCTAGGGAAGCCCCCATCTCCTCTCTCCTCCCTCCTCACAAACACCAACGTAGCTTCCCTTTTCTTTTCATTTTTTCCTTGTTCTTCTTCTTCCTTCTTCTTCTATTTTATTTTTGGTTTGTATTAAACCATCTCCACCCCGGCCAAGCTTCGGTCAGCGTCCGGCCTCCCTCCGGTCATCCGGCCTGCACCCTGCCTCCTCCTCAACCCCAAGCTCTTCTCCCCGGCCACTCCCCACTTCAGTCCGGCCAACCCGAAGCAGCTCCACCCCCATCATCATCAGCTCCACCAACATCATCAGCAGCTCCACCACCATTAGAACCACCTCCACCACTCATCCCTCCGGCCAAGCTCCGGCCAGCCCGTCGAGCTCCTTGAACCAACCTCCTCCTCGACCAGCTGTAGTGCCCCGCTCCGCGTAGGCACTATGTACAAGTGAGATCGCCTTGTTTGCTCGAACGAAAGTCTTCTCGGAGAGTTCCCGACCGATTAATCAATGTGAGTGGGCAGAACTGCATTCTCTGATTCTTGCACGACTTAATAATGAATCTGAGTTTTGGAATGCTTGTTGCTTAATAAGATTATTTCCTAAGAAGAAAGATAGAACCGACTCAGCATGCTAATAAGAGAACTCACATAGCTTGCCATTAAAACGAATCTGCTTGCTTGCCTAATAAGAGAACTAGAAATGCTTGTCTGAAATAAGATAGAACCTTGCCATGCTAATAACAAGAGTAAAGAGGATTGCTTGCACTTATATCGTATGCTAGACTGGAATACTAGAATGCTTGTCCACAAGAGATAGAATTTGCATGCTAGAGTTATAAAAAATGTTCTTGCTTGTTACTTGTCTAAGAGTTAGCTTGCTCGAATATGTTTTATTGTTGGCTTGTAAAGAGATGGAACTTAGAGAATAGCGTGAACTTGTGAATCTAGACTAATAGCCCACCCTGAGGCTTAAAAACCTTACGGAGGAGATATGGCTATTAGGCAATGTGCATTAAGAGAGTGAGCTTCGGCTATCTGGACTTGATAGATGTGTTTGCTTGCTTGTTCTGGATTAAGTGCATAATCTTGCATCGATAGGAGCTTGCATTCTTGCATTTGGTCAGGACAACTTGTGCACAAGGATTATCTCTCGAGCGGTTCCTGGGGCACTGGGGATCGTTCGGCCCGGAAAGAGATCTAGATACCTAAGGTTTGTACGTCCTTGGGTAGCCGCGACTCATCTATTAGTGAGATGGGCTTGTACGTCCCAACTACTAATCCCGATGAGGGGACCATCATATAGTTAGGGCGCATGCTAGGCTAGCCTTCTTGTATACCTAACTGTTTGATGCAGGGACGAACAGGAAACTAGAGAACTGTATACTTTATGTTATGCAAATTGTTGCTAACTTGTGTGTCTGCTGCAGGGATAACCGTTCGGCAATGGGGTAAGAAATATGAGTTCATATATATAGCCTGCTTATTCATTCAGTCTGCATCGTGATTTATCTGATAGTGACTCATGCATCAAACATCGGTTGGACAATGGCTATTAGTGCAGAGCTGAACCTCAGTCACAGCTGCTAATAGTACCAGTATGTGAGTCATTGGATTAGCTGGATTACCGCTGCCAATCCTGAGTTTCTCGGAGACCGAAATCATATAGATGTGTTGCCTCAATCGCTTGATAGAATGATAGTCTACTTGATATGCTTGTCTCGATTCGATATGATCAGTCTGCTAGATAACTTTGCCCCAAACGAGATAGATTGTGATGCACAATACATGCTGCGCACTACACGATGAGAACACTGTCCCTTAGAGTTGCTTGAATGCTTGAGTACTCGTATATGCAAAACTGGTTTCTAACTTGTGTTTTCAAAAAGATGTAATTTGACTATAGTTCCGAGCTGCATGAAAACAACTTAGGTAAAACTAGCAAGATCACTAGTAATACAATATTTTGCCACAAGTTTACTTAGTGTGGGTTTCAGGGGGTGTAGCTTCTGTTCAGTTGTTTATATCTCACCAGTACTTGCATAAAGTGCTGACCCACCAACAGTTTGCTTGTTCTCAGGTGCCTGTTCGTGCGAGGAAGCGATAGCCGTGCCTCATCCTAAGGAGCCAAAAATCTGGAGTCGATGCTTGGAGCCGCATCGAGTTGTGCCTGCTTTGAGTTGCTTTTGTATAAAGGGACATAATGTATGGAACGGTGTTATTGTAATCGAGAGAAGAGTGCTTGAGCGATCTGTAACCTCGGCCATGCGCCGCTTGTAACATTTTCGATTATCAATAAAAGAGCTTATTTTTCATGTGCCATTGTGTTCTTCACTTTTCTGCAATGTTATGTGACGCTGCTTCAGTATTGAATAGCTTACTTGCCCTTGTTCAGAGCTCTGGCCTTGTGCAAGTGCATCTTAGGCTTGCACGACATCACGTCCCGATGAGAACGATTGTCCTGCGGGAGAGCTGTAACGTGGTGATTCACGTTCAGCGGGGACTATCGAGCTCGCGGGAGATTGGGGCGTGACACCAGCCTCCTTCCCCGACCACCGAGCTCAATCCCATCCCGCCGACGACGAGATCCCCCGCACCACCACCACAAATAATCACCACCTTCACCATCATCAACTGCCCCGGCCAACCTTTCCCCGGTGCTATTGTTCCATCTCCGTCGGCTCTCCCTACTCCGGCCGAGATCCACCTGCACTCGACTGTCTCCGGCCTCCCTCCAGCATCACAGCCCCGAGAGCTCCTCCCCTTCCACGTCGAACCGGCCTTCCCCGCCTGAAGCTCCCCAAGCAGCTCTCCCGACTCGGCCATTCTCCTTGACTCCCCTCTTCCCGGGCTCGACATCACAGCAGCCCGTACCACCTGAAGCCCCGCCGGCCTCCTCCATTGCAAAGTCGACCCTGCTGCATCCACCCGCTGAATCCCCGGCCGAGCACGAGCTCCGGCGTGCCCGTCCTCCCCGCGACTTCCAGCTGCTCCTACGAGCTCCGGTCAGCTGCTCTTTCCGGCCAGCCACCTCGTCGTCCTCGTCGTCCTCGTCATCGTTGACGTCTTCGCCGTCGTCGTGCGCAGGTTCGATCCTCCCCCCCCCCCCCCCCCCCCCCCGTGCACGGACGCGTGTACGTGTGTGAGTGTACGTATATATGTACGTAATAGTTTATGTATTCAAATATATATATATATATATATATATATATATATATATATATATATATATATATATATATATATATATATATATATATATGTATGTATGTATGTATTAACATATAGTGTATTCCCTATTAGTATATATGTATTTAACATATATATTAGTATATACGTATTTAATGATATATGTTAATATGTTGTATTAGTATATTTGTAATAGTGTATAGGTATATATATATATATATGTTGTATTGGTATATTTTCATATAATATATGTGTAATAAAAACGTATTTTGGTATATATATATATATATATATATATATATATATATATATATATATATATATATATATATATATGTATGTATTTTGGTATGTATATATATGTAGCATATATATATTTGTATTGATATATATATGTACTTATATACTTATATAGTATATGTATTATATATAGCATATGTATATTTTTACTGGAATCTGCATATAAATACATATTCAGTATATACATTCTTTGTAAGCACATAAATATTGGTTGTATATATATAATGTGGCATGTATATTTTAAACATATGTGTGTATATATATATATATATATATATATATAGTGTATAATTCTATTTAGAGTATGCACTTATACATATTTTGTATATAATTTGGTATAACCATATATATGTATTATATTTAATTATTGATAATATGTAATTGGTGAATGTTTTAGGTGACCCGAGTGTAATTACGGATACCCCGTCTTTACCTTGACCTGTAACCCTGTAAATGACTGCCACATGTACACTGACGTACTGGCGAGCCCCATATCATTTTGACCGTCTGTCTTGTACAGCAATCACAGACGTGATGCCCGTACAACTTGACGCACTTGACCCTAGTTGACTAGTGCCATACCTGGCATAGCCCCTGAGTTTGATGTATTTTGATTGTGTGTTAGTGCAGCATCTGATGCAAACGTTGTATTATTTTATGACATGTCTATAGGACTGTTGGATCATCCAGGCGATACACTGGAACAGGACATTGGTATTACCAGCTAAGGACCCAAGGCGAGTACATTCTCTGATAATTTCTAATTATTTGATAATATCTATAAATTCAGTATCTAGAAATGTTACATCTGATTCTTGACACTGTGCTACACTGACTAGTATATAGATTGGATCTGCAATCATGAGATGTTACATTAATTATCGTATTGACAGTGTACACGACATTGATATTTAGACCTTGTATATGATATATTGGATATTGCTCGTGTATCGTGACGTGTCGTGATTGGATCCACTGTACTAGTTGGGGGCAGAGGAAATTTTAGTAGATTATGTGATCATATCCAACTCTACATGCATCATAGCTCACCCCACATCTCACGTCGGGTGCGGCCTGACCATTACATGCCTCATAGCTGTTATATATGATTAGCCTGACCACTACTAGCATCATAGCTAACCAAATGGTTAGCCTGACCTTACATGAATCATAGCTAATCATATGTAACCAGCCTGATCTTGTCCCAAGCTGATCACATGATATACTGATATTTCAAACACTTAGAATAGTTACAGTTCTCTATTTTAGATCATATACCACATCACCCGTATATGATATTATACCTCATTCTCTTTATTTTATTTATGCACTGACTGTATCATATTGCCTATATTGCCTGTCTCTTTACATTGCTTGTCTTTTTATTTTGCCATTGCATTTATTCACTGTCTTCTCTCAGTATATAGCATTATCTATTTATTATTTTATAGCCCTTATCAATTAAATGGAAATATTATTTGAGATGTACTTTGCTCCTTCCTAAGTGGAAAATATTTTCCAGACTATGCCTAGAGGACTGGTGTCCGATATTTATGGACCACAGGGTGAGTAGCTGCAGTCTTGGACTTGGTAGTTCAGTTGTGATTCTGGGAGGTTTAGCCGGAATCACTAGTTATCTAGTTAGTTCTTTTAGCAGATTATTCTTGGTACCGGATTTGTCTCCGGCATACTCTTTGAGACTTGGATTATATTGTTGAGTTAGACTACTTCTATTTTTGACTTGTGTTGCATCTTACTTATTTTTTAGAGATCTTATCGTGCTGTAGTTATGTGATTGAGTATGTTGTTCATATTATATTGTGGTATCTGTGTCTTCTCATGGAGTCGGATGCTCGTGTGAGATTGTTTAGATAGCTTCAAGACCTAGACAACGTTCTACCGTCGATGTTGCGGCGTAAGCTGGACGTACCCACGTACTCGTGCCCCAATTCTGGGTGCGGGTCGTGACAGGTGCGGTTGTGGCCGACAGTGGTTGGTCCAGCAGGAGGCAGCATGGTCGACGGTCGACGGAGGCAGCGACAGTCGCAGCAGCAGCGCAAATGCAGCATAGTAGTAGCAGCAACTGCAACAGTAGTAGCAACAGTAGTAGTAGTGGTAGTAGTAGAGAATAGGAGTAAGGGGAAGAAGAGAGGAGATTAATGAGAAGAGGATGGAGATGAGAGAAAAATGAGGAGAATGGGGTGCTGGTGAGGGTTTTATTTAGGAGGATTTGAGTTGGTTTATTTGAAATGAAGAGAGAAGGAGGATGAGCCATGTTGTCATATCGAAAATAGAGAAGAATGGGAATGACTACATATATAAAGGGGAGAGATGAGTTATAGGAAAATGTTATGGTTTAGAAGCTGCTGGTTTCTTTTCCCCTCCCCTTGATTTGGTTTTTCCTATTTAAGCCCCCCAAATCTAGGTGTTTATAAAAATGTCCAGGTTTACAAACTAAGTTACAAAATTATATTATATATATATATATATATATATATATATATATATATATATATATATATATATATATATATATATATATATATATATATATCAAATGAAGTAAAATAATAAAAAATAAAGAAAAAAAAATATTGCAGCGAGGACACCGCATGTCACAGGGAAGCTGCCACGTGAGTTCGGTTCAGATATGTTATTAATGAGATCTCGGGGTTGTTATCAACCCGTTGTGGACGTGACTTGGTCTGCTGGACACGTAGTCAGCACCAACTGTGCAAAGATCTCTGCAGTTGTAACAGAAAGATCTTGTAAGCTAGAGGCCGTATAATAACTAGGCCGCATAATGGTGAGGCCGCATGGATCTTGTA
Source organism: Iris macrosiphon (assembly GCA_036927795.1). NCBI lineage: Eukaryota > Viridiplantae > Streptophyta > Magnoliopsida > Asparagales > Iridaceae > Iris > Iris macrosiphon. Next base: position 126,530,666 of record JAYESA010000018.1, read on the forward strand.
GCCGCATACGTGCTCTTGTTTGGGCCTTGGTCAAATGGACACTCTGGTCGCATGTTGGCGAGACCGTATATTGGCTCTCGTCCGTCTTTGGTCTGATGGACACTTTGGCTTTATGAGAACTAGGACGCATAGAGTCGAGGCCGCATGTGTGCTCTGGCTGCATATGTGTCCTGGCCGCATATGAGATTTTATCTCACTGAGGCTCGAGGTCGCATAATGTTGAAGCCGCATAGGCGGGACACGTGGTACGACTCGTCTGACGAGGTCATTAATTATTGAATGTAACTCTTTGTCTTTTTGTTTGCCGCTTTTTTGCGAGTCTCGAGACCGTCAGTCTTTTTTGTCAAGTATTGGAGAGTGTGTCAAGGATCCTTTATCCGGCCTCTTACTCCTTGGTTTGTCTGGCCGTATGATGGCTAGTATACGACTTCTGTCTGGCTGTTATTTGCCATTAAATACAAAAGTTAAAAAGAACTTAGTTCAATTAAAAAAACTAAAGAAAGTACAAAAAAAGTCATATAAGACAATCTAAGTACAAAGTTGTTCTATGGGGGATGACAATTGAGGGTTAGGAGTGTAGTAACTCTCTATACTCCGTGGACGATCCGATACAGAAGCTCTTCTCTCTTACTTGAGTGCAGATTCGCAGATAGCCAGCCTGGTCTTTTCGTTTGGTCTCTCTTTGAAGCAAAAAAATCTGACCTTTTGAAAGTTCAAGTTGCTCCTGTTTATAGCCATCGTGCTGATGGACTATGGGTGCCGCATATGCCTCTGTTTGGTGGCCGCATAAGACTCCTTCAACAGAATACAGTTGCAACTGTTGCCGCATGCCATGGGCAGATTGCCACGTGGTCTTGGTTGAGATATGTTGTTAATGAGATCTCGGGGTTGTTATCAACCCGTTGTGGGCGTGACTTGGTCAGCTGGACACATAGTCAGCACCAACTGTGTGAAGATCTTTACAGTTGTAACGGAAAGATCTTGTGAGCTGGAGGCCGCATAACAACTAGGTCGCATGTTGGCGAGGCCATATGGGTCATGTAGCCATATACGTGCTCTCGTTTGGTCCTTGGTCGAATGGATACTATGACCATATGTTGGTGAGACCTCATGGGTCTTGTAGTCGCATGCGTGCTCTCATTTTGACCTTGGTCCAATGGATACTCTGGCCGTATGTTGGTGAGGCCGTATGGGTCTTGTGTCACCACCCCATTTCCAGAGCCGGGTATTTTTTTTATTTTAATTTGGTTTAATTGTGTATTATTTATAATTAATTATATTTATAATTAATTAATGATTGTATTATATTTTTATTGATTGTTTTAGGATTTTGGCTAGCCTGGACCCATGTCAGACCCTAGTGGACCCATGTCCGACCCAGCCCACACCCTTGTGAGAATTATTTTGGGGCTTAGAAATATTTATTATATTTTTAGGAGGTTAGTTGGAGAGATTTGGAACTAGTTTGAGTGCTTTTGGAACCCGAAACCCGAAACCAAGTCATGTAGGGGCATTTTGGGCATTTGGAGACTTTGGAGACCCTTTTTATGTGCTTTGGCCGGTCCCCCCAACCCCATTCCACCCGAACATAGCAGCTCCCACTCCCCCATTTTCATTTTCCTCTTCTTCTTCACTTCTCCTTCTTCTCCACTTCTTCTTTCTTCTTTCTTCCTTCTTCCAAAGTAAGTTTTCTTATTTTTCTTCCTTCCTCTTTCCATTTCTTCTTCTTACTTAAACCCTAACCTTACATTCCTCCCCAACCTAGGTGGGTAGAGCCTAGATTTGGTGTTGGAGCTTGGATTTGAGGCTTGGAAGCTTGGATTGGAGGATTTGGAGCATTTTTGAGACTTTGGCTTGGGATTCCAACTCCCAAGAGGTAAACCCTAATTTTTCCCCTAGTAATTATTTTTATATAGTGTAATTAATATTTTAGAACATTCCTAGACCCTTAGGCTACCCGTGGGAGGAAGTTGGAACTAGTTGGGTAGTGTTTGGAGACTTTAACACTAGGTTTTGTGTCAATTTTTGGTGATGCCCTAGGTTAGATGGACCTAGGTAGACGTTGTCGGGTGTCTTGAGGGTGAGTGCGTGTCTCCGTTCGGACACGGGAAGCCGTGTCGCGGAGAAACGGGCGTTTCGGGCGAATTTGGGGCTTTTCGTCGTCGTCGATTCTAAGTGCGTGTGCGTTTCTGCCACGGACCTAGAATCGACGCAGGAGTGCATTTTCTAGGATCTAGGCATCGTTTAGAGTACGTGGGTAAATTTTGGGCCGATTCCGAGTTCGTTTGGTGTGCGTTTCAGGAGGTTTTCCGAGCCGCGCACCACGTGTTCGTCGAAATGACCGAACGGCCATTTCGACTTGGTTTCCTCGTTTCGGGCTTGTGCGCGCGTTGGGTTAGTATCGGAGAGTGTGTGCTAGAGTTTTCGAGTTATACTTTATATATTTTTAGGTGTTTGGGCGTGTCGGGGTCGTTGGACGTGCGTTGGTGGGCGTTGTGGGCGTGGTGTGCGTTGTGTTGTGTTTGTTTATATATATGTGTATATATATATTGTGTGTGTATTTTTATATATATATATTTATATATATATGTGTGGTTATGTGTTTGTGAGCGTGTTAGGGAGTGCTTGTGTGAGTGTGTAGGTGAGTGTGTGAGTGAGTGCTTGTGTGAGTGTGTAGGTGAGTGTGTGTGAGTGTTTATAGGTATATACATATGAGTTTATATATATATGTATATATATTTGTATATATATGTATGTGTGTTTATGTATATATATTTATGTATATATGTGTGTATTTATATCTATGTGATTGTGTGTGTATACGTCTATGTGTATATATATATATGTATATGTGTAAGTGTGCTAGTGTGTGCGAGAGTGTGTGTGTGAGGGTGTGTGAGTGTGAGAGTGTGTGAGGATATATATATGTATGTGTGTGAGAGTGTATATGTATAGATGTATATAGATATATGTGTGTTTATATATATATATATATATATATATATATATATATATATATATATATATATATATATATATATATATATATATGTGTGTGTGTGTGTGTGTGTGTGCTTGTGTTTGTGTGTGTGTGTAGATATATATGTTAGTGTGTGTTGGTATATAGGTATTAGTATATATGTTAGTTAGTATGTATATATATATATCTATAGTGTTATATATGTATATATATGTATGTATATATATAGATATATATATATATAGTGATATATATATATAGGTGTGTGTGTGTATGTGTGTTGAGAGGGGGGGGACTGGACTGTGCACCAGCAGCAGGTGCAGCAGCAAGGAGCAGCAGTAGCAGCTGCACCAGCAGCTCTAGCAGCAGCAGGCAGCAGCAATTCAGCAGCAGTAGCAGCATGCTTAGCTAGCAGCAGCAGTAGCAATGCGAGGGAGGGAGAGAGAGGTATATATATATATAGATATAGATAGATTGATACATAGTTAGATAATAAGTTAGTTAGATAAATAAATAGATAGATGGATAGATAATAAGTTAGATAGATAGATATATCATTAGATAGATAAATAGGTAGATAAGATAAATAGATAGTTAGATAGCTAGGTATTTAGATAGATAGATACTTAGATAGATAGATATATAGATATCTAGATAGGTATTAGATATATATTTATATCTATATGTATAGATATAAATACATATAGTTAGATAGGTAGTTAGATAGATGCATTGATAGTTAGATAAGTTATTAGATAGATTAGATAGTTAGATAGTTACCTAGATAATAGGTAGATAGTTAGATGGCTAGATACTAGATAGGTAGATAGCTAGATACTTAGATATATCTATCTAGGAGATAGATATCTATTTACCTATACTTATATATATATATCTATAGATATCTTGATAGGTAATATATATATATATATATATATATATGTTATGTTTGGTAAGGTAAATGGGTAATGGGTATATATATGTGTGGATATATATGTATATAGGTAGATACCTATTTAGATATATATAAATATGATAGGTATCTATATTACCTAGCCTAGATTAATAACTAGGTGCATAATTAATAGCTAGGTAGCTAGTTAGAGGGTTTTAGAGCGAAACCTCAATACCTTGAGATACCGAGGTATCTCAATACCTTGAGATAACCAAGGTATTGGGTTTCGAGCGGGGTTTTTGAGCAATAGCCTAGAAATAATATTGGAGTAATTTTTATATGCTTATGTGTATATATTTACGCGTGCTAGCATAGGTTTTAGAGGGTATAGGCGGGGTATATGGCGTAGGTTGAGGTATCGGATACCGAGGGTATCCCGGTATCTCAAGGAGGCGAGTTTGTGAGTTTTCTAGCTTAATGACCTCGGTTTGACCTAGAATTTCAGGAGCACCCTAGTTTGACCCAGACTTGACCGTAGTTGGCTCGGTTGACCGCCAAAGTCAACTTTTGACCTAGTTTTGACCTAGAGTTGACTTTTTGGACCCAGAGTTGATTTTTTTGACCCAGATTTTACCGGTTTGATCCGTTTGACCTAGAATGACCCTAGAAACCTATTTTTAGTTATTTTATATCTGTTTAACTCTTTAGAACCCTGTTTAACCTTGCTTTTTGCATAGGTCCTTGCGACACCGGTTCGAATCGCCAGTTGCTCAGGACGTCAGGCGAGTACATTCTCTGATAGTTTTCATTATTTGATGATTATTATGATTCAGCTTCTAGTATAGTATCATCTGATTATTCTGGCACAACACGGGACACTGATTGGTATTTCTGGATTCATTTACTTGCGACACGTACATTTCATGTTTCTGGCCTCTATTCTGGAATCACTACTGGCATCACTACTGGCATCACCTACAGGCATCATTCATGTTCAGGCTGGACTCATCTTGATTTGCGTATCGGGTCTTGGATCTACTTGTATTAGTCGGGGCGGGAAAATACTCGAGTAGACATGTAAACATTCATATCTGGCATCATCAAGAATCACTCCCTCTGGTCTAATCTGGAATGATAGCAGCCGCGCACCCAGTGCGCGGTGAGCCATACTTACCCCTAGCCGTTTACATGTCGAAACAAGTATTTCAAAGACACCGAGTTCATTCTTTATAGTCTGGACTCTCATGCATTTCTTGACTTGTCTCACTTACATATTTCTGGACTTGACTCACTACATATTTTTCATGCTGGACTCACTACACGTTCATGTGCACGGACTTGATCTTAGCTTAGATTTCTTGTATCTTGCAGTTATTACTATCTTGCTCTGATATCCATGCATCTTTACCTTTATGCACCAGTTATACATATTTTCTTGTTTCATACTTGCTTCATTCTTCTTGCTACTTGCTATAACTGTTTTATAGTTTTTATCATTTAAATGGAACTGCTGTTAGAGATGTACTTGCTCCAGTCCTGACTGGACATATTTTTCAGAGTATCCGGAGGAGTGGTGTCCGACGTTTTATGGACCTGAGCCTGTCGACGGTGCAGACAGGGACCTTCTAGTTTAGGAGTGATTTCCGGGTTGGTAGCCGGGATCACTAGGACCTTGTTGTTTTATTAGCTTTAGCACCGGATTTGTCTCCGGTTTGGATTGAGACCTTGTATTGTATATTATTTTGGATGATTTGGATGATGTATTATTATTATGGATGTTGTGGTTGTTGTAGTAGTTGTTGTTGGTTAGACTTTATAGCTGTTAGTCTTCTTTGTTATCTTATCATGCTTAGATTCGTGATTGAGTATATTGTGATTATCATTTGATATTGCTCCTCCGTTTGGAGTTGAGATCTTGACAGGTTTATATATTGATTGTGTGGTTGCCCTCCTTTTTGGAGAGGTCATGGCCGATTTTTGTGTGAGATTATCTAGATAGTTGACCTAGACAGCGTTCTACCGCCGATGCTGCGGCGTAGGCTGGAGGTACCCATGACTCATGCCCGATTTTCCGGGTGCGGGTTGTGACACGTTTTAGGTGGCGGCCCCATGCAGGTCTCGATTTGCAATTAGTGCGATATCGTGGTGGTACAACAACTTAGTTGTACTGCTGCGAGCCTGCTATAGGATCTAGGATTTAGGATGAGAGTGTACTCAATCACGACTAGGAACAATTCCAATCTAATTATTCTAAAATTGCTTCTTTTGAAATATTACTGTCCTTCTTTGATGATATCGTACCTTGCGCCGTATTGACTTCTTTTGATCTGTGTTCAGGATGCCTCCGAAGACACGATCCCATCGTACCGTTCCAGCAGTTGCCTCGGAGAGGTCTGCTACCTCTCGTCCAGCTAGTATTCAGGCAGCTGCTACCGCTCCACTCACCACTCCTGCGGTTGAGGGAGCATCTGCTTCTCTCGGGGATCCTCCTTCACCTATCGATCCGAGGGCTACCCCAGTCGTTCCGGTGGTTCCTCCACCACTTCCAGCTCCAGTAGATGCCGCACAGTTGTTTGCGTTCTTCAGGGAGATGATGGACACGCAGCACCGTCAGGTAGATGTGATGAGGCTGGGCATTGAGAACGCCCACCAGGTGGCCATGACAGCAGTGGATAGGGTGGCACAGATTCAGCCACAGGCAGATCAGATTCAGCATCCGAGGCCAGGTAATATCATTGATTTTCAGAGGATGCGGCCCAAGGAGTTCCGTGGTACAGAAGGGATCCTGTACGCGGATGACTGGATAGAGCAGATTGAGGGGATCTTCAGGCTAGCACAGATTCCAGACAGCATGCAGATAGAGGCGGCGGGCACTCAGATGTTCGACCTCGCTTTGACGTGGTATCGCACAGATACGAGGATTGCAGCGCCAGGGCTTACTTGGGAGGCTTTCAAGAGGCTTTTTAAGGAGAAGTTTTTCCCTGATGTGGCGCTCAGTGCTTTGGAGAGCCAGTTCGAGGCACTCGTCCAAGGGAGCATGACAGTGGACGAGTACGCAGCGGAGTTCTGCCGTCTAGGCAGATTTGTAGATGGCTTGAGTGAGGCAGCTAAGGCGAGGAAGTTTCGCAAGGGCTTGGTTATAGCGGTCAAGTCTTTGACCAGGAGCGACCGCGAGGCAACTTTTGAGCAGATAGTAGGAGATGCTCAGAGAGCAGAGGAAGACTTGGAGCTCAAGTCCAAGAGAGGCAGGGATAATTCAGGCAGTGCGAGTGGCAGTGCGGGACCAGCTAAGCGTCCCTATGTGCAGAAGGCAGCGCAGCAGGGTCAGGATCAGAGAGCGCCCACTTGTGCCTACTGCAGGAAGGCAGGACACACCTGGGATGTTTGTAGGAGGAGGCTGAAGGTGTGTTTGTTTTGTGGATCCGTTGCTCACCAGATGCGAGATTGCCCTACTGCACCTCTATTGGGTGGAGCACAGGATCAGAGAGTTGGAGCTAGGCCATCTGTGGCACAGCATCATGCCCTGCACCAGCAGAGGGATACATCCCAGCAGGGCAGGGCTTATGCGTTGACGGTCGAGGAGGCCGATGCTACGGATGTCGGGTTAGCAGGTCTGTCTCTTGTTTCTTCTTCCTGTCCTTTTCCATTCCTGTGGTGTGCTTCATTAGTACCTGTTAGATTTTCTTTGTGCTGTGGTAGATAGTGTAGTAACCCTGATTGAGACTGTGATAACACGACCAGTAGGACCCTGATCTTGTATGTTGTTTAGGTAGAATTTATTGACTGTGATTGTTGGGGGTTTGACCAGAGAGTGAGATTGACTTTAAATTTCGAGGACGAAATTTTCTAAGGAGGATAGGCTTGTCACCACCCCATTTCCAGAGCCGGGTATTTTTTTTTTTTTAATTTGGGTTAATTGTGTATTATTTATAATTAATTGTATTTATAATTAATTAATGATTGTATTATATTTTTATTGATTGTTTTAGGATTTTGGCTAGCTTGGACCCATGTCAGACCCTAGTGGACCCATGTCCGACCCAGCCCACACCCTTGTGAGAATTATTTTGGGGCTTAGAAATATTTATTATATTTTTAGGAGGTTAGTTGGAGAGATTTGGAACTAGTTTGAGTGCTTTTGGAACTCGGAACCCGAAACCAAGTCATGTAGGGGCATTTTGGGCATTTGGAGACTTTAGAGACCCTTTTTATGTGCTTTGGCCGGTCCCCCCAACCCCATTCCACCCAAACACAGCAGCTCCCACTCCCCCATTTTCATTTTCCTCTTCTTCTTCACTTCTCCTTCTTCTCCACTTCTTCTTTCTTCTTTCTTCCTTCTTCCAAAGTAAGTTTTCTTATTTTTCTTCCTTCCTCTTTCCATTTCTTCTTCTTACTTGAACCCTAACCTTACATTCCTCCCCAACCTAGGTGGGTAGAGCCTAGATTTGGTGTTGGAGCTTGGATTTGAGGCTTGGAAGCTTGGATTGGAGGATTTGGAGCATTTTTGAGACTTTGGCTTGGGATTCCAACTCCCAAGAGGTAAACCCTAATTTTTCCCCTAGTAATTATTTTTATATAGTGTAATTAATATTTTAGAACCTTTCTAGACCCTTAGGCTACCCGTGGGAGGAAGTTGGAACTAGTTGGGTAGTGTTTGGAGACTTTAACACTAGGTTTTGTGTCAATTTCGGGTGAAATCCGAATTTGGCCCAATTTTGGGTGATGCTCTAGGTTAGATGGACCTAGGTAGACGTTGTCGGGTGTCTTGAGGGTGAGTGCGTGTCTCCGTTCGGACACGGGAAGCCGTGTCGCGGAGAAACGGACGTTTCGGGCGAATTTGGGGCTTTTCGTCGTCGCCGATTCTAAGTACGTGTGCGTTTCCGCCACGGACCTAGAATCGACGCGGGAGTGCATTTTATAGGATCTAGGCATCGTTTAGAGTGCGTGGGTAAATTTTGGGCCGATTCCGAGTTCGTTTGGTGTGCGTTTCAGGAGGTTTTCCGAGCCGCGCACCACGTGTTCGTCGAAATGACCGAACGGCCATTTCGACTTGGTTTCCTCGTTTTGGGCTTGTGCGCCCGTTGGGTTAGTATCGGGGAGTGTGTGCTAGAGTTTTCGAGTTATACTTTATATATTTTTAGGTGTTTGGGCTTGTCGGGGTCGTTGGGCGTGCGTTGGTGGGCGTTGTGGGCGTGGTGTGCGTTGTGTTGTGTTTGTTTATATATATGTGTATATATATATTGTGTGTGTGTTTTTATATATATATTTATATATATGTGTGGTTATGTGTTTGTGAGCGTGTTAGGGAGTGCTTGTGTGAGTGTGTAGGTGAGTGTGTGAGTGAGTGCTTGTGTGAGTGTGTAGGTGAGTGTGTGTGAGTGTTTATAGGTATATACATATGAGTTTATATATATATGTATATATATTTGTATATATATGTATGTGTGTTTATGTATATATATTTATGTATATATGTGTGTATTTATATCTATGTGCTTGTGTGTGTATACGTCTATGTGTATATATATATGTATATGTGTAAGTGTGCTAGTGTGTGCGAGAGTGTGTGTGTGAGGGTGTGTGAGTGTGAGAGTGTGTGAGGATATATATATGTATGTGTGTGAGAGTGTATATGTATAGATGTATATAGATATATGTGTGTTTATATATATATAGATATGTGTATAATTATATGTGTGTGTGTGTGTGCTTGTGTTTGTGTGTGTGTGTAGATATATATGTTAGTGTGTGTTGGTATATAGGTATTAGTATATATGTTAGTTAGTATGTATATATATATATCTATAGAGTTATATATGTATATATATGTATGTATATATATAGATATATATATATAGTGATATATATATATAGGTGTGTGTGTGTATGTGTGTTGAGAGGGGGGGGACTGGACTGTGCACCAGCAGCAGGTGCAGCAGCAAGGAGCAGCAGTAGCAGCTGCACCAGCAGCTCTAGCAGCAGCAGGCAGCAGCAATTCAGCAGCAGTAGCAGCATGCTTAGCTAGCAGCAGCAGTAGCAATGCGAGGAAGGGAGAGAGAGGTATATATATATATAGATATAAATAGATTGATACATAGTTAGATAATAAGTTAGTTAGATAAATAAATAGATAGATGGATAGATAATAAGTTAGATAGATAGATATATCATTAGATAGATAAATAGGTAGATAAGATAAATAGATAGTTAGATAGCTAGGTATTTAGATAGATAGATACTTAGATAGATAGATATATAGATATCTAGATAGGTATTAGATATATATTTATATCTATATGTATAGATATAAATACATATAGTTAGATAGGTAGTTAGATAGATGCATTGATAGTTAGATAAGTTATTAGATAGATTAGATAGTTAGATAGTTACCTAGATAATAGGTAGATAGTTAGATGGCTAGATACTAGATAGGTAGATAGCTAGATACTTAGATATATCTATCTAGGAGATAGATATCTATTTACCTATACTTATATATATATATATATATATATATATATCTATAGATATCTTGATAGGTAATATATATATATATATATATATATATATATATATATATATATATATATATGTTATGTTTGGTAAGGTAAATGGGTAATGGGTATATATATGTGTGGATATATATGTATATAGGTAGATACCTATTTAGATATATATAAATATGATAGGTATCTATATTACCTAGCCTAGATTAATAACTAGTTGCATAATTAATAGCTAGGTAGCTAGTTAGAGGGTTTTAGAGCGAAACCTCAATACCTTGAGATACCGAGGTATCTCAATACCTTGAGATAACCAAGGTATTGGATTTCGAGCGGGATTTTTGAGCAATAGCCTAGAAATAATATTGGAGTGATTTTTATATGCTTATGTGTATATATTTACGCGTGCTAGCATAGGTTTTAGAGGGTATAGGCGGGGTATATGGCGTAGGTTGAGGTATCGGATACCGAGGGTATCCCGGTATCTCAAGGAGGCGAGTTTGTGAGTTTTCTAGCTTAATGACCTCGGTTTGACCTAGAATTTCAGGAGCACCCTAGTTTGACCCAGACTTGACCGTAGTTGACTCGGTTGACCGCCAAAGTCAACTTTTGACCTAGTTTTGACCTAGAGTTGACTTTTTGGACCCAGAGTTGACTTTTTGACCCAGATTTTACCGGTTTGACCCGTTTGACCTAGAACGACCCTAGAAACCTATTTTTCGTTATTTTATATCTGTTTAACTCTTTAGAACCCTGTTTAACCTTGCTTTTCGCATAGGTCCTTGCGACACCGGTTCGGATCGCCAGTTGCTCAGGACGTCAGGCGAGTACATTCTCTGATAGTTTTCATTATTTGATGATTATTATGATTCAGCTTCTAGTATAGTATCATCTGATTATTCTAGCATAACACGGGACACTGATTGGTATTTCTGGATTCATTTACTTGCGACACGTACATTTCATGTTTCTGGCCTCTATTCTGGAATCACTACTGGCATCACTATTGGCATCACCTACAGGCATCATTCATGTTCAGGCTGGACTCATCTTGATTTGCGTGTCGGGTCTTGGATCCACTTGTATTAGTCGGGGCGGGGAAATACTCGAGTAGACATGTAAACATTCCTATCTGGCATCATCAGGAATCACTCCCTCTGGTCTAATCTGGAATGATAGCAGCCGCGCACCCAGTGCGCGGTGAGCCGTACTTACCCCTAGCCGTTTACATGTCGAAACAAGTATTTCAAAGACACCGAGTTCATTCTTTATAGTCTGGACTCTCATGCATTTCTTGACTTGTCTCACTTACATGTTTCTGGACTTGACTCACTACATATTTTTCATGCTGGACTCACTACACGTTTATGTGCACGGACTTGATCTTAGCTTAGATTTCTTGTATCTTGCAATTATTACTATCTTGCTCTGATATCCATGCATCTTTACCTTTATGCACCAGTTATACATATTTTCTTGTTTCATACTTGCTTCATTCTTCTTGCTACTTGCTATAACTGTTTTATAGTTTTTATCATTTAAATGGAACTGCTGTTAGAGATGTACTTGCTCTAGTCCTGACTGGACATATTTTTCAGAGTATCCGGAGGAGTGGTGTCCGACGTTTTATGGACCTGAGCCTGTCGACGGTGCAGACAGGGACCCTCTAGTTTAGGAGTGATTTCCGGGTTGGTAGCCGGGATCACTAAGACCTTGTTGTTTTATTAGCTTTAGCACCGGATTTGTCTCCGGTTTGGATTGAGACCTTATATTGTATATTATTTTGGATGATTTGGATGATGTATTATTATTATGGATGTTGTGGTTGTTGTAGTAGTTGTTGTTGGTTAGACTTTATAGCTGTTAGTCTTCTTTGTTATCTTATCGTGCTTAGATTCGTGATTGAGTATATTGTGATTATCATTTGATATTGCTCCTCCGTTTGGAGTTGAGATCTTGACAGGTTTATATATTGATTGTGTGGTTGCCCTCCTTTTTGGAGAGGTCATGGCCGATTTTTGTGTGAGATTATCTAGATAGTTGACCTAGACAGCGTTCTACCGCCGATGCTGCGGCGTAGGCTGGACGTACCCACGACTCATGCCCGATTTTCCGGGTGCGGGTCGTGACATCTTGTAGCCGCATATGTGCTCTTATTTGGGCCTTGGTCGAATGAACACTCTGGCCGCATGTTGGCGAGGCCGTATGCCAACTCTCATCTGGCCTTGGTCGATGGACACTTTGGCCGTATGGCGTTGTGACCGTATGTAAGGTCTCATCGAACTTTGGTCAAATGGATATTTAAGTCGCATGGTGACGAGACCGCATGGGTCTTATAGTCGTATACGAGGGAATACGTGGCATGATACTTTTATCAAAGCAATTAATACGCTGATGTGACACATTGTCTTCTTATGAGGCGTCATCTTTACGAGTCTCAAAGCGTCTAAGAGTGATGAGTGATGTGTCAGTGCTTCTAACAGACATCAAAATCTGTGTCAGGGAGGTTTTATGAGGCCTCCTTGCTCTGTGGTCTCTTTGCGACTTCTAGATCTTTGGTTACCAGGCCGCATGTAGCTTCTCTGCGGCTTATTTTGTCAGGCCGCATGTGGCTTCTCTAAGGCTTGGTTGTTCCATGCCGAATATAGCTTCTCTATGGCTTGGTTGTTCCAGGCTGCATGTGGCACTTGCAGACTTGCTTAGGGGGGGCTTGGCCTCATAGCCTCTTTGCAGCATAACTAAGGTAAGCTTTGAGGGCATATCTCCTGTCGCATGGACTCGAATTTTTCATGCTTCTAAAAGACCCCCTTCAAATTTTTTAAAACTTGAAACAAGTTTTGAAATACTTTGAAAAAGAAGCATGGAAGAGAGTTTTGACTTGGTTAAGATGGCGAATATTCTACTAGGGGTAATATGGACGTAGTAGGACATTGCATTCTCTCGGGATATTCTACTAGAGAATTTTGGTAGACTTATTACCCATGGCGTACCTAAGACTGGGTACGGACAATAAGTTAAGATGACTGACACTATCAAGGGTCTAGAACGACGTGATAGCAGACTATTTAGAGGAATGTTTGCTCAGAGGTAACATGGACGTGACAAACTTGAAATTCCGTCGGAGGTATCTTACTCAGAGGTAATGTGGACATGGTAAAATAAACTTTCGTGGGACTGGAGTTTTTGTGAAAAAATAATTCAGAGGTAATATGGACATGATTGTTTTGAGATAATTCTGCTGTAGAATTTTTGTGGACTCATCATCCTTGGCGTACCTAGGATTAGTACAGATAATAAGTTGGAACGATTGACACCATCATAGGTATTATGGACGTGATGGTAGAAAGTCGATGGGTAAGAATATCTTTTTGGAGGTAATATGGATATGACAAACTCTTGAGTGGTAAACTTATTTTCCATGGCGTATATTAAGTACGGATAATAAGAAGAAACGACTAGCACTATCAGGGGTTATGCGAACGTGATAGTAGAAAGTCAAAGAGCAGAACTTTACTTAGAGGTAATATGGACATGAAAAAGTTCTGAAAATATCTTACTCAGAGGTAATATAGACGTGGTAAGATATGACTCTGTAGGGATAGTGGAGAGACGTAGTTCAGAGATAATATGAATACGAACTAACTTTTTCTCTGCTAGGGAAAAGGAAAGTAGTTCAGAGGTAATGTTGACTTGAACTATTTATTTCAATTGCGGACATCCCATCGGGGAATTTTTGGTGGACCTATTACTTCTTGTGCACGAGAGTGCAAGTAATAAGTTCGAGATAAAATCCTATCAGAGGTAATATGGTCATGATAGGTTTTGTGGACTTATCACCGCTGGCATACCTAAATTTAAGCATGAGTGATAAGTTGAGATAACGACCGATGATAGTCGTAAGGAGAGGTTTGCTCAGAGGTCACTTGGACATGGCAGGCTCTCGGGGGAGGATGATAGCCCTGAGGTGACGTAGACGTGAGCTGATCAATATTTATACCGAGAGGTTCGGTACGACCCTGGTTTTTTTGTTGAAGGAGAAGGAAGCACACCAGAGGTAGTATGGACGTGGCTATTTGCTTCCATTGAGAAAATTTTACTGGAGGACTTTTGGTGGACTTATTATTCGATAAGCACGTTGAGTACAAATAATAAATTCGAGAATAATCCCTATCAGAGGTAATATTAACGTGATAGATTTTGTGGATAGTAAGGACATCCCACTGGGGGATTTTGGTAGACCTATTACCCTTTTGCGCACTTGAGTTGCGAGTAATAGATTCAAAATAAACCCTATCAAAGGTAATATAGACGTGATAGATTTTGTGGATTTAGCACCGCGGGCATACTTCGGATTGGGTGCGGGTGATAAGTTGGAAGACAATCGATATTAGAGATAATATGGACGTGAGGATCGATGGTCAAGGCCGAAAAGTTTGCTCAGAGGTAATATGGACATGGTAGACTCCGCCAGAGTGGTGTATTAGAGTGACAATCCAGAGGTAATATAGACATAAACTAGAGCCCATAAAGATACGATATAGTTTGGTAATAGAGGAGTACCAATCTAATTTAGACGTAGTACTTTTTGAGGAACTAAAGAAAGTACAAAGAAAAGTCCTAGAAGACAATCTAAGTACAAAGTTATTTTCTGGGGGATGACGATGGAGGGTTAGAAGTGTAGCAACTCTCTTTACTCCATAGATGATCCGATGCGGAAGCTCTTCTATCTTGCTTGAGTGCAGATTTACAGATAGCCAGCCTGGTCTCTTGGTATGGTCTCTCTTGAAAGCAGAAAAAGTCGACCTTTTGGACGTTCAAGTTGCTCTTATTTATAGCCATCGTGCTGATAGGATATGGGTGCCGCATATGCCTCTGTTTGGTGTCCGTATAAGGCCCTTTAATAGAATGCGGTTGCAACTGTTGTCGCATACCATAGGCAGATTGCCACATGGTCTTGGTTGAGATATGTTGTTGATGAGATCTCGGGGTTGTTATCAACCCGTTGTGGGCGTGACTTGGTTAGCTGGACACGTAGTCAGCACCAACTGCGCAAAGATCTCTGCAGTTGTAACGGGAAGATCATGTGAGCTGAGGTCGCATAATAACTAGGCCGCATGTTGGCGAGGTCACATAGTTATGTAGTCGCATACGTGTTCTCGTTTGGGCCTTGGTCAAATGGACACTCTGACCGCATGTTGGTGAGGTTGCATGGGTCTTGTAGTCCCATGTGTGCTCTCTTTGGGGCCTTGGTCCAATGGACACTCTGGCTGCATGTTGGTGAGGCTGCATGGGTCTTGTAGCCGCATATGTGCTCTTGTTTGGGCCTTGGTCGAATGGACACTCTGGACGCATATTGGCGAGGCCGTATGCCAATTCTCGTCTAGCCTTGATCGATGGACACTTTGGCCGCATGGCGTTGTGACTGCATGCAAGGTCTCGTCGAACTTTGGTTGAATGGACATTTAAGTCGCATGGTGACGAGGCTGCATGGGCCTTGTAGCCGCATACGAGGGAACACATGGCATTGCACTTTTGTCGAAGTAATTAATGTGCTAATGTGACCCATTTTCTTCTTCTGAGGTATCATCTTCACGAGTCGTGGAGCGTCTCATAGTGATGAGTGATGTGTCAATGCTTCAGACAGACATCGAAATCTGTGTCAGGAAGGTTTTATGCGGCCTCCTTGCTCTGTGGTCTCTCTGCGACATCTAGATCTTTACCCAGGCCGCATGTAGCTTCTCTGCAGCTTATTTTGTCAGGCCGCATGTGGCTTCTATGTGGCTTGGTTGTTCTAGGCCGCATATAGCTTCTCTACGGCTTGGTTGTTCCAGGCCGCATGTGGCACTTGCAGACATGCTTTGGGGGTAAGGGGGTCCCTTGGCCGCATAGCCTCTCTACAGCATGACTAAGACAAGCTTTGAGGGCATATCTCTTGGCGCATAGACTCGAATTTTCCATGCTTCTACAGTTGTATCTATCATGTTTTATGCGGCATGAGCTCCATGCGGCCTATAGTATTTTTTATGCTTCTACAATATGCAAAGTGCTAAGTACGCGACTAATAAACGCGTTAAAATGCGGATTAAATTATGCACCCGCTCGCGGGTTGGATGAGATCTAGCCCATCCCCCACAAAATCCACTTACCCACTTTGAGGGATAAAGTAATATATGGAAAGGAGAATGACTTCTCCTTTCCCATGTGAGACTAAAAAAGAGATGCATTTATTGAATCACATGTGTTGCTTTCAAAGCAAAATCCAAAACAAATCTAACAATCCCCCACATGATTCAATAAGAAAACAAACAAAAGGTATAGCACGATAGGACATATAGGAAGAAAAATAAGATATGGGCAATCACACTGTATATCAGAGGAATGTGTCTTCCGAATTTGAACCTCCCCTTAGTGTTATACATCTCATCTATACAGACCCAAAGTGACATAAGTCTTGAACTTAGGATCTTACTTGTACAGACTCAACATACACACAAACACATTATAGGCATTTGATCGTATCAACAGTTGTGCACTTTTCGGCCATATGCTATCTCGATTTCTTAAGAGCTCTAGAGAACAACCCGAGTTCCCATAGAAAGCGGCCCCAAGTTCACTCTTAAATAGGTGAATCTTTCTCGATATTCTGCAATTTATATACCCTACTTTACAAGCCACGGATTCATTAAAATTTTATAATCACCATTTAATTTATTGCAGATCAACACTATATAGTAGATGAATGGTTCTTTATAATTACAATCACATAGTATTTCTAGTCACACATCAATTTTGTTGTTATCCATTGAACATTTTCTTGGTGCTTCCAATCGAAGGTCGAATTTCCTTTGAGGTGACTCAATATATGGGTATTATGCAATTTTCGTCTCTTATGTTTTTGAGTGCGTTTTTTTGCACGAATTCAATCTTGAACGTAAACGCAAGCTTCTAAAATGTCTGGCAGCATCCTGCTCTCTTCTTGCTCAGCATTCTTAAACCTACACTAAAATAAGACTCTGATGCTATCGTGGACACCGGGACCATTAGAATATCACGTCCTATAAAAGAAAGTATATGATATATTTTTTCGTATCTTTTCCACCATTCTAAAATTGAAAAATAAGATGCAGATTCATCTTCATCTTCTTTGTATGAATTTAAATATAATAACAATTCTTGAGGTGGTATGGAAGATTGTTTTTGTTTTTTCATTTGTAATACGCTTTTAGCATGCGATAATTTAGACAAAATCGGAGCTACTACCTTGAACGGTTGTACCGGGTCGGTTAGATACAACTTTTTCTTCATATAAAGTATTTAAACTATCTAAAGCATCTTTAATTTCTACTTTTAAGCTACTTACCTCAATATGCATATTATCTTTAAATTCGTCTAATAAAATAAACACACAATCTAATTTAACCTTTGGATAAAAAACCGAAACTAAACAATATAGAAGGGGTATATCACCCCAATATTTTTAAATTTTTGTTACCATTTTGGAAACAACATAATAAAAACCAGGAAGCGTTATATATCTACAAAATAAATAAGAAATGTTAATTATTTCTATTAAAGCTAAATGAGAAGTTTGATAGTAAACTCCATATAAAGTACAAGTAGCATGCATTATAAAACAATTCTAAAAATTCAAAAATTTAACTAGCAACTAACCAATCATTTTCAGTTACTTGATATTCAAAACTAGGATTAACATTACAATACTATGTAATAACATTTTTTAATTTAATAGAAGATTTTAACATTAAATAAGTATAATTTTATCTATGTGGTGCATCCTTAACAAATTTTCGAAAAGTTATACCATATTGTGTACATAAAGTTTGAAAATGTTGTTGTCTACTAACAGAAGTGTTCAAACTTTGTAAACATAATATAAGATTTTCTAAATTTAATTGAAAGTATTCAAGATATTTTTGGACAATTAAATTTATAATGTGACAAGCACATCTTACATGAAAAAAAAACGTCCTTCTAGTATAGGCAAAAATTATGATTTTAAAACAATAATGAAGAAGTGTTATTACTAGTATTATCAAAAGAAATTAATTTTTTTTATTGTGAATATCATATTCACGTATAAATTATATTATAGCGCCACCGATTACAGTGCCAGTATGTGAAAATTCTAAAGGTCGTAAACAAATAATACGTTTTTGCAATATCCATTTTGGATCTAAATAATGTGCCGTAATATAAATATAAGCGTAATTATTTTTAGTTGTTCAAATATTAGAAGTAAGAGCAACTTTCTTAATATTTACAAAACTTTCTTTTAAACTCTCTCTTTCTTTTTTAAATATTTTTATAGCCTCCGCTCTAGTAGTAGATCAAGAAACTTTAGTAAAAACGGGATTAAGGGCACTACTTTCATAATCGTAGTACCAATCTCTCTCACCAAATATAAAATATTGTTCATCGCAAATAATATATTTCGTTAACTCAGTTTTTTTACGAGCAGCAGAATATGTAAAGTTACCTATCGAAGATCCTTGAGGACCATTACTTAATTGTGTTTGTCTAGCCTGTAGTGTTTTCTTACCATAGCAACTTTTATAGTGTCTTCTTAACGTGCCAATGCCATCATTCTTTCTTCATTTGTAATTTTTTTTTATATTTTTACATTGTGCACCTTTAGCTATTAGATTTGAATCATTTGGATCTAAAACCGGTCCCCCCTCACTATCAGTTACAAATAATTTATTATAATAATTCCATAAAATTAAATTTTTTTCTATTTGAAATATTGTAGTATTACTTCTAACTTCAGGGGGTGACATTTGTGTCTCTGGAAAAGAATCGAAAATATGATTATTTTTAAACATATTATTATAATAATCATAATTTTTAAAATGTTGGTTTGAACCTTGTCCATCCATATTTTAGAAAATATATATTTTTTAAAATTTAGAGCGAAAATTTTTATTTCTTTATCAAAGAAAAGAGAGGGAGAGGAAAAAATCGCAAATCAGTAAAAAAATACTAAACTATTATGTAATATTAAAGTTACTTGTAACGTCTACTGGAAGCCTCAAAAAGAAATCGCAAGAAACTGTGTTGAGAGAAAAAAAGTTGGACTCCAGAAATTGTTTTGCTTCTAAACTTTGTAATTACCTTGCTTCTAAACTTTGTAATTATTTTCCTTGTAAACTTTGTAAGAGAGGAAATGAATTTTGTAAGAGGGAATAAATTATGTTGTGTTTATTTTTCATGAGTTATGGCCTATTTATACGATTGTTTTGGGGCCAAATGATCCCAAATACCCTAAAAAAGAGTTGTTATAATGTATATTTTGGTCATTTTTAGTAAAATGATCAAAATATCCTTAAAACGGTGATAAACCTGCCAATAAAACGGTAAAAATATGCCCAATGGTTATATATAAAAAAAAAATTTGGCCGAACCAGACCTGAACCCGGCTTAAACCAAGCCGGGCCTGTTCGGTCCGGGCTGACCGGGCCAACCGAATTAAACCCGGACCGAACGGAGCATGCAGCGGGCCGGGCTTTCAGGTTGGATTCTTCGACCTAGTCCGGACCCGCGGGGTGGTTGGGTCTGTTTGGGCCGGTCCGTTGATCTGGTCCGTGCCGACCTAGACCGACATTGAACGGGCCGGACCCGGACCGAGTTACGGACCATCCGATCTATCTTGCACCTTGACTCACACTTCCACTATTTATAAATAAAAAAAATAATACGCTTCCGTGACTATCTTTGGCCATCTAATCAGGCCCTTATGATTCTTCATGGTAAACCACAAGAGTCTCTCATCTCATAATAATAGAATGATCAATTTATTAATGGTGGGAGTTGGGGGACAGTGGGCCCACAAGACGTGCAATGTAGCATACGCAAAAAGTCCCGTGTGAAATGTCGGACCACATAAAAAAAATTGAATTATCAACATCACCAAAATTTTGGTCTATGAAGAAAAAGAAAAAGAATTTTTTGTACAGAGAATAGAAATATTTAAAAACTAGGTGTAGAAAAAAATATTTAGCAAAAATAGCTGTAGAGAACAAAAACGTACATAGTAAGTGCGTTTTGAGAAATACGCACTTAGTAAGTGCGTTTTCAGTATTTTATTAATTTTATTTTTTTTTACGTTAAGAAATAATTTTAAAAAAATAAAAATTGAGAACGCACTTACTATGTGAGTTTTTTTTTGAAAGCGCACATATATATGTGCGTTTTTAAATTTTAAAATTTTAAAATTTTTAATATTTTTTTTGCAACTTTTATAAATAAATAAATATTTAAATTTTTTTGCAATTTTTTTAAAACGATAAGTGCATTTCTTTTTTGATTTTTTTTCTTTAAATTTTTTAGAAAAATCAAAATAATTTGTACAGAGAATAAAAATTTAATAAATTATATGTAGAAAGAATTTTTGGAAAATTAGAACAAATACATACATACATACAAAGTGCGTTTTCACCAATTCTTACTTAGTACGTTCGTTTTGAATATTTTGAAAAAAAATTCTATGCAAAAAAAATTACGAAAAAAATACGTTTTGAATATTTTTAAAATTTTGTTTTCAAATTTGTGTTGCACTTAGAAAGTGTCTTCAAATTTATTTTATTTTTGTTTTCGTAATTTTTAAAAAAAATAAAAAAATACACATTTTGAGGGACTTATAGACAAAAATCAATGAAAAAAGTGAACACACGCACTTACTAAGTGCGGCTTCATATATATATACTAGTAACGCGTACGTGCATTGCACGTGCGTAAAAAAATTTAAATATAAAATTATTATAAAAATTATCGTTCTTAGGAATCGAATTCAAACAACCAAAGAAAATATCTCCCACATTAACCACTTGAGTTAGAATTATTTTATTATAAATAAGTATATTAGGTAGTTAAATAATTAGTTATTTAAAAAAATAGTTAGTGGAGTATTTATATACGGTTTAGACGACAAACCTCATTATAAGAGTATATATATATATTTTTTCTTCTGTAAAAAAAATGAAAAAAAAAATAAAAAAAATAAAAATTAAAAATTTAATTTTTTTTTGAAAATGCACTTAGTAAGTGCATTTTCATAAAAAAAAAAATTTCAATTTAAAAAAATTTTAAAAATGTGCTTAACTAATTTTACTAAATATTTTTTCTACACCTAATTATTTAATATTTATATTCTCTATGAAAATTTCTGGAAAAAGAAATCAGTTCTGGACAAAAGCCCTATATATTTTTACGCTTTCTTCTTCCACTTTCGTTGGAGGCATAAAACTCTAATCAAAACAAAGAATCGCCAAAGCTCCATCAATGGCTTCCATTGCCACATCGCCGAATTCCTTCCTCGTCGGCAAAAAGGTCCTCTTTATTCACTCAAATCCTCCCCAATTCCACTCGTAACCAAAACCCTAACCGTAATTTTTTTCGCAGATCGAGTCCAAAGATCCAATATTTTCTTCTTCTTCCCACCCGGTCGCCGCCGGCAGGTGCAGAAAGCATGCTTCGACGAAGACTCGTGCGGTCATGGCGCCGACTCAGTCTCGCCGCGTTCCGTCGACCACTGGCTCAGTTGGGTTTGTTGCTTTCGGTTTTTTGTTCTATCGACATACTTGATTGGAGTTGTGGTTGTGATTGGGTTTTTTTTTTTCGATGTTGTTGTTTAGGTGAAGAATGCGATGACAATGACGGAGAAGATCCTCGCGAGGGCTTCGGAGAGGTCGAGCTTAGAGCCCGGCGAGAACGTGTGGGTGAACGTCGACGTTCTGATGACACACGATGTCTGCGGACCTGGGACTTTTGGGATCTTCAAGAAGGAGTTCGGGCAGAATGCAAAGGTGGCGGCTTTCTTATTTCTCTCTCTTTTGCTTTTACAGCAGCAAAAACTGCAAAGAATTTCCCCTTTGGCTTTTGTTGCTGTAGATACACCATTTTACAGCCGACCAAACACTGGAATTGGTGCAAGTGTTGCAACACCAAGGGGCTGTTTGGTTTGCTGAACTGCAGCTTGGAACTGACCAAAATTTGGAAGTGGAAGCTAAATCTTCTAGTTTTCTTGAGTTTCTGTGTTTGGTTAGAAAACTGGTTGTGGGTTGTGAAGTCACCAACATGACATTTAGTAGTTCCTGTCCCCTCCCAAATCCCCCATTCCACTTCCTAGAAAAAAAAAACCAGGATGTGGGCGAGCGCCGACGAGGTTACGGTGGAGCACGAGACGTAGGTGATGGTGCTCCCGGAGTTGACGATGAAGAGGAGGAGGAAGAGGAAGGGGGTGGTGAGGATGCCTATTGGTGAGCAGATCGTTGTGGAGCCCCATGCGAGTGCTGCTGCTGCTACTGTAGTGGAGGTGGCGGCGGCGGAAGGAGTGGATCTCCAGCGTGGTCCGGTTGGCAGTGGAGAGGAAGAGGGGGAGCACGAACGGCGACGGTGCCACGACGGCGCACGATGACTAGACAGAGGAGGGGGGAGGGGATCCGGTCACCACTCCGGCTAGGAGGAGGAGGAGGAGGAGGAGGAGGGAGGTGAGTGGATCCCGCACGCTCTCCATGGTTGACTCGGTTAAGGAAGAGTCGTGCTTCCGAGGAAGGAAAAAAATGGGAGTTTGGATTCAACTATGCATCCACGAGATTAATGTTTGTGTGCATTTGGATTTAATAATATAAATATGGGATTAAAAATTAATACTTAATAATAATAATAATAATAATAATAATAATAATAATAATAATAACATATTCAACAGTGGGTAACCTTTGGACAATGTTCTAAATGTGGCCTAGGCGGCCTCCGGCAGCACCGGACCCCCATAGGCATTAGGCAGCCCTAGACGGCTAGTTCAAAAATTTCAAAAAAAATTCAAAAATTTCATATTTGAAATTTCAAAATTTCAAAATTGAAATTTCAAAAAAAAATCAAATCAAATAGTTTCAAAAAATAAAATACATACGTAACATACTTTCGCTCTTGCCTCCTGCTGCAGCAGTAGCTGCTGTCTTCTGGTTCGAAAAGGAGAGGAGGAGATTTTAGGGATGGGAGGGGAGGGGATTTTAGGGCTACGGTTTGGGAATGGAAACCAAAAGTATAGAAAAAAAGGGTTAACCCTGGATTCGAACCAGTGAGCACCCCTCCGGATGAAAGCCTTAACTATCCCACTTGTAACCAAGTTGCCAAAGTTTGTTTTATATATATATATATATATATATATATATATATATATATATATATATATATATATAAGTAACATACATAAAAAGAAAATTTTCAGTTCGGTGCCTAGGCATCCCTTGGGCGCACTGAATCCGCCTAGCGAAATTTATAACATTGTCTTTGGGGTAACCTTACCCTCTTCAAAAGTGGGAAGCCATTAAAAAAATGAATAATACTAGTTGGGGCTAACCTTACCCTATTCAAAAGTGGGAAACCATATGACTTCTCAAGTATCCCTTCATTACAAGCCAAATATAGGAACTATAAGAGTTACACTTTCTAACCCACTTCAATAACCATCAAAACGAAGGAACTGAAAAATTATGCGTACACATGACGCGCATACGCAAACTCTTCACTTCCATATTTTTCATTTCGCTCGACTTGGCCTAACCAAACAATGCAGACAATGAAACAAGAATGAGGTCGACCCTTGCATCATGGAGGATGCAGGTTCGGGTTGCGGAAGCAACCTCTCCGTTTATCAGGAAGTAAGCTTTGTACATGTCGACCCTCCCAATACACGCTGCATTAGCGGGAGCCTCGTGGCAATGAGACGCCTTATGGTGCAACAAGAATGTTGGTGTAACCAATTCTTCTTTTTGCATCTTGCCCTATGATGCAACAAGAATGTTGGTGTAGCAAATTCTTCTTTCTACATCTTGCGGCATTAATTCCTGAATAAGTACTCCAGGAACAAAGTTTTATAGACCCGGTTATATTTGGTTGGAAAGAATTTGGTTTCTATTTAACCACTAAAAATTGGCGTCTAGAAATCTGTTACCATCATTGCTTCAGTGGAGCTTTATCACGTAATTATGCCTATACAATATGTAGAAGAATGCATTATTCTATTTGTGAGGTGAACTTGCCTGTGGTTATGAGAATGCATTATTATGTATGGTATAAGTACCAGTCCATTAGCATTCTGCAATTTTGCTTAGTGCATTCCCATACATTATCAGCTTGATTGGTTTCATGTTTTGTGCCACTTAAAAGTGCATATACTGTGAAAGTTCAGGCTTCCACTAGGAACGGGCAATAATCACCTCTTATAAAAGATGGTTTTCATGTGTTTGGAATGTAGGAGCACGACATGCTTAGTTTTCGGTAACTCAAATATAGAATAGAGACCAGGATTTCTAGCCTAGTCTCTAACTAAAGTAAACCCAAATAAGACATCCACGGTAAGTGGGTAAACAAATGGGGAAAATAAATTTTTAAGGCATTATATGACATACATTAAAACACCGACTGCAAGATTCCATCCAATTTAAGCGATTAAGTCATTAACCTCATGAAGAGGTTAATAGTTCTCATGCCAAAAATATGGCTTGCATACTGTAACAGGTCAAGTTCTAGTCAACACCTTGTCATAGTTATCTATGTTAGGAATTTGGCACCGGTGCAGAGGGTTGATGTGGCAGCCACTCATTAAAACTTCATAAATATGTTTGTGAAGTATTCTTATGCTTCATAGCGGACCATATCTTGATGGAACAAGGTTTGGATGATAATGATGATGATCTAGTACTAAGACAATGGACAATTGAAAGTTTTTACCTATTGAGATTTGAATGTTTAGATCCAAAGAGTAGATCTTAGAACCATCTCGGTATTATAATACAAATATTTAGGACCTATGTCTGGGTCTTAGACTTTTAGGTCATCATTCTCCCATGGCTTGTCTTGGGACGATCTCAATCCAAATTTCACTCAACATCCTCCGGGCCCCATATCGGACCTCATTAAAGCTCTACTGAAGATTTTCTCAACATACAAGTGTCTAGGTTGTAAGACTAGACCAGGGAGAATGATGACCTAGTAGGATCTTCATCGTGTACAATTGAAGTTCTTTATAAGACTCCTTGCCGTTTTTTCTAGAATTTTTTTTCCAGTCATGATACAGTAGTTTGGATCAAGGTGGATCAGAATTGGTAAGGACAAACTGGCAAAGACTTCCCACAAATACATGGATTCTGTACATATGAGCCAAACTTTTGTGTTCTTTTAGGATTTGTTAAAATGGATTCTGTAAATACAAAGAAATCACTTTTATATAGTACAAATGTATGCCTGCATTAGATCTTCTTTCTTAAATAACCCAACATGGTGAGGAAATGCCAAAATACTTCTGATTGTCTCCAGATTTGTCTACGCTATACTTATAATTTGTAGATGTGATTTCTTTGTATGAGTTGTAATTATAAATTTATAATAGGTCTTAGTGCTTTATCTTCTCAGTGATTTCCTTACGTAACTTAATTTATCTTGCTCATATGAAATGTATACTAAGTTCATTGTTTGTATATTCACGATTTTCATACTGTAATGGCTTTAACTGGAAAACAAACTCACATTTTGTATGTTATATTGTAATGGACATCAAATATTTTGGAGTTTTTCTTTGGCAAGTTATAGGAACTAGTATATATGCACGTGCTTTGCACGTATATTGGAGTGAATGATATTGATGAGTTAGTTTATTTCTACTGCTTTTAATTATATAGGTTAATGGTTCAACCCTTCGAATTCTTTGGTAACAATTTAAAAGACTTAGCAAGTAGCATGAACCCTTTGATTTCCGTAAATGGTTGTCATTATTGCATCTCTTAAATGGTTGTCAGTGGAATTTATTGTAAGTATTCTTTTTAATTACTAAATATGTTGAAGGGTATTTTTGGAATGAAAATTTTTCACGGTGAAGCCTAGTTTTGGCATTATATAGAGGAGATTATTCACTAGAGAATAGAGACCTTTATATGCAATATTTGTTTTTTTTCCCTATCATTGGCCTTGAAGCAAAAGACAGAAGAAGAGTAATTTATTATTTTGGGGGTCACCTAGGGCTAATCAAATCTGCTTAATGGCCATTTAATCAGATGAGATTCTAACAATCATTCATCATTCTTTCCTTTTATCTTTATCAGCGGAGTATCATCTTGTCTGTATATTGCATGAGTGATGAATATGCTCTCTATGCATGTCAATTACCTGTTTTAGAAAGCTGTATGAGCTCAAGTTTAGGTATTGCGGTAGCTGCAACAACCAACTGAATATGTAGTGCTACCTTGGACCTATTCCAGAATGCATTAAACTGCGAGGCCCACCTTTTGTCAAGAGCTGAGAAATGTGCTAACTAATACATCCATTTCTTCATTCAAAATTCTGAAAGTTTGAGAAAAATTTGAAGTTTGGTATTTTGAAAACTCTGTTGAGCATATAGAACACTAAGTGGGGAGTTTGCAAAAGCTTCATTGTTTCCTTTGGCAGATAAGATTTATTCATTTATTGCTACCATGTAATTAGGGGGGGATGGTAACAACTTGGTTTGAAAGCTGTGTATTGGTTAGCTGTGACAGATTATTACTATTATTTCCTATAATTCTCTCTCAAAAGAACTATCCTACCAAGACAGTGTGTTTCATAAGTATGTATTTATCCCATCTAGGATGTTGTGTACTTAGATGAAATCTTGCTTTATTGATATTTAGAAAGGCCCAAAGCAGTCACTTGTCCTTTTGTCCTTTTATTAAACTATAATGTACTCAGTCTTGTATGTTTATAACCTTGTTGTTATGTCAAATGCAGGTTTGGGATCGTGAGAAGATCGTTGTTATACCAGACCACTACATTTTCACAAGTGATGCACGGGCTAATAGGAATGTTGATATCCTGAGGGACTACTGTATCGAGCAGAATATCAAGTACTTCTATGACATCAAGGATCTCGGGAATTTCAAGGTATGCATTGTAATTTTTCCTTTTCTTATATATGATGTCATGAGGGCTAATAGAATCCGCTTCTTAATAAATCATTTTCTTTCTTCATAAGTCTTTTGCATGGATACACACTACGAAATATTTATTATTGCATGTATATCCCTATAAATTTTTAGTTATATATATATATATATATATATATATATATATATATATATATATAAGCTTGTCATAAACATTCATGAACATCCGTACATTTTACCTTAGTGAAATACAGTCTAAAGACCAACTACACATAATGAAATGACTGAGATTAGATTTATAACTGAAATAATAGTGAATTTATTAATGGAAAGAATAATATTTTCAAATATTATTATTATGATTATTTAAAGTCGATTATTAATGGTATCAAAATTCCTAGAGGAACTCATGAGTTCCAATTTTTTCAAACTCATCAATTACCAACCGTTGGATTAAATGCACCTAATTCCTTGATTGTAAGTTTCTAAAAATTCAAGGACCTTAATTGAAAAAATCCTCCACATGTCATAATCCTATTGTAAGTTTCTAATTAAGTTCCTATTTGACTTTCTGTAGTGGATCTCTAATGGTATTCTTGTGCAGTTAGAAATTGTATAGGGGTATACATGCATAATAAATATTTTAGAGGATTCATATATAGAAGTCCCTTGTTCAAATTCAATTTTGGATCATTTTCAGCTCATTTGATTTTTTTGCAAGCTTGCAGGCTAATCCAGATTATAAAGGTGTTTGCCACATTGCTTTGGCCCAAGAAGGTCATTGCAGACCTGGGGAGGTGCATAATATTACTTCAATCTTGATTTTCCCTGTTGATGCATGTAGTCACATCATTATAAACTCTCAAAATTGTTTTCAGGTTCTGCTTGGCACAGATTCCCACACATGTAATGCTGGAGCTTTTGGTCAGTTCGCTACTGGAATTGGTATTACTGATGCAGGTTTTGTCATGGGCACTGGAAAACTTTTACTGAAGGTACACAAACCTTTCTGTTATGGTTTGCAATTATCAAAATGATCATATTATTTCATATGTCTTTGTTTTAGTGCCAAAGATAAGCCATACTATTTTTTGTACCAATTGAACCTATTCTTTTCCTCTAACAATACATATCATTTTGGGCTAAACTATGAATGTATCTCCTCTTTTCTGTGTGCTGGTATGGTTGTAGTGATCATCTCGAATTCCTTTTCTTCACCCCATTCTTTACTTCAATGAAACCTGTCAAATATTTTTAGTCCTTCTTGAGTAGGATAAAGTACGGACGTCAAAGGCCAATCATTTTAACATTTCAAACTGGTAATAGACAAAGCAGAAGCCCAGTCTTTTATGGTTTCAAATTCTGACCTAAAGCCTGTCAATTGGTACCTGTAGCAGATATATACTTATTTCAGTATCATATCATATGTATTCCTCGGCATCCTTCGCACAATCTGTTTCTTTAACTCTTTACATACCTATTTTCTGAGTGACTTATGGAACTTGTGCACTAAAGCCTGCTGCATTAGCTGATAGGAACAATATCATATACTACAGTGACTTGAATATGGCTAGGACTGAGCATTCGGTTTATTCGGTTAAACTGAACCAAAAATTTTCAAAACAGCTGTGAACTGAACCCAATAAAAAACTGAACCAAACCAAACCAAACCAAACTGAATCACACTAAATTTCTGTTCCATACGGTTAATGCGGTTGGGTTGGGCTAATCTTAGTGGGCCGGGCTTTTTGTGATTTTTTTCCTTCAGAACTAAATTTAAGACAAATTTCGGCGGCCTTGCTAGGTTTGAATAAAATTGAGCATTTTTTAGCACAATTTTTTTTTGAGCCTAAATTGAATAAAATTGATTAATCTTCAGCTCGTTTTGGAAAAAAATCCATCCTCTACAGCCGTATGGAACACCAAGTTTTTATTGTCCAGCAGCCCAGCTCCATTGTATTATTACACAAAAGAGTTAAAAAAATGTAGTCAAATTCAAACAAATTTACATATAATATGCAGCATAAGTGCATCACATTGTGAAAAGACTAAAGAGCTACATTCTCTACAAAGAACACTTCCAGTTTCCGAGTCCAGGCTCCGGCATGACCAAAAATACAAACTTTGACTAATGCTATCCTGTGTAAAATACATCAAATATTAAAAATATTGTGATTTGAACCAGTTTATCATTATTAAAAAACATTATATCTAAGTTATAGTTATCCTCTTGTAGATAAATAAATCTTCAAGTAAGGAAACAGTCTTCATCGCATGAGATTGATTAATCAAATGTTAACATTACCGAATGACAGAAAAATCAAACAAAAATAAGAAGACTAGTCGTACTTACACATTTTGAGTTGCCCCCAACAAAAAAGTGCAATACAAGAAGCGCAAAATAATCAGAAAGAGAATCTAAATTATCATTAAACTAGTATTTCAATTTTTTTTAATAATGCATGTCCCATAGAAGCATTATGTTCACCCCGGACACGTATTGGTCCTATTGGACACGACGCTTACACTTTAAGAAATTAAAAGAGGAAGAAAACACCTTAATTTTAGTTAAAGGAGTGACCTTTCTGGTTCCGTCTATGGCGATGACTCTTCCTCCTCTGGATACAAATTACCAGATCTACAAATTTGAGTAACTAAAAAATTGATTCATCACCAGACTCGAGCAAATATCATCAATCACTAACAAGTAAAACCAGTTAAAAAAAAAAACGTAGAGTGACATAAAAAATCTCAAAGATCTAACCGTTTACCATTGGCATAAAGGAGTTAGAGACCAAGAGTTCACTTGGAGTTGTAGAACCGAAAGAGGACTTCTATAAGAACCGAGAGATGGAGGACCCGAGGGTATACTTCTGTCAGAACCGAGAGGGATGAGGAGAGGATAGCGTACTTCTCTCAGAACCGAGAGGGATGAGAGGAGAGGAGAGCCTCTCAGAACCGAGAGGGAAGAGAGGTGAGATTGTTCAGATCCTCTGGAGGTGCAGGCGTATTTATGTTAGGGACTCAAGGGTTAGGGTTGAAATGATATATATTCCAAGGATAAACTGTTAATTCTCTTCCTTATTTGGGTCAGTTCGGATCGGTTTTCGGTTTTGGACCGAGATATGCTCAGCCCTAAGTATGACATTTGGGTGTGGTATTCCAACAACGGCTCCAGGTTTAAGACATTGCAAATTTCAAGTGCCCAGACTTGAAGGACGTGTCCATGTTTGTGTTTATTTGTATCAGTAAATCTGTGGATATTTATAACTAATTTGGTATATTGAGTTGTTCTATTCTCTGAACAGACTTATCGAGAAAGATCATGATATTATTTTTGGGATTTTTAGTTATAAATCCATTGTCCATTTTGATTTAGGTCATCTAAATTTTGTTTTTCTCTGGGAACCAAATTCATTTGTTATATTGACCCATGGTTTACATGACTGACAAGATACTATTAACTATGCTGGTTCCACAAAATATATATATATATATATATATATATATATATATATATATATATATATACTAGTTTATGCACTTACATTTTGTCACATCCCGCTCCTCAAATATGGCGAGCAGTACGTAAGTAACATCCCAGGCTACACGATCTAAGAGCACACCACTGCTATCATTCACGATTGTCGCATGTAGATTCTAGGATAGGATTACCAGATATCCTTTACAACTTAACATGATTAATATATCTGGAGGAAGAAGCTTCTAAATGACATAATTAATAAATTTGATATTATAGTATTATACTATTCTACCTGATTACAAGTATCTAACACATACAACATAGGGCTAATTAGCCCTTAGATCCTGAATTTTATGACAGTTTAGAGTTTAAGCCTTAAGATGTCTAATTGGAAAGTTTGGAGCATGAACTTTTATTTTTTGTTTTATTTTCCCATTATACCCTCATTTTCAACATGGGTTGGTTGTTGCACTTGTACTCATGTTGAGGATAAAATGGAAAAAAAATGATTAAAAAAATAAAAATTCGTTGTCTAAAATTTCCAATTGAACATGCCAGGGCTTAAACTCTAAGCTTGTATAAAATCCAGGGTCTTAACGCTAATTATCCCTAAAACATATTGACATACAAATATTCCTCGGATGATGCTGAATAAGGGAGACATCCGAAGTGCTCGTCTGCAGCTCCAAATTTCTATTTAGTTCCTCTACTATATACAACAATAGTCTCTTCTGATTCATCCTCCAGACTTAGTGAACAAACACTAGGTTGTCAAACGACATGCAAGTTTAGATCGAAGAACGCTCGGGAAAGTAAAATATGAATGTGAGGCAATAGATAATGAAAGTGTGATTCGGTAAATAAGGGAAAGAAGCAACCATCTTCATTACTAAAGCTTGTCATGCTAACACTTTAAGATACATAACATCAAAAATTAAGCAAGCAATCTTAACTATCAAAGTTTACAAGTCTTAACATTCCATTGACGCAAGTCACAAACATGTATCCAATCATAGATAACCACATTACATACATACTTCTATATGAAATACAGTTTGGAGAACACTATGGGTCACACATGGCTATTTTTTCAGCAATAGTTTTATTTTTTCGAGTTTGATTTGTTGCTAGGGTTGACACGGTGCTTAGGCCAGTCCCACGTAGGCTGTGGACAAAAGATATATTAATTTATTAATCTTAATCGATGCTAGATCGAGTTAAGAAACCTAATCGATGTGCGATCAAGTTAAAAACTCTCCTAGACACAAGCTCGGTCAAGAATTGTAGCAAGTACAACATACGAAAGCGAGCTAAGCCTCGTAACATCCTCTCTTCGCAAGGCCTTACGAAGAAGGTACTACTGATATTCTTTTGTTTGTTAATTATATTTCAAAGATTTTATGCCGTGTGATCCTAATGTTTGTTTCCTCCCATGGTGCAACCTAGGGCAGCGCATTCGGTTGGTTGGACCGAACCGACAAGATCATTAACCTAGCAGTAATCAAACCGATAAATATAATTCCAAAACCGAACCGAACCCAATTTTTTCAAAATCGAAACCGACTGAATCGTACAAAATCGATCCAGTTACTTCGGTTTGATCGGTTGTCATCGTCACCGAATACCCACGTTTCATGAAGAGACGCAGTACACTGTCTTGATTTCAATGACCCGCCATATGTAGAAATAGTGTTAAAAATCATAGTTTAAAGTATCGGCCGATACCGATCCGATACGGCCGATACCGATACAGTTTGGCATGTCCCGATCCGATACCGACCGATACCCGATACTGACCGATACCGACATTAGAGGCCTCTTTTTCAGTCAATTCGGCAAAAAAATTTGAATTAAAAAGACCAATTAGAAATGATGTAAAAGCATAGTAAGGTTGTAAAAACATATAAAAGAGGAAAACTTATCTATCGTATATAAATCAATCGACAAGGATGACTACTATTTCATTCAATATCAAAAATACTAAGAAACAATACTGAAAATACTTTAAATTATGCATAAATGTATAAAATATATTCTCTAAAATATTAATAATTTACTAATAGTTGTTTGCTTTTCGATACCAAAAAATCCGATACTCCGATCCGAAACCGCCGATACTACCGATACCGCCGATCCCGATACTCATAGGAATGGTCCGATACCGATTCCGATACCGATACTTTGAACCTTGGAACTTAAAATATGGAGCCAGATAAAGAAATCCCTAATTGCATGAGCAATCATTACTTAAAAAGCTAAATGATTTTAGATGGATGGATATCAAAATCATCAAATCCCAAATCACATTTATTATTTCTCCACATAACATCAACTCCCAAATCATAAAACCTAAAAAAAAATCAAATCCCAAATCATAAAACCTGAAAAAATAAATAATAGCAAACAATTTGGCAGTAGAAATATACCATGGGCCTTCATGATGCAGAGGATCTTGCTCCCGGTGACGCTCTTCACATGCGCGATCCCATGCGAGTCACGGAGAATGGCGTCGATCTGCGACAGAGTCAGCCCTTTCTTGAGCCATCTCTGAGGACGTCTTGTACAAGAGAGCCGACGAGGAGATCGCTGTGAATCGACCCTTGGTTGCGGGTAAGAGAACTAGGATTTTGGTAGATATGAAGAAAACCAACTTTTCATTTGGGTAAGAGAAAAAATTAAGGAGCCATAGAGAGAACAACAGAGGGAGGGAGCGACGCAGTGGGCAGAGAAAGAACGGAGGAGAGAGAATTTAGTTATATATATATATATATAGAGAGAGAGAGAGAGAGAGAGAATATATATATATATAATGTGTATATATATATATATATATATATATATATTCTCTCTCTCTCTCTCTCTCTCTCTCTATATATATATATATATATATATACACACACATTATATATATATATATATATTCTCTCTCTCTCTCTCTCTCTCTCTATATATATATATATATATATATATATATATATATATATATATATACACACACATTATATATATATATATATATATTCTCTCTCTCTCTCTCTCTATATATATATATATATACACACACACACACACATTATAAGTATTGGTTTTCGGTTTGGGTCGGGAACCGAATCCCAAACCCGTAAACTGATTTTCTTATGTCCTAAAACCGAACTCCAACCTGTTTGTTTAGAAACTGACCGAACTACTATTTTGGCTCGGGTCCGTTTTCGGTTCAAAAATTGTTATTTGCTCATCCCTAATTACAGACAACAACTGGTATTATACTATTATTATCTTGCAATTACAAAGTATGTGTTTCTTTCCGTGTAAGTTGAAGGGCACGACGTGATAAGAAGACACCTTATTAAGGACTACCCTCTGTAGTGAATATCCTCGAATTCCATAAAATCATTACTAGGACTACCCTCTGTAGTGAATATCCTCGAATTCCATAAAATCATTACTTGAGGATTTAGTTTCACTTGCGTGCCCACATGTCCGTGTCCTACGCGTCCTAAGTCAAAGTATCGGCCCCTATGGATTTTAATGTTATCGGTAACCCGTCTCTAAGCCTAGTGTAATTCAGTTTTTGAACACACGACTATATTCTAAGATTTGGGTGAAATTGCAGTCAAGTGCTTTGAGGCCAAAAAATGGTTCTTTTCCGGATTTTGGAAAAATCTTGCACTCTCTCCTTTGTATTTCTTGGCCAAAAATAATTTATAATTCAATATATGCAACCCGTAGCAACCCTCCATAGAATTCACAATTATAATTCTCCTCTGTGGACATACTCACACCGGAACTCACACAAGTACTATTGGACCATCAGTGGCACACAATGCACACTGGTAAATAACCAATCACACCATGCAAATATATAAACAGAGATTTACTTGATATGAATAACACACGAGAAAACGAGGCTGAAATGGAACAACCTAAAGTGAAGTGAATCATAATGTCCATGAGTTGATTATTAAGTGTATTCTAAGTTTATTTATGGATTAACTTAATAGTATTTGTAATTTCATAAAGTTATAGTGAATTTCGGGGTGTGGTTCAGCTACTTAAATCAAGCTGTCTTGAATCTGACTTTGTTTCGATTCAGGTTCTCGTACTTTACAATGTGTTCTGATTTCGGATACAAGTACACACTTTCCTAGATCAATTACATGTTTACTAATAGTGCCTAAGTTTTGGTGGAATTATTCTGAGGTTCGAGATATGTGTATGTCTCTTTTAGCTCAGTCGAGTTATACCGTAAACCCACTTCAAGCTCGATATAAGTCTACGTTGCGGAAACAAAACCGACCTATATCGATATGAATACGGTATTATCTATCCTGGTTATTTACTGCTGCAACTAAATAATTAATACCTAATTTCATCAAAAATACACTAAGTAGACCATCTTTCCAGATTCCAGGATACAGGATACGGCGACGAGTTGGACGTAGTCTAGTACTTATCCTACATGGATACATGTCAGGTTATCCTTAATTATGCCCAAAACTCAGCTGCTATAAATATACATAATTGGAGTTACTGTAATAAGCATCATTTTCTCGAGTGTCGTTTATGGTGTCGGTTTACGGCAAGCGGAACCAATCCGATTTTGAATTCCAAACCTGTTCATCTATATCACAATCCTAAGCAATTTAGTTAACACAATTCCAACATTGTATTATCAGTTTTTATTATCAGTTTTCCAACTCCGGTTAAGATGGTAACTCATCGGTTCCTGTTCCGGTTTGCCACCTACAAGCAAGGCACAATTTCAATAAAATCCTCTCAATTCTACATCAAAACACAACCACGGAAATATTTGCATAAAATTCAGAAATTAAAAGGAAATTCAGGTGAAAGGAGGGAAGGCAAGGGAGCTTGCCTACGACGATGTCGAGGATGAGAATGGTGACGTCGACACAAAGTATACTGATGAGAACTATTAATAAGAATTGTCCATAATTCTTATGACTTGTAGTATATACTTTAGGGATGACCTTTGGCTCATAGTTACTTAAGAAAGTCGATTCTTATCCATCGAATAATTATCATAATGTCCTAAACTCAAGACCATAAAATTCTTGTTCTTCTTCCATCTAACTTCATCAACACACCTAAAATAATAACATAATTGTATATTTGTATCAAGCCAATTTGATAAAACTGACGACACTCCTAGACTTGTAGCGAGACCAAAATCCGTACTTATCATTATCTAGATATATTGAGAACATACCAAAATATCCTTTGTTAAACATCCTATACAGTACCTAAGAAACAGTAACTAGAATTCATTCCAAGAGATTTCATTTTTTTTTCTTACAAGCAATTCCTATAATTCATACAGTATGAATAAATTGAACAGAATTATAACTCAAATGGGTATAAATCCCTCAAGCAAAACATATCAATCATGTACACGATGAAGGTGGGACTTGCCAAAATTTTAAGGTAAAGAAGGTTTCCTTCTTCCTTGCTCCCACCCCACCACCCCCCCCCCCCCCCGCCACCCCCCCCACCACCACACACACATCCCCCCCTCCTTTTTTCCCCATCTTTTCCTTTGCTCTCTCTCTCTCTCTCTCTCTCTCTCTTTTGGGGCTCGGGTACATTCGCCCCCTCTCCTGGTTGATGTATTGTCACGTCCCAGAACTAGAATACGAGAGAACGGGGGCAGAAGTCAGCTACGCATACCAGAGTACACCAATACTCCGATAATACGGTCACAGCTGTCTAAGACATGCGAGGGTTCACTCTACAATCCAACGAGCAATCTCAGGTCAAGACAATCCTAGGTGTCTTAATCACAGACAAGCAACATATTACCAGATTTATTATCATCACATATAAATAGTAAGGCGTCCCAAACTATACATACACAGATCATGAAGCTAGTTTTAGAAAAGAGAACTAGCAAGAGTAAAGTTATACATGATCGACTCTAGCTATAGTCTAGAATATGCTAATCATGCTAAGCACATAGGCTAGATGTCAATGATCCAAAACACGAGCTAAATACGTGCTCGGTGGCTAAACATCTCAAAAGAATAATTTACAATAAGTGGGTGAATGGAAAAGAAATCTACTCAATTTCTCTGGTGCTCCTAGTTGTCACCATATTGAGGAAGGTACGAGAGATCCTCGGGTCCTGCTCTGAAATCTGGCCATACAAAACCAGTGGGATCAGACCCCCAAACAAATACCACAAGGGAACTAAACTTATGAACTAAACCAACATATCAAAACAAGCATGGAATTAAGCGACAGTAAAGCAGTAAAGAAATAAACAAGAGAATCATGCAGGATATGGTACATGAACGATAAACGGGAACAATGTTGAACAGGACAAGACGAGCAATCAATCAATCACGGCCAAACATGTCTTACGGCTTGCTAATCATTAACTAACTAGGGTAGTCACAATCCTGGTTACTAACACATGCAATTGGAAATTCCATACAGCCACATGCCCTGCAGTCCATCCGGATCATCCAGACGAAATGATTACATAATATAATTAACATGTATAGATACTTGTAGTGCAACACTCGACGTTGTGCTGGAAGTGTGTCCCTCACGACAGAGAGCTCCAAATCCACAGGTGTCACTGGGATGTCGGAATTATATATAGCCAAGAAAATTTTCTAAATGATTCTAGTTAGCAATATAGTTTTTATTAAGCTGGACAGTTTAATCAAGATTCCTGACTGTGGTGCTCAGGAATCTATCTTAGACACGATGCAAGATTGGACAATAGGACAAGCATAATCATGAAAAATCAACCACGGAAATAATGTCATGCAATACATGTGCTGCTAATAGCCTTGATCAGGACAATACATGAATTCTCGAGTCATGAGTACGCTACGTCGAGCCACTATCAGGATTATCAGTATATTATCAGGATTATTAGTACAGTATCAAGAGTTCATGCTTGTCGTAGTGTACAATCATTAGTAATGTCAGGAAATCAAGATCAGTATTAAGAATGTAATAACATGAAATAAACAAGATTAACTTAAGTAACATGGATAAACAAGAGAAATATCGAGTGCTAGGCATTAATAAGAGAATAATAGTATATAGGCATATGAAATCATCAAACTAGGGTTGGCACACAATCAGATAGGAAACAATTCAGTAGCGTACAATAGGCCAAAGTATTACTGGTGTACAATAGGCCAAACTAGATCAGTGGCGTACTATCGCCAAACATACAACAGTGGCGCACAATCGCTAAAAACACAGTCAGGGAAAAGCTTGGCGCACTTTGATACCAAAAGTACACCGAGCAAGGATGGCATATTTTGATACTAAAGCACGCTCCTATAACCATGGCGCACAATGATGGAAGTACGCGAGCCAGGAGCTTCACGCACTTTCATCAAGTATGCCGGCAGTAAGGTTGGCGCACAAATACCAAACTCGATCACTGGCGCACAATTAAGCGTGGGAATGTCTATTAAAGACAAAACACAAGTCTCAAGTATGGCACATCAGTCGAGACACGATAGTCGAGAATCACGACAGTCGAGACGCTGTTAAAGTCAAGGCTCGCACATCAAGAAAACAAAGAGGAGAAATTTGTGCGCCAACGGAGGCTTGACGCACTTTCTTGATTTCGAGACTAGGCCCACATACAGTGCGCCGCCGAATTTCTTCCAGAAGTGCGCCTAAGCTAACCTGAACGGCCTTGGCGCACTTTGTAAGAAGTTACTGAAGGCATTCGTACAAAACGTACGCATTAGGAGCAAAGTGCGTCCGAAGTTCCAAAATGTTTCCTGGCGCACTTTTGCAAGGAATTGAATATGTGCTGAACGCAAGCATGTATGAGACAACACACAGTGCGCTCAAGTTCAAGGGTCTCATGCACACTTTTCGTAGACTTGCTCATTCTTCTCCGGCCACCACACTTTGTGCTCCGACTTTGTTGTCTCAAATATCAAGTTAAGCCCACAATTCAAGATGCTATGAAAATAAGTTATATGGAGTTCAATTCTAAGCTAAGACAATAAATCAAAATTCAAGCCTAAGTTAACTGGTAGCAGTTATGAACTAGGTTATCAAAGCACGCCCACGCATGGGTTCACTCGGTTGGCAAGATGTACTTGCCTACGGTCAAGTTCTAGCCTTATATAAACACTACCAAGGTCACCCACGGCCAAGGCCAAGGCCAAGCTTGGTTGCTGCTCCCGGCTGAGGAAAAGGAAGGAGAGAGAGAAAATAAAAAATGAAAGATAAGGGTTGAGCTTATATAGGCAAGGGTTAAATTCGAGGCCATTGGATCATGATCCATGTCCCTCACCCGGGTTCATCACAGTCGCATACGAGAAAACCAAGGGACCAACAGTCCAAAGCATGCATTCAAAAGGGAATTATGCAAAAACAACCTAAACAATGCATGAATGACATAACACATAAAGTAAGACAACAAACATAGAGTAGCTATACGCGTATCTCGGACACGCATACTAAAATAGTGAGACGAGTCTCACATGTATGGCTGGCCACCCTCGGGTGGGCCCGACTGTGGTAGTGTGTGTGCCTCCCTCCTCCTTTGCTCTTTCTTCTTGGTCTCCTTCTCACTTCATCCTCTTTGTTGTTTTTCCTCGTCCTCTTTATTCCCTTCTTTGTTCTGTTTCATGGTTGGTTGAGTGAATGAGTCATTCGGGCTTGGGTGCCACATGGTTGCAACCTGGGCACCTAAGTCCATGGCTTATCCACAATAATATTTTTTTCTAATAAATAATAAGGATTAAAACTTAATAGTGATAAGGATAATACTATTAATTAGAAAATGACAATCCATATTAATAGGGATTTGATTAGGGTTGGGAAATTAGATAAATTGGAATTAAAGTTGGGGAACTTGAAGAATGAAAATAATGTACAAGTGACAATAATTAAATCAATTAAATGAAATAATCGTAATGATAATACTGAATGGTTTATGAACTACCGAAAGGAAAACAAGAAGTTAGTCACTGAAACATGGGTATTATACATTTCTTCATGTACGTACCTCAAGTCATCCTCTCATAAGTCATAACCTCCCACACTTTCTCACCAGCAATACCACCACCATTGCCACTGCATACCCTATTGTCTTCTCAACCTTCCCTTGTCACCTTATCCACTTGCCTTCCTCCACCCTCCCTGCTTTCCCATACAAATCTACCATCTATTCGTCCTGTACCACCTGCCAAAACCCTCTTCTTGTGGTTTGCTGTAACCCAGGGAATTTAGTCTTTTACCATCTCTGGTTAGCGCTAATCCAGGGTTAGCTTATATTTACCTAGACGGAGACAAATGTTGTCTTTTTTTACATATAAAGTTTATAATTCAGGGAATCTCTATTAATCAATAGCTTATTGGGGACTAGTAAAAAATGGTCAAGATTTGAAGGACTTGTATCTAAAAAACTCATTTATTTTCTTTTGTCAAAAAAGGGGTATAACACACTTCACTGTTGCAAACTTGTGATGTTTTTGTAATAATAGGCTATGCACTACGGTTTTTGTGTGTATCTTCAAGAAATATACCTTATAACACTATATATACAAATTTCTTATCTTTGTTGTTATTACGGATCTCTTGTTTGGTATTCTTCTTTCTTCTACGAAATATATCTTATAATTATACTGTATCTTTCATGAATGAAGATCAGTCACATGACAATCTGTATGGACATTTCTACTTCATTTACTACAAGTTTATTCATGATAGGTACTAAGCTATTATTTACGATATTGCTTTCAACATTGTCTTGTCCATATTCTCTATAAACTTATTATAACCCCTTAGTTGCAGTTTTTGACCTTTTAAATCACAGGTACCCCCTACTTTGAGGTTCATAATGGATGGAGAAATGCCTAATTATTTACTTGCCAAGGATTTGATCTTGCAAGTAAGTTTTGTATCAGTTAACTTGTTACTGTCATTGTTTTCTGACGTAAGAATCGGATTCTGACCTAATTATAATGTATTTATTATTGAATTCACGGGCATATTTTGACCCACATTTTGTTGTGAAGATTATTGGTGAAATCAGTGTTGCTGGTGCAACATACAAATCCATGGAATTTGTCGGCTCTACTGTTGACAGTTTAACTGTAAGTGCACTGTCTGTGCTGTTGGGCGAGACATTTTTCTATGGCCAGCAAATGACATCTCTTTTTATCCCTGGTAGATGGAAGAGCGGATGACGTTGTGTAACATGGTTATTGAAGCGGGTGGTAAGAATGGAGTCGTCCCTGCAGATGAAACTACATTCAAGTACCTTCAGGTATGGAAGTTTCCTCTTCCTAAAGTGCGCTACTTCTTGGAAAAGCTCTAATGTATTATTTTGCACGGATGTGTTAATTGTAATCCACATGAATGTTTGTCAGATCACTATACCTGGACTTACGAAAGAATTCTTTCTTTGCATTAATTACTATAGTAGTTTGCTCATTCAAATTATGACATCATCTTAATTTAAA
Source organism: Iris macrosiphon (assembly GCA_036927795.1). NCBI lineage: Eukaryota > Viridiplantae > Streptophyta > Magnoliopsida > Asparagales > Iridaceae > Iris > Iris macrosiphon. The sequence continues at coordinate 126,571,940 of JAYESA010000018.1, forward strand.
TTAATTTATCCAGGACAAGACATCGGTGGATTTTGAACCCGTATATAGTGATGGACGTGCGAGGTAATTCTAAATCTGATTATTTAAGCTCTGGTATTATTGCTGCTTGGAAACCTATTCCATTATGTATTATACTGAATATTAATTCTTTTTTGTAAAAATATTGTTTGCTAGTGACAAGTCAGCATGATTAGATTTTTTGTACACCCCTGAAGCCCCAACAATTGTTCTCTTTCCTAAACAATGATGTTGAATTGGACTAAAGGGAGGTGGTTAAAATACAATTTGCGACATGGATCATTTTATCAATTGCTCGGTACAATGGTCAAGTTCTTGATTTGGAACAGTTTTCCAATATCTCGGCGAAGGTTTTGGGAAGTACTTGTGAATTGAGGTTTATCATATCTCTCTGAATCCTAGAAAACTGAAGTTTAGAATTCTCTGGGACAATTTTTCAACATGGCTGTGATAAGATCTTTCTTTTCCTTCTTTTGGTACTAAATGGAATGTAGAAGAATGCTCATATTTTCTTTCTAGAGGAATCAGTCATCAGGAAATGTGATTTTCCTTTCTGTAGAAAAGCTTTTCCTTTCTTTTCTTTCCATTTTGTTCCTTGGAACCAAGTGCCTCTTCATTTCTGATATTCAGATTTTGAATATTATGTTTCATAGGTATCTGTATGGTAAGTGAATTGAGCGAGGGAGGTGCCATTGTGTTTGGTGCACAAACAACAGAGCTTTTATTCCAAAATATGGGGAGTGTATTGTGTATCTTAAGCGGGATTTCTTCTTTTGACTTTAGCCCATAAGTGTTGCTTCTCTGCCTGTTGGACAATGTCAGGTTGATCTTATAGTTCTACCTTATGAGAACCATAAGATTTTGTTAAATTTTGGCGCTGATGCAAGAGAAAATATTTCCTGTTGGAGCAGGAGACTTAACTTATTGTTTCAAATATGCAAATGTTTCAAAAGGAGATGCCTAAGCCTCTATGATCTGCCAGTTACTTTTACTCCTAGTCGATGTAAATACTTTTGATCTGACCTTTAGAAATTATTATATTGATAGTAAAATACTTATAACGTTATTTGATAGCCACTTAGGGTCCGTTTGGATAGGTTTTCTGAAATTTTGTTCTGAAAACAGTTTTTTGAAAGTAAGTTATAAAATTATTTTTTAAGTATAAATTTTTTGAGTTTGCATTTGGTTTTATCTAAAAAATAGTTTCTGAAAAGAAAATTTTAGATTCTGTTTGGTAAAAAAAATTTAGATTCTGGAAAATAATTATGAATGTATTGTGTCCATAAATTTTTGTCTCTAGCTTTCCAGTATCTGTGACACCATCTTGCCATGTCCACATTGATGTTGTCCTTGCCACCATAGCTCGGGTCATTCTCAGAGCTCCGACGACCACCGGTCTCCGATGACCGTTGTGCACGATATCTACGACGAGAGCCCAAAACTAAAACCCTAACCCTAAGTCGATCATGTCCGGGTGGTTGTCGACTTCGTCCGCGGTCGTCGACGTGACTCGGCAGATTTGGTGCCATGGCGAGGCGGTGGTCAAGCTTCGGAGTTGGTCGACGCGGCTCGTCGAGGTGGCACCATGGCGAGGTGGCACCATGGCGAGGTGGAGTCGACCTCCACCTCCAGGAGAGCCGCCGCCGATGAGGTGGAGGTTGACTCCACCTCCAGGAGACCTCCTCCCGAAGTCGATTTTGGCTGCGGCGGGGCGAGGTCGAGCTGGCCGAAGTCCAGCCCCGTAAGCGACGAGCCCTCTGCCATCGCGCCAGCCTAACCTCTTCTCTTTAGAGAAGAAGCAGATGTTCCTCTGCTTCTGACTTTGGAAGAAGAAGGAGACTCCGGAGAAGAACATGGAAAGGAGGAGAGAAGAAAAAAATTGGTTTTGGAAAAGAGGGCCGGCTGAGAGAATAAATTTTTTTTTTGGAAAAGAGGGCTCGGGTCCCAAGAGAGAAAGCAAAGAAATTGCTCTCCAAAAACATGTTTTTTTTACTCCGAGAAAGCTGTGTTACAACGCAGGTTTTGCAAACAACATTTTGGAAAGCAATTTACAAGTGTGAACTGCCAAACACAGTTTTTGTACGAGTTGACGTTAAAACTCAGAAAACTGTTTTTAAAATTTAACCAAACGGTGCCTTAATTCTCTAGAGCTTAGATTCCTATTGTATATTACTTCAATGAATGGTCCATTATGATGATTGGCCTATTGCACCTGCTCTTTGGCCAAGTGTTGTATAGCTTACCTTTTTGTACTTTTGTGTAACTGTTAGCCACATTTGTGTAAATGCCTGCTATTGCTTAACACTAGTACCCTTTATTGTAGATTTGTTCAAGATTACAAATTTGATGTGTCCAAGTTGGAACCATTGGTCGCAAAGGTATTTAATTGTAGGTTGATCACATCAGTTCTTTTCAAATGTTATATATCTGCGATCAGGATATGGCAATGTGTGTTCTTCTGATTGTTATACTAATCCCCCGATTCTGTGTATTATTTTAGCCACACTCTCCTGATAATCGAGCTTTAGCAAGGGAATGCAGAGACGTGAAAATCGACAGAGTATATATAGGCTCATGTACTGGTGGAAAGACTGAGGACTTCCTTGCTGCTGCAAAGATTTTTCATGCTTCGGTAAGATTGTTCTCATTGTTGTCCAGTTCTGATAACTATTTCTCTCTTTGAATACATTTTTATATTAGGTGATTTCGTTATGTATAATCAGCCACCTGCGTATATTGCTTACTTGTCACCTGATTAGTCGGGTTACTTGTCCACTTCATCAATGCTCGATCCAATTTTTAGAATACTGCTCCTGCAACAAATGGTTGAGCTAAATATGCCTACAGTTTTCTGAATAAGTCAAACGACCCATCATTCTTTTTAAACATTCATATAATTGGCAAAAAGTTTTTATTGCTGTTGTTTTCAAAAAAGGATCATTGCACTTGGATCACCAGAAATTTGTCTTTTTATTGCTAACTAAATAATATTTACTCGTCTTCATATTTTGTTAGAATATTGAGTCAGCACCTCTAACCTCATTATTTTATAGCTTGACATTTACATCTTGGATCACCAAAAATTTGTCTATGACTTGACTTCATGATCACACTCCAGAAGTTCTCTACCAGTCATTTCTAGCAAATCCTACTTCGATGTAATGTGATTGGAATTGAATTTTTTGATGTGAACAGAATAGCATCCAACTGGCGAACTTTTCATGTTTGTTCTATTTCATATATGCTTAATGAATGAAAGTTGTTAACCATGGTAGTCAAAGGCGCCTCGCAGAAAGGCACAACAACCGCACCTCGCACCTCACTAGGCAGGGCACATTTTTCCAGGCGCACGCAAGGCGCGTCTTAGGTGCGCCTTTCTGCAAGGAGAAAGCAAGCAAGGGCGTGCCTTATGATTTTTTTTATTTATACAAAAAAATTTGTGGCATGAAGATAATTCTTACCTTATACAAGTAGTTGGTTACAATTGAACTGAAAACACTAAAAATTACTAAAAGTATGGTAGGATAATACAAACTCTTGTTAGTTATACTAACTGCTACTGTTGCTCTACTAGTTCACTTGGTTATGTTTTAACGTATATTTGTTGGTTTTAATATGTTATATGGTTTTATTTCTTACATTACTAATTTATTTATTTATCTATGTATTTTTTATTTTATTTTTATTTGTGCCTCGCTTCACTCGAGCGTGCGGCTTAACTGCGCCTTGCGCCTCGAGTGCGCCTTGCGCCTTTGACTACCTTGTTGTTAACTGACTATTAATGTTTTATTTCATATATGTTGAAGGAATGCATCCAAGCGGCGAACTTTTCATGTATGTTTTGTTATGATCCTATAGTCCCACATCGGTCATATGGGGGACTCGCCGTGTGGGTTGATATAATCTTGGGCTCTATCCTCTTAGCGGCTCGCTTTTAGGATTGAGCTCTTCAAGGTTCGTTTTAAATATCAGAGCCTACACTATGTCTCCTGGTTGCAATCGTGCGGTGCGGGTGGTGATGTTGGCATAGCAGTGTTCACCCAGAACTAGAAATCTAGTGCAAACTCATCCTGCAGGAGTGTTCACCCAGAACTAGAAATCTAGTGCAAAATCATCCTGCGTGGGTATCGGGATTGCGGAGCGTGGTGGAATGTTACGATCCTATTGTCCCACATCGGTTATATGGGGAACTCTCGATGTGGATTGATATAATCTTGGGCTCTCTCGTCTTAACGGCTAGCTTTTAGGGTGACTTCTCCCAAGGTTTGTATCTGTGTATAAGATATCACAGTAATACCATTTTCCTGAGCAGCACTGTCCCAATTAACTATCAGTTGTTCTGATATTTCTTACAAAGGAACTTAGCAATCCATGCATGGTACAATGGATTAATGCTCTGGGATTTTTCCTTTTCAATTTTCACTATTTCACTTGATGTATCATAATAAAGAATGTAATTCCCTATACAAGTTGCAGCATACTACCTTGTCATGTACACTGTTATAGAAGGCGGCCGTCTAGACCGCCTAGGCAGAGCCTAGGCGCTAGGCAGCTAATGTCCGTCCGATGCCCGCCTAGGCACCAGCCTAGTTCCCCCGACCCCCGACTATGCATGTTATGGGGTTTTATGGACTTTTAATGCAATTTTTATTATGTTTTTTGATTTTTTTTAATATTTTTTGAACCGTCTGCATCTAGGCGGGCTAGACGCTAGGTAGCGGGTACCCGTCCGACTAGCGCCTAGCGCTTTTCACAACCTTGGTCATGTATACTATTTTCTAGCCTTGACAAACTCAGAGGGTTCTTCTTCGCTACTCAAACTTGTCTGCATGACCACAATGGTAATCTACACCACAATGGTAATCTAGCTACCTGTTAAGTTGTCATGAATAGGGGTGAGCAATGGTTCGGTTCGGTTCAAACCGAACTATTTTTAGAAAAATCGACTAAACCGAAAACGTATTTTTTAAAACCGAAAACTGAACCGTTTTTATTGAAACCGAAAAAAACCGAACCGAATTAAAAAAATCTTTTTAGGTTGGTTTGGTTTCTTCACAGATAAAAGCAGTCAAAAAAAAACTCGGCAGAAATTAAACTCTAAATACATATACATGGAAGTCTACATACAGAAATTAAACTCTACGTACTGTTTTAGGAAGAAGTGCAAGAAGAGCAAACAAAAAACTAGGCAGACATTAGTAACGAAAACTAATTTTTTTAATGGCTTCCAAAGAGAGCAATTCAAACCTCCCCAAAGAGAAAGCAATTCAATTGTAATTCAAAGCAATTCCACCAAAGAGAAAGCAATTCCGAAGAGAAAGACATTATTAACAATAACTAATTCTACATACAATTTTAGGAAGTCTCACCTGTTCAAAGCAATTCAAAGCTCAACCATCAGCTCCATCACATCTACAAGGCAACCCGACGATCACGGACCATCAGTTCCCGACCCCGACCTCGAGAGCCTCTCCTGACCTCGCAAGCCTCTCTCGACCTCCTCTGTGGCCACGACAGCGGTCATCATCGATGCCGCCATAAACGGGGCCATCTCAGGTTTGTACGACCTCTCAGGTAGATACTGCCACAAACAACAGTCTTCCTCCTCTTCTTGGGTTTCCGCAAGCGAGAGATGAAGGGAGACCCGTAGACGAGAGACGGAAGAGCCGCTGACCGCAGACGAGAGAGGAGAGAGGGAAGGGTTCAAGGGAAGGGAAAGCGGGGAACTCATGGAAGGAAAGTAAGGAGAGATTGTTTTGGACTGGATGAGAGAGGGAACTCATGGAAGGGAAGGGAAGCCACAGCCGCTTCTGCGTTTGGGAGTCTACGAATTGAGAGGAGAGAGTGTGAGGTTAGGTTTTTTTTTTTTTTAAATATGGAAGCAGGGGTAAAATTGTAACAATGCATAAAAATTCGGTTTTCGAGTCGGGTTGAAAACCGATTCTTGAAACCGCGACCTGAACCGAATATAAACGGTTTTTGCTTTAATAAACCGAAAACCAACCTGTTTAATCTATAACCGATCTGAATTGCTATTTCGGGTCGGTTCGGGTCGGTTTCGGTTTAAAAACTGATAATTGCTCACCCCTAGTCTTGAAGGGTTTGTGAGAAGGCCCTCCTGTTACTTATAGTTACCTTGCTTAGGAAATTTGACATCACCTCTGGTTGACAGCTGGCACAATCTTTTGTCAATGCTTTTAGGAGAATTATCATGCTATAGACCGAAATGTAAACTGTGTTGACACAATGATTCGGACGTGCCAAAGACACATGGTAGTGGGTCATTGAGATCCATTATTGACACCGTAACTATTACTATTTGTCGAAGTTGTATATCTATAAACTCCAATAATCATCCATAAAATTTATCCATTCAAAACTATCTATTGTGGGTTTATTTAGTCTGAAAGCAAACAAATAAACAACAATATCTATTGTGGTCGAAAGCTTTAGCAATGTTTAAATTATTCCATTCAAAATAAACACGAAACAATTAATACATAAAATTATGCCCAAGGCTATCAAATATTATTTTGCATTTTAATAAAATATTATTATTTTTGGCTTTCCGAAATGTAGAATTCCAAAACTTCAGTCAGAAACCGGAGTTATCGATTCCGTTAACTTTAAATTCTACAACGAAACTTGTGGTTCAGAAACAGGATTCATGGAGAGAACTGGGCTGGAGTTCAAACTGTGATTTTGCAAATGTAGTCCTGCAGCGCGGTTTAGTTTGAAGACATAACTAAGACAAGATCTCAATTTTCAAGCAACTGTATGTATTTTTCTGTTTCTTAATAGGATCTTACTTCTATAACTGTTGACAAGTTGAAACATCTAGTCTTGAAGCATCATTCTGAACTGCAACCTGTACTTTTAAAGTACGTCTTTTTCTGGAGACTTTCCTCGTTTAAGGATACATATTTCACAAGAAGTTCCTGTGGCGATTCTAGATACAGTTCAGCTGAAAGATGATATAACAAGGTTGTAGAGGTTACAGTGTGTGCTTTATAGTTGACTTTCAATCTGATTGCCATCAGCTAATGAACATTTTTTCCGAGCATATGTGGTGTTCAAATTACAATGTGATCACACAATCGAATGCCTCTTTCAACATATGCATGTCTTAATCTATACTGATATACTCTATATGCTTTATTTGCAATGCAAACAGGGAAAGAAGGTTAAAGTCCCCACTTTTCTTGTCCCTGCCACCCAAAAGGTAGCAATCTTCATTTTACTGGAGTTGGGAGTCCCCTATATAGTAGTCTGGGCTTGCTTACTGGACATATATAAAACTTAATGTAGGTGTGGATGGATCTATATGGTCTCCAAATTCCAGAATTCGGTGGCAAAACTTGCTCTCAGATTTTTGAAGAAGCCGCTTGCGATGTTCCAGCAAGTCCCAACTGTGGAGCTTGTTTAGGTGGCCCTCAAGACACTTATGCTCGAATGAATGAACCTCAGGCAAGTATATCTATCCGTCTCCTACATTCTTCACGGGCACGATAATAGTATCTGCACATGAATTTCCGTAAGCACACAAAAACAGAACTAATTCCATCCGTCCTTGGTTCTGCCGATGCAGGTTTGTGTCTCGACCACGAACAGAAACTTCCCCGGGAGGATGGGACACAAAGAAGGGCAGATCTATCTTGCATCCCCATACACAGCTGCAGCATCGGCGTTGACAGGCTTTGTTATGGACCCGAGGGAGTTCTTGCAGTAGATTTAGGATTTTTCTTTTCTTTACATAGAGCCTAGCTGTACTATTTGATGGTTAAGTTATATATGTATGTTGTTAATCCAGACGTGTACTGTTTGTAGAATTTTTGCCAGAACGATGGTATTTGATATTAACCCAAATGTTATATAACCCAATTGTTCAGTGATGGTACACTTGTAGGAGAGGTGGTTCTCTCTCACTTGAAAACATTGGTGTTAACAATAGTAGGGGAAATTTGATGTGCACCCCACATTATTTACCAAGTATTAAGGTGCACCCCACTCCATTACAATAAAGCAAATCTCTCCACTTTTGACGGAAATCGTCTACAGATGACGGTCAATCCGTTTGACCGATTATTTTACACGAAAATATTCTCCATATTTTTTCTTATCAAACTCCTACCCCATCCTCACCGTGCACCACCCCTCGACCCCCTCCCGCCTCACACCCGTGCACCCCCCTCCCCCTCCGCACCATTGGCAGCAACAGGCCTGTGACGGGATTGCAGATTCGGCAGCAGCATGGGCTGTACACTTGGGGCCCACGATGGGGGTGGGGGCTAGGTGCGGTGGGGCTGCGGGTGACGCGAGGGGGGGGGGGGGGGGGTGGTGATGGAGGAGGAGGGGGGAAGGAGAGCTCGGGGCCGGGAGTGCATGCGGGGGGTGGGGGGACCGTCGGTCGGAAGAGGAGGGGGGGGGGGGAGGGTTCTTCTGCAGTGGAGGAGGATGGGGGAAGGAGAGCTCGGGGCCGGGGGTGCATGCCGGGGGGGGGGGGGGGAGGGGAAGGGGGAGGAGAGAGGGCTGCGGAAGCCGAAAGAGGAGGGGGGGGGGGGTCGTATGCGTGCGACGACCGCTGCTTGCTGCGGGCGTCGACCGGAGGAGGGAGGGAGAGGAGAGGTGGGGGTGGGGGGGGGGGGAGGGGGTCGGCTGTGGGCGGCGGGAGAGTGGGGAGAGTGGGGGTCATGCGGAGAAGAAGGGTATTTTCGTTTCAAAAAGATCCGTCAAAGGGGTTGACCGTAAGTGGGGGACGGTTTCCGTCAAAAGTGAGAATGTTCGTGCTTTATGGTAATGTAGTAGAGTGCACCTTGATATATGATAAATAATATGGGGTGCACATCAAATTTTCTCTCAAAAGTATTTTGGTATTTGATAAAAATTTTAATTGAAATAACAAAATTGGACCTGAAAAATATTTTTGGTCGTAGAGAGAGAGAGAGAGAGAGAGAGAGAGAGTAGCTTTGTGAAAGCAAAATCCGTACAAATCAACTTCAAAAGTAACCAAGAACGAAATGTGAAAGCTGTTTCTCAAAACCGAGAGACTTTGTGATGATCGGAAAAAAAAAAACGCACAAATCAATATACCAAATCATAGTAAAAGCCAAATGCAAACACCAAACACCAAGACTTATGTGAAAAATTCAGATGAAAAGAATTACGAGACCAACCTGAAAAAGCTTTTACTAATGTACTAAGTGTAGCTCCTGAAAGCAACTATAGAAAAGTAACTCTAGAGGGAGGTGAATAGAGTTTAACAATAATTACTCTAATCAAATCCAATAATAATAACCAAAACAAAATCAAGCAAGTAAATGATAGAGACATGTCAAGAATAGAAGTCACAAACGCTAACACCACGATGTATACTGGTGTCCCTCGTAGAGGAATAATCAGTCCCAGGTACTCTTGTCCGGTGTTAATCCAGTATTATAGTAATAGCATACAACACAAGCTTTGATCTGAAGCGCTTGCCGACTTCTTACAACCACAAGTTTTGATCCGAAGAGTTTGTCGACTTCAACAACCACAAGCTTTGATCCGAAGAGCTTGTCGACTTCAAACAAAATAAAATTAAGCTTTACAACTCGAACAGACTTCTAACAAAACTGGGAGTTGATCTTGGAAATAAGAAGATTTAAAGCTCTGAATGTATAAGATAGAAAGTGGAATAGGGTCATTGAAATGAATGAAATTTAACTTCTATTTATAAGGTTATAGGGAGACCGAGTTTGGGCAGAATTCGGTCCCCCAACGTTCATAAATTCGTATGTTGGAGCCCTGATCTCTGGGATGAACAAGTCAACCAAAACTGGGTCTTAAGGGAACCTAGTTCGGCCCGAGTTCGGTCAAGGACCGAGTTCTGTCTCCATAGGACCAGAACTTGTTTTGGTCCATTTGGGTTTTGGATCAGGTCTGTATTTGTGGACTGGTTTATATGGTGGATTAAAATGTAGTGGGTATGATTGGGTTTAAGCCCTTTAGTGCCAACATCGAACCCGATTTACATTTGTCCTATAAACAAAAGATAAAATACATAACAAAGGTGAAAAACCAAGAGCACTTTGATGATGTCAATCTTCTGAAATTTGAGCAGACTTGAAGGCTCATTTTTCTTTGATGACAGTAAACTCCCGAGTGCGAGACTCCGAAGATGTCGTAGGTGGTTCAGAGAAATCTTCTAATATAACGCCATCTTTGGCACGACATGTTTTCTTTACTCCATATGTCCATATCTGATCTTGCTTATTGCTTTTTTGCAAATACATGTTAGAGGAACATAAAAGTATACAGAACCAAATATGATAACATTTAATACACATTTGGATAATGCTAAGTTTAAGTATTAACATTGTAGAGATTGCATGATAGTTAGTCAGTATCATAATCCTAAAATTAATCGGTTAGCCATATTCAAAAACTCAACTTAATTATTGGGCTAACAATAAGAAATACATTAACTCCTTTCCACTGATCCATATGGATCAGCGCAATACTTTAATCAGACGGAAATAGATTACAAGAGTATGAAAAGATTACCGAAGACAGAAGACAAGGAAGAACTGCCACTCCCTGTTTCCAGTGTACATATTTGGAGCGTATTTATTTTTTTGCTAGCATAGTTGTATGTTGTGGAGAGACTAGACCTATTCTTTGGTTCACTTGGCTCTTGGTTTATTAGTTTGGTTTGGTTTCATCTTGAGTTGAACCCTTGGTTCAAACCTCAAACCCTCCATATATAACCTAACTCCACTCTCTCTCCTCTCATTTTTCCTCTTCCATTCTCTTTTTTTAAGGTTTTCCTCTCCCCCTCCATAGGCAAGTACATCTTGCAAGAAATGGAGAAACTCTTTATATTTTTGTTCCATTATGTTCCTTATATGATTCTCCATGCATTTAGAACTTGATATTTTCGGATTTGATGGATGGATTAGTGTAGATCTAAGTTTTAAGTTTTAGGGTTTTCTATGTGTTCTTGAGTGCTCTTGGGGGTTGATCTCTTAAAACTTAATGTTTTCAGAAACTGTAAAACCCCTAAATTCTGAAAACTGTTTTATTATTTATTTATAATAGTTATGAGCTAAATAGAGAGAATATATTTTATTAGATCTTATTTTGAGAAGTTTCAGCGCTTAGAGGATTTATGGAGCCATTATAAATTTTTTCTAATTTATTCCATATAGGAGACCCTTTGGACAGTTGCTAGCTCAACCGTATGCACCAATATAATTTTTAGAAATTTTCTATGAATAAGATATGCGTATATATATGTATATCCTATTGGATCTCAACCCGAAACCCAAACCGCAACTCCTAAACCACTACCCGCTTGCACCCGAACCCGCGTAGAAATATCAGCAGCAAGTAGTAGCAAAACCTACCTTGCTTGTCCCTTCTCCGCGCGTAAAGAAGAGAAATATCAGCAACAAGCAGTAGCAAAACCTACTTTACTTGTCCCCTCTCCGCGCGTAAAGAAGAGAAATATCAGCAGCAATCCCACCGCCTCATTCCACCGCCTCTCATCTCTTATTCCTAAAACTCTCCCCAACCGAAACCTAAACCTAAACCAATGGAGGAACAACTGAAACTAGAGCCAATGAAAGAAAGCAACAACAGCAGTAATTCTTAATCCCTAAGTTTTCCCACCACCTCCTTATCCTTATATATATTACAACTCTCCCCAAACTCTAATCCCACTTCTTTCACCAAAACTTACACACATTATCAGGACGTGCACTATACGAAGTCTTGCTCAGGCAAGTATACCTTGCCAAATTTTTACTATTTAAAATTATAAACTGTTGCATGTTATCCTGTTGCAATATACATATAACTGTGCGCGCCCGAGATTGACTCGGGTGCAGTCGACAAATACGTCGATACGTAGTATAACTGACTTAGACATTAGCAGACTCACCTACAGATTGCGAGGGTATTCTGATATCCTCCTAGACCCTGACACTTGTACACGCACCACGATTGCAACTCATGTTGGGATGCGGGTTCGCGTACTCAATTAGCTATCGGTGCGTGGGACATACATCACGGTTTAGTACGTAGTCAGGATTATCTAGAAAGTTGTGACTTGGCATATAGCTACGTGGTATGCATGTTGTGTATTCGACTTGTATATCTGCATGGGACAGGGAAGACAACTAGTAGGCGTATGGGATACACGCATTGGACTTCGTAGTATCCAGAGGAGCCACGGATCCAATGACCTCCTTTATTCAGATACCGCGTTCTTCGGAGCGATATAGACGTATATATTTGCAAATACCTCATTCTTCGGAATGATGGACGTTACATGTTTAGATACCACGCTCTTCGGAGAGTGGACGATATGCCTACGCCTACCCATACGTACCAAGGTTGTCTTCACATTGCATTCACTAGATGGTTAGCACACCCTTGTTTATTTTTATTCAGTATTTATATATGGCATGCTTTTATGTATCTTGTTATGTCCCACTGAGGACCTGGTTCCCTTCCAGATTTAGATGAGGCGTACTATCCCACAGTGTACGGACCAGAGCAGGAGACGAGGTACACATCCGAGGAGGAGCTAGAGGTGCTGCCATCCGAGTTCCTCTGATCTTGGGTAGACTTACCATCTAGAGCTGGAGCCTCTTTATCTAGATAGACGATGCTCTAGTCATGCTTTATTTCAGCACTCTTATTTTAGCTTTTGTAGTGGGTTTGTTCCCACCAGATATATCTGGATTGTACTATGATATTTTAGACTCAGCACTTATATTCTAGTACTTATTTCAGTATTTCTTGATACATTATGGATGAGATTAGATGTTACCTGTTATATGCTAGTACTAGACTTGTTAGTATTTTTAGTACAGCGTAGCACGTCTTATTGGGTCCAAAATTGGGTATTCCCTCGGAGACGTGTCAGCTGGCCAATGCCACGTGGTCTGGTTCCCCATAATTTGGGACTGGGGCATGACATGGTTTTAGTGGTGGCCCATGCAGGTCAAGATTATATTGTCTTGGTTACATAACTGTACCAAACAAGCCTGCGTATAGGAATATAGCATAAGGATCTCATCCACACTTGACTAAAATCTCATTCTTCCCTTCAACTATCCTAGGTTGGATAAAACAAAGTTTTACGCCAAAAACCCTCTACCCTTGTTGGCGTGAAAACCAATTGACTGTCTTGTTGGCATAAAAACCAAAAGACTGTTCTGTTGGCGTAAAAAGCCAAACTATAAAGAAGATTGCCTCCTTTATGCTGCAGTTATAACAACTGTTACCCACGATCAATCTGTGCATGACACGTGTACCTTTATAAGATCATGGCATGCAAGCCACGTAGGTAACTGCCCATGCGTAAACTTGATAATTCCTGATTAATAGACAAACAGCGTAGAGTAGCCTGATTAGGCGTAAACTACAAGGATGGTGATGTAAGCGTATTAGTCATAGTTTTAGATTTCCCAGTCATGACAAAGGATAAAATCTCGTGCATTAAATGCAGAGATATGCTTCGAGCCCTGTGCAAGAAATGGCTTTTAACGTGGCGACTGAATTTTTTCTTATCTTGAGCGTAAAAACTCATTTTTGTCTTGAGCGTAAAAACTCATTTCGGATTTAAGCGTAAAAGCTCATTTCTATCAATATAGAATAGGCAGCGTATTCAGGAGACTCAAAATTTTCTTCCTTTGAGTGGTGTATCAAATATGTCACTAAACGATAACCTGGGTCTCTGTGCAAAATCATCATCACAGCCACCCTCTCGATCATCGTACAATACTTTTGTCAGATGTCAGGTTCACTGATTTATCTGACAAATTCATCCAAGGAAATATAAAGAGTTCCTCGTACAACTTTACGCTGCAACGTATTTTAGACTTTACGCACACAGATTTTACGCATAGACTTTTACGCAAACTTTACGCAGGAAGAATAGCAATGTTTTACGCGTAGACTTTTTATACGGACAGATCTGAATCCCTACTTTACGCTTCTCGATTTTACGCGGATAGCTCTGAAGCCATGTTTTACGCCGACAGTCTTGAATCCCTAATTTATGCCAAACTACCTTGAATCTCTACTTTACGCCAGACAGCTTAAAACTCTGTGTTACGCAGACAATTTTAAAATCTCTACTTTACGCCAGACAGCTTGAAACTCTGTGTTACGCAGACAATTTCAAAATCTCTACTTTACGCCAAATTATTTTATCTCTGCTTTACGCAGACAGTCTCGAATCCCTACTTTACGCAGACTACCTAGAATCTCGATTTTACGCGGACAATTCCTCAGCATATTTTATACTACCACATTCTATTAAATGCTTGTATCCTGTTTGTTTCTTTTCCCCTAGAAAATATGGACGTACCCAGTGGACACACAGATGATAGGGTTAATCAGGCAACAGACATCTCGCATGATGTCAATAGGACCCCGACTACCCCGAGAGACCAGTCCCCGAGACGGACACTGGTTTATCCATCAACCCCATACCTCCACAATGGTCCTACTAAGGAAGCTGCACTAGCTCAGCAAGAAGGACAAACCTCCCAGGCACCAACACAACAGGCAGATACACCTTTGCCTCCACCCCCACCATTTCCAGCCCTGATGCCACTACTAGAGGGACAACCACAAATGTTTCAATTCTTCCAAGCCATGATGCAGACGCAATGGCATCAGATTGAGACCTTGAGGCAGAGCTTGATGACAGCTCTGGAGAGAACATCTACCCCAGCACCTGCACCTGTCCAACCAGCTGGTACTATACGAGGTTTTCGCCAGATGAGCCCGGGAACCTTTTTGGGCAGCGAAACTTCGGAGGAGATCTCAGATTGGGTCTCTAACACGGAGATGCTGCTGGAGGGTTCACAGCTACACCCAGACCTTTGGATGACCGCGGTGAGGGCCCAACTCAAAGGCAACGTCCATCATTGGTGGGATTCCATAGAACGCGGCGTCCGCAAGACCCAGATGTGGGAGCAATTTTTAGTATAATTCAATGCGAAGTATTTTCCGACTACGGTCAGGAATGCTCTATACTCCCAGTTCCTACACCTGGAACAAGGAACTATGACCGTAGATGCCTACGACGCAGAGTTTAGTCGACTTAGTCGATTTGGTGCCGTCCTGATACCTAACGAGCTGGAGAAAGCCAGAAGGTTCCATCACGGTCTTACCTTCGAGCTACAGAGGTATACCACCACACAGTCAAGGATCTCCTATGAGAAGGTTCTTTCAGAGGCAAGAATCCAGGAGGTCATTGGCAGAGGAGCAAAGCACTCTAACACGACCATACCAGTCAAAGCCCAGCCCATAGCAGGAGGGCCAATCCATCGTCCAGGAATGCAGGCACAAAGGACAGTGCCATATCAGCACAAGGAGCTTCCGACTTGTCATCATTGTGGCAAGAAGAGACATTTCGTCAGAGACTGTCGGAAGAAGCTTGGACTGTGCATGATATGTGGAACAAGTCAACACCTAGCCAGAGACTGCCCACAACGCAGAGAGGCAGCACCACCGACCGGACAAAGGCCAACAGCACCAGCCCAGAGGATACTACCTCCGATTGGAGGTCAGCATCCATCAGCACCCGGAGGATTTCAGAAGGGACCACCCTAGGCCCCACAGGAGGTTCAGTTTGACCGAGCCAGACAACAAGAAGGAGGACAGAGGCACGGACAGGCCTTTGCCTTAGCAGCAGTTGCGGAGGAACCAGAAGGAGAAACTATCACAGGTACCGTTTTAGTTGCGTCAATACCTGCAACTGCATTATTTGATTCTGGCGCTACCCTATCTTTTATATCTAGTAGTTTCGTAGCTATGCATAGAGTAGCTACTTTCCCCTTGCCTAAGAGTTGGAAGATTCTTACCGGAGGAGGCATCGTACCGGTTACCAGCACTATTAGAACATGCTCCGTAGTCGTGTGTAGTAGGGAGATGAGAGCACGATTTTTAGTACTCCCGATGCCAAACTTCGACGTTATTTTAGGCATGGACTGGTTGAGCCAGTACAATGCTATACTAGATTGCCGGAAGGGTAGCGTCATTTTTAGACCACCAGATCACCCGGAGTTTGAGTACATGTGGGGCTGTCACTACCACATTTTAGGAAAAAGGGTATTTTTGTAATTTCCTATTTAAATAAATATTGTGCATGGTAAATAATTTTTGTTGTATTATTTAATTGTTGTTGGATGTTAATTAATTATTTTGGACTTATTTTAGTAGACCCAACTATTTTAGTTTGGACCCATGGACCAACATGAATTAAATAGTTAGATTTGGCCCATTTAGAAAGCCCATAGTTAAGGAGATGGATTAAATTAATTAAGTGATTAGACTAGAAGCTTCCTTCCTTAATTATTTCTTCATGAGAGGCCCCAAGGGGTACATTGGACATTTTACAATTGCTTGGGGAAGGGGGCATGGCCGGCCTATATTAGAGGGGGAGAAATTTCTCTCTCCTCTCATTCTCATTCCAAATCTAGATCTAGAATTTTCCACTCCCAAATTCCCTCCATTCCCATTCCAATTCTCTACCAAATTCATCCCAAATTCTTTCCAATTCACCATTAGAGAAGGAGAAAGCAAGGATCTAGAAGAAGGAAGCAAGAATCTACAAAGAGGAGCAAGGATCTACAATTTGGAAGCAAGTTCTTCTCAATTGGAGGTTTTATTGGGAATCCATCTCCCAATAGGTATAATTCAGTTTTTCCCATTAAAATAGCTTCTAAATTTGAGATTTAATCATGTAAAATTAACCTATATGTATGTACTACCCATAGGACTTTGTTTTGTGTTCATAGGAGACCCATGGAGAAAATTATGGTGCTTTTTGTGTTAATTTTGTTGGAATTCCGAATTTACATTTTGTTGTGTGTATCAATTGATCCTATAGATCAATTGGACATGAGCTTATGTGTTTGGGGCTAGTGTCGTGTCCATAATTTGGTACATGTGGTTCGTATCCCAACTATTTGGTGATACGTGTCATTTTGGGAGTTTTTCCTCCGACACGGGGCTTTGAACATGTCGTATTTTGACACGGACACATAGATCTACTTTTGACACTTTGATTTATTCATAAATATTATTTGTGATTTGTTTGTATCCTTCGGGGTGCAATTGGTTGTGTGTTGGACTCGTGTCACATGCGTATCCTAGATCTAGTGGGATACGGTGTGATACTCTCCAATTGTGTGGATTTTTGAATAGATCTAATTATGTATGGTTTAAATTATTCAATTATAATTAATAAATATATATAGATATTATATATTTATTTTGTGTATTTATTATAGTAATTATTGTAGCATAGATCTATATATTTTTGTGTGTGCTAATATGATGTACAAATATAATATGTAGCTTTCTTGCATGTAATTATATATGTACTTATGTTAATAGTATAAATTATACATAAATATTTTATAAAATATATTTATGTGTTTAATTGTGTAATTATATTATTTATAATTATTATGTAATTATTTGTATATTAATGTATATATTTTAGGTGTGCTTCTAGCCATGTAAAATATGAACATTAATATGTGCATGTGTTGTAACTATTGGTATTTAATTATAAGTTTATATGTGCATATATATATAAGTATATAATTATTTATTTATATATATGTATTGTGATTATTATTGCATATATATATTTATATATATATATATATATTTTTATATATTTCTGTGTTTTAGTGATAGTGGGTTTGTGACAGTGAAACTGTCGCTAAATAGGCGGGTCAGCAGCAGCCGCTGTAGCCCACTGTGCATTAATGACAGTTCTGTCATTAATGCTGCAGGTGGGATCTTAGCAGCAGTGGCGACAGTTTTCGGTGATAGTTGATTAACTGTCACCAATGCAGCAGCAGTGGGTTTTATTACACAGTGGCTTTTGCGACATTTTCTGTGACAGTTAATTAAATTATATTTTTTAACTCCCTGTTTTCAGTGACGCTTTGGCAGTTTTAAATTATATTTTATATATTATTATTGTATATATATATATATATGTGTATATATATGTGTTTTGTATAATATTTGTAATAATATATTATGTTATTTGTATACATATTGGTTTGTATATATATTATTTTAGGGTATATATTATTTGTATTAGTAGTATACTTTGTGTGAGTATGATTTGGGATCTAATTTTGATTCCTAAATTGTTGTATTTTATTTCTATATTATTTTATATAGATTTCTTGTGAGGTTGACCTTGGTTTGACTTTAGTTGACTTTAGAGTTGACCATAGTTGACTTTTGACTTAGAATTTATTTATTGACCTAGGAGTTGACTAGTTTGACTTGTTCTCTTTCCGGGACCTTGTTTTAATGTGGTATTCCATATCTAGGTCTTCGAGGTACCGAGTCAGACATCTGTGAGACTGTTCTTTGGACTTCAGGCGAGTACATTCTCTGATAGTTTCTCATTTATGATATCCTCTATGTTCGTTGTATCTAGTGTAGATATACATATTTCTCTTGACACTATGGTTACACGGATTGGTATATCCGAATCTCGTCATGAGATGTTATTCCTTGGTATATGGTGTATATGGTGCAAGTATTGTTTCATTGGTTATCTTGTACATGTACAGACACCGATTTTCGGAAGGAGTCGCTCTCTTCTTGGGGAATCTAGTGCCATAGCATACCGTGGTTGGATCTATTATACCAGTTGGGGGTGGGGAGTATTAGTATAGATATGTGATCAAATCCCTATTGAATAAAGTATTGGTAAGCGAATAGTGTTGATCATGCACCGCACGTATGATTAGCCATGCCGCATTGTATCTTGCCCAAGCCGATCACATGTTAAGCTAGTACTCACACACTTAGTCATTAGTATTATTGTTTCATTGGCATATTGTTCATTATTGTATTTTTTTCAGTATTTCCTTATTGTCTATATATCTCTTGTATCTATTTTGTGCATCTTGTTTATCCACAGCTATTTACTGTTACATAGTTTTTATCATGGATTAGAACTGCTGTTAGAGATGTACTCTGCTCCTTTCCTGACTGGATATATTTTTCCAGATGACACTGAGGAGTACCCTACCTATTATGGACCCCAGGATGTTGTGGGTTTAGATTCTGAGACCCTGGCTCAAGAGGGACTTATCCCAATTGAGACAGTTGACCCTGGAGTTGTAGCTTTGTAGTATTGTAGTATTCTTTTGTACTGGATTTGTCTCCAGCTCATTCTGTTGTTCTTCAGACTCATTGATGTATTATTTTTAAACTCATGAGTTGTATGATGACTATTCTATTCTTATCTGATTCGTGCTCATTCTATCTTAGTTCTGTGATTGAGTATTCTATCATTATTGGTGGTTCATTACATTAGATAGACTATCTAGACAGTGTTCTACCGCCGATTCTGCGGCATAGGCTGGGCGTTGTTTCCGACTAGTATCCTTACACCGGGTACGGGTCGTGACAGGGGCACCATCGAGCAAGGAGTAGGCCGGACACCTGGAGCTTACATGGCTATGGAGATAGCTCCACCAACTATTATTGTAGAATTCGAGGATGTATTTCCGGAGGAGTTGCCAGGCCTACCGCCTGATAGAGAGGTAGAGTTTATTATTGAGTTAGTGCCCGGAGTAGCCCCGAAATCTTCAAATGTGTACCGGTTGGCAAAGAAGGAGCTAGACGAGCTGAAGCTACAGTTAGAGGAGTTGCAGATCAAGGGATTTGTTCATCCTAGTGTATCACCCTGGGGAGCACCAGTGTTGTTTGTACCAAAGAAGGATAGAATATTCCGTATGTGCATTGATTACAGAGCCCTTAATACTTTGACAATAAAAAACAAGTACCCTCTGCCGCGGATTGATGATCTGTTCGACCAACTGACAGGAGCTGTGGTGTTCTCAAAGATAGATTTGAGATCAGGTTATCATCAGGTAAAGGTGCGAAGAGAAGACATTCCAAAGACAACATTCAGGACTCGTTATGGACACTACGAGTTCTTGGTGATGCCTTTTGGACTGACAAATGCACCTGCCGTATTTATGAACTTGATGAACAGAGTCTTCCATCAGTATCTGGGCCGGTTCGTGGTAGTCTTCATCGACGACATCTTGGTGTATTCAAAGAACCACGAGGAGCACGGAGAGCACTTGAGGCTAGTGTTAGAGACGCTAAGACGTGAGAGGCTTTATGCAAAGCTGAGTAAATGTAAGTTTTTCCTAGATTTTGTCGTTTTCCTTGGACACGTTATCTCAGGAGATGGTATTTCGGTAGATCCAGCGAAGATTTCGTCAGTAGAAACGTGGCCGACCCCTACCAACGTCTCAGAGGTGAGGAGTTTCCTAGGACTTGCCGGATATTACTGGAGGTTCGTAGAGAACTTTGCAAGGATCGCGGAGCCGATGACTCGTTTGACCCGCAAGGAACATGAGTTCATCTGGTCAGAGGAGTGTCAGATAGCGTTCGACGAGCTGAAAAAGCGTCTGACTACGGCACCTATCTTGACCATACCTTCAGGATCCGGAGGATTCGTGATCTATAGCGATGCATCCGGAAAAGGTTTAGGTTGCGTCTTGATGCAACATGGGAAGGTTGTGGCCTTTGCCTCTAGACAACTGAGGACCCATGAGAAGAACTACCCCACTCACGATCTGGAGCTTGCCGCAATCATCTTTGCCTTGAAGCTTTGGAGACACTATCTATACGGAGAACGAGTGGAGATATTCACTGATCATAAAAGCCTAAAGTATGTCTACACCCAGAAAGACTTGAACCTGAGACAAAGACGTTGGCTCGAGGTGATGACAGACTTTGAGATTGAGCTGCAATACCATCCGGGAAAGGCC
The DNA here is from genome assembly GCA_036927795.1 of Iris macrosiphon. NCBI lineage: Eukaryota > Viridiplantae > Streptophyta > Magnoliopsida > Asparagales > Iridaceae > Iris > Iris macrosiphon. The sequence goes on from JAYESA010000018.1 coordinate 126,592,789, forward strand.
AACATAGTAGCTGACGCATTGAGCAGAAAACCCATAGCATTATTTTTGACTACCCAACAACATCTATTGAGAGACCTAGAACAGCTGGGTATAGAGGTCATTATGCCCAGAACTGACGGCCAATTGTCAAATTACCAGTTGCAATCAACATTGGTCGAAAGGACCAAGGCTGCCCTGCCAACAGATGCCAGATTCCAGAGGCTTCGACAAAGGACCGAGGTCGGAATACAAACAGGATTACGCATACACAAGGACGGGACTTTAAGATGTGGTGACCGTCTCTATGTCCCAAATAGAGAACTTCATCAAGAGCTGATGGCAGAAGCACATAGCTCAACATACTCTATTCATCAAGGAGGCACGAAGATGTACAGAGACCTAAGACAGTACTATTGGTAGCATGGAATGAAGAGAGAGATAGCCCGCTTTGTGGCAAAATGCTTGGTGTGTCAACAAGTCAAGGCTGAGCATTAGAGGTCCGCAGGCTTACTCCAACCACTCTTAATACCTGAGTGGAAATGGGAGCACATCACTATGGACTTCGTTATGGCCTTTTCAAGGAGTCCTAATGGTCGTAATGCGGTATGGGTGATCGTAGATCGACTCACCAGGGCTGCCCACTTTTTACCCTTCAGAGTTGGGCAATCCACAGAGGTCTTAGCAGACATGTACATGAGAGATATTGTGCGACTGCACGGAGTGCCAGTTAGTATCGTGTCTGACAGGGATACGAGGTTCACATCTTACTTTTGGCGAAGTATGCAAGAGAGTCTTGGTACCCGCCTAAAGTTCAGCACATCGTATCACCCGCAGACAGATGGTCAGTCCGAGCGTACTATTCAGACATTGAAAGATATGTTGAGAGCGTGCATGCTTGATTTCAATGGATCATGGGAGGACCATTTACATTTGGTCGAGTTTTTCTACAATAATAGATATCAAGCGAGCATTCAAATGGCTTCCTACGAAGCATTGTATGGTAGGAAGTGTCGTTCCCCAGTATGTTGGAATGATGTGGGCGAAAGACAGATTCTAGGACCAAAATTGGTTGTTCGTACAGTGGAGAAGGTAAAGAAAATCCAAGGACACTTGCGGGCAGCGCAAGACAGGCAAAAACAATGGACAGATCTTCATCGTCGTCCCTTGGAGTTTAAAGAGGGCGATCATGTCTTTTTGAGGATATCACCCACCCGAGGCACCATTCGATTCGGAGGGTGTGGCAAATTGAGTCCAAGATATATTGGACCATTTAACGTGCTAGAGAGAGTGGGAGAAGTGGCGTATCGACTTGCGCTACCACCTTCACTTGAGAGAGTACATGACGTATTCCATGTATCACAACTCAGGCGATATGTGGCACACAACAGTCATATGTTCTCGACCATTCGGAGATCACCGTTGGACCAAGCTTGTCATATCAAGAGCAACCCGTGGGAATCCTTGATCGACGAGAAAAAGTATTGAGGAACCAGTCTATTCCCTTGGTCCGCGTGGCATGGAAGCATGGCACGCCAGGAGAATCTACTTGGGAGCGCGAAGACGACATGCGCAAACATTTTTTGAACCTATTCGCAGACCAAGGTATGAAATTACTATGTTAAGTTATATCTTATACCATACTTGACTTTCTACCGTGATTTTAGTTTTAATTTCGAGGACGAAATTTTTATAAGTTGGGTAGAATGTATAACCCCTAAATTCTGAAAACTATTTTATTATTTATTTATTATAGTTATGAGCTAAATAGAGAGAATAGATTTTATTAGATATTTTGAGAAGTTTCAGCACTTAGAGGATTTATGGAACCATTATAAATTTTTCCTAATTTATTCCATGTAGGAGACCCTTTGGACAGTTGCTAGCTCAGGTGGGCGAGTAAGCTCTGTACTAAGGCGCAATATAAACTGAGTCAGAAAATGTAGGTGTTTGGGTACGACTTACTTAGCGAGATTGGGTGGTGACTCAGAGAGATTTGATACAAACGAGATTGAAAAATTAGCCGAGATTCAAACTTTTGGATTTAGGCGTAACGATGGGTTTCGAAGGGCGACGTCAAGTAAACTGTCAATGTGTTCGGTTGCGTTGGGCTCCTATGGAGATAACATAGCTAGTTGGGAAAGACCACCCAATTGTGAGTTGTAAGTGCCCATTAAGTTATAGAATACTCCGTGCTTGGGTATTGCAATCCTGCGCCAGGTGTAGTAGATTTTGAGTCGAGAGTGCAACGATTGAGTTGAGTATAGTTCGATAGCATTGAAACGGTGGAGTCGTTCGATGAGAGTTGGCTAAGTATTGGCATAACGCATGGTGAGAAAAATAATTGATTATGGTATTAAGACAGTGCTTGGAAGTTAGACAAGGTGTATGGAGTTTGGTTTAGATGATGTGCGATAGTACGAGTTGCGCTCAGGAAGTCTCGAGGACGAGACTTGTTCTGAGTGGTGTATAATGTAACGACCCGCTCCGCTCAACCCGGAGGGCCGATTGAAACATCATAAGTATAGCTATTCAGCCCGCCTTGCTCAGCGAGATGGCTCATTCAATGCAAAGGCATTTATGCTGGGATCTTCAATGGAGTCAGACTTAGGCTATCAGAGGCGCGTCCGGAGTCTCGCTCGACCGATGCGATACATCGCTAAGGTGGGTGGCCCCGGTGAACCTGTCTCTACTTAGCTGCACACTAAGAAAATGAATGTTACATGCTAGTTTACAGGCGATAACCTTTGCATGCTAATAAAAGAGATGAACGCACATAGCTAAGGGGATAACCCCGCCTTATCACTGTATAGAACATGGGGATTTTACTTGCTATTTGCGTAGTCGGGATTATTGAGTTGGAATGTAGTAAATTTCTTCATATATGCTATAAAGTAGTGTGAGTTTATACTGAGGCGTTACACCGTACGGAACACAACACGGGATGGAGTAAAATCATGTTGCATGCATAGACGAGGAAGGCTATCAAGTAATCATTCCGAGTCAGGAGATAGAAAGAAAGAAAGGTACTCGGGATATGCAGATCACCGAGGCAGTCTCAAATTTAAGAGCTGCGTAAGGAAGAAAAGATCCGAGTGTAGTCCTCGGCTAAGATAGATCCGAGAGTTATCCTCGGCTAGGAATGGAATGTGTGGGAGTAGTTGCATGATCACGGACAACTGGTTGCGCACCAGGTTGAGAGAGTCCTCGACACGATTGCTGAGGCATCCAAATCGTGTCGGCTCGGGAGGACAGTGCCAGTGTAGTCCTGGCAATACGCTAGCTGATGACTAGCGGGCGAGGGCGACTCATCCAACAAGGCTTGCTACCGACCTGGATGGGCGTCGACTCGTTAGACGGCTAGGAGGCCCAGCAAGGCTAGCAACCAAGCTGGGAAGACGGCCGTCCATCACAGATTATGTCCGATATGGCTAGCAGAGCCAGTGACCTTCATATAGATAAGTCATGTTTGCATAGCGGCTATCCGCATTGAATAAAGGAGAAACGGGAAGGAGTGCGTTTGCACGATATTTTGCATAAGTAGAATGGATGCACGGTATCACATATAGTTCTAGGAAAAATGGGTCTTGGGAGGCAGAGGCACGGCATAACACTTGGGTTTTATAGTTGCTTCTTATTATTCCGTAGTTCATTGTTTATATTGCTGCATATGACAGGGAAGGCCGAATGGTAAGAAATGGTAAGGAGAACTCAATTGTTCATTATTATGACACTCTTGAGCTGACACGAAGATTACTTTCTTAATATTGCCATGTAACTGATCCTAAGGCAAAAGAATAGAAAGACAATGAAAGCAGTCGGTGCACATAACTAATGAACGTGCTTGTTTTGTGGCGTGGGCGAGAGGCCTCCCCACTAGTGCATTCAATGTACTGATACCCAACCAGTCTGCATACAGGGTACAGGGGGAACTCGTACGGATTCGGAGATCGCTAACGCAATGAGGCGCCGGACCGCACTTGGCGTCTTGGAGCGTGGCGCACGGACCCGGAGCTCGCATATATGAGACATAATGTATGAGAACATCATCATCCAGATCGTTTGTATTGGTTTTGAGCCTAAGGGCATATTCATTGTAAGAGAGAGAGAGAGAGAGCATGAGCGACTTGTAATCTTGGCCTAGAGCCGCTTGTAATCTTTTCTTCATATCAATAAAGAGCTTGATTTGGATTCAATACTTGTGTTCGTTTTATGTTTTCGCTATGACGACTCTGTGAACTAGTTATCAACGGCCGTTTCGGTATTTCCCTTGCGCGGGCGCAACCCCAGGCTCGCGCGGCATCGCGTCCCGATGGAAAAGTACGTCCCGCGGGAGCGCTGGCGCGGTGATTCGCGCCTAGCGGGGACGGCCGATTCCGGCGGAAGATCGGGGCGTGACATATTGGTATCAGAGCACGGCCTTACGTCCTTGGAACTCATTTCGATTCTCTCAGTTTTGAACTTGTGTATTGAAGAAGTGGTAGATGCTCTCTCTCGATGCTTCGATGGATGTTCCATACAATAAGTCTAAATATTTTCAAAAGGTGCGTGTGAACTATACGATTGCTTGAACGGGATTATGATGCATGGGCTTTTGTCCCAACCTGTGAAAGACATTGTGGGAGTAGACTTGGGTTATAGTCGGCAAGTTATGTCTATATGGAAACACCAAGCGAGTAGAGTGCGAGACAGAATATCGTTCAGATAGCGGTCTATGCACAGGGCCTTTTGGCCAAGTTTTGTTGAGTATCGTGCACCAAGACCCTTGGTGCTAGTGGGTTGCAGCGAGATATGGGTATTGTTCGGATGAGAGTAAAGTTTGACTTAGGAGGGAAATCGATAGAGATGTTATCGGAGTGCCGCCAAGGCGAGTAATGGGAATCGTGTATGGAATTTCAGATATAGTTTGGACGATTATTCATAGCGATAAGTTATGGTTTACAAACATATATGTATGGTGGACTATCGATAGGGGTACATACGAGACCGAAATCGTTAAGGCGACAAATAGGGATCGTATTAGAGTTCTAAGGAACGAATTCGGAATACGAGTGAACGATGCGAACGGGATTCAGGAGTCATTAGGATGACTCGATTCCTGAGTGGTGTATGCGATAAGTCCCCTGTTCGATTAGGCGAATTGTGGATACAATAAGTTGTATAGATTCATGGAGTATAACTCGAACCCTGAGTGGTGTATGGGTCGGCTTAGAAGTGTTCGAACAAATCAGGGATTTCGGAGTATTAAGCGAGTCTAGCGGCAAGCGACGAGATCGGGTAAAGCCTTAGTATAAATAAATAATGTCTAACAAGTAAGCGGACTCGGGGGAAGCACGCAATATTTTGTTCGAATGAGTTGCAATGAGTTGAATAAGGGATAAGGCTTACATCGAATAGAAATTCAGGGCAATTAAAATTGATTTCATAATCGAGAAAACTTAAAGGATTGTACGAGCGATTTTGAGTTGAAACCAGCGAATTAAAAACTTGAGTTGAGATTGAATAATCTGAGACGCGATCAGAATTAGTGCAATTGAAAATAATGTAGCGAACGAATGATAGCGTGCATGGAAAATTTGGATTGAGTAGGATATCGCTCGATAGAGTTCAGTTTGAGTACGAATATGATGATTTCAAATTTTGGGAGATTTTAACCATAACAATGGTTGGAAGATAGTATGGATTGATGCAAGTTAGTAAAATTATGATTCTGATGGATCGAGTTAAGCGGTAATAGATTGGGCTTGGAATTTGGAAGAGCGATCCTGAAATCAAGTTCGAAAAGATAACATTCGAAATTGGTCCCAGCGAGAACGATTATCCTGCGGGAGTGCCGGCGTGGTGATTCACGTACGACGGGGATAATCGAACTCAAGGGAACATGTTTGGTGCTTATTCCAAACAAACTCGATGAATGGAACGTATCAAATGGGATAGATTTGGGTTTAGGATTTGAACTTAGTTGTTTAAGGAATGCTAAGGGTAGACTAAGAAGCGATCAAATGGTAATGTTAAAGTTGGACGGTTTGGTTAGGCGAACTTGGATGGCGGTAAGAACGGTTGTTAGAAAAATATGGCTTGGTGGATCAATGTACAACTGGGATAAAATGAAAGGTGACGATAAGGTGTCTGTTCGTTCGATGGTAACCATAACGATTGACCTTGTTGTCTTGTGCGAGTACGACTTCTTGTTCGCACATGCGTCACGTCCGGATTAGGACAATCATTCCGCGGGAGCGTTGGCGTGGTGATATCACGTCCGACGGGGATGATTGAACTTGCGGGCGACCGGAACGTGACAATTAAAGGATCATTTTGACTTGTGGTTCGATACGATAAGACAAGTTTCAGGATACAAATGAATCTAAGGATTTTGGTGAGGAGTTAGTCTGGAAACGTGAAGTAAGAGATGTTGGACGATTTTATAGACGGATACGTAGATTATGCTGGACGACTTAGAGTTCATGATATACATCGATGGTTTATAATGGAATTATGGCTTAGTGATACAAGCGTAGAAGAGGATGGATTGGTGAATTCTATCAAACGTGTTGATAGAGATAGTGTGTACGAGTCGGTGGGTTAGACCTGCAACGTGGGCATATCATGGGTTCGATTGAACGAGCATATTGGTGTGATAGGATGATCTGTGCTCGATATTTAGAAATCTGAGTGAAACGAGCTTGGGTAGAACACCGGTGTAAAGGAACAATGGTTTGACCTTAGGGTGTTTGGGGCGAGCGTTGTGCAACGCGGTTGCACGATGAGTCGTAAACTTGAACTGTACCTATGACTTTGCGAACTGACCTAGTAGCTAGGCAGGCGACCCTGTGCCTTGAGTTAAACTGAAGTGGCTGACTTCAGAGTATCGTTCGGAAAGAATGATAGAACTAGGGCAACGAGATTTAGAGTTAGGATTTGGAACTGAGGGTGTATACTAGTGTCGTTGGTGTTAAAACAAACGCAATGCGAGATAGGACTCGGGTAATAATTGATTTGGTCGAATCGGTTATGCGACGGTGAGGAATAAGACGGTATTAGAGAATTGTCAGACGGAACTCTCACGATTAGAATTGGAGATATTGAAAGATAAGTTGGCGTGATGAGTTGGATCGTTGCTTGGACGATGTGCGATGCGTGGCTAGTAATACAAACTAGAATTGGGGTAAGATTGGAGTAGACGATAACTGAAGCGAACCAGAGTTCGGTTATTCATATAGCAAAATGATCCGCGTTTCGAAAGATTTTTATGAGTAGCTTGTCAGACTTAGCTGTCACTAAGCTTGGTTGAAATACACATATTTGGGGGACGCCTTGAATATGGGTATGATCCAGACTTAGCGATATGCATAACTTGATGCAGCTGTAAATGGAAATATTCGGATTCGCATGGATGAGTATGGCAACTGAAATAGGTTAGCCTCAACCTAAATTTTCGTAAAGGAAAGATTGTATCGTTTCCCGTGCTACCGAGATAGTTCTGAGCTAAGGCGCAGTAAGAGACTGAGTTTGGGAATGCAATAAGTTGTACGATGGGATCATTCGGATAAAATAATTTAGCACTCGTGCGAACGAAATGAGTAAAATGAATAGGAAGTTAAGTTCGATTGAACCAAAGACTTGAAGGATTAGAGCGTACCCAGGTGGGCAAGTTAGCTCCGTACTAAGGCGCAATATAAACTGAGTCAAAAAATATAGGTGTTTGGGTACGACTTACTTAGCGAGATTGGGCGGTGACTCAGAGAGATTTGATGCAAACGAGATTGGAAAATTAGCCAAGATTCAAACTTTTGGATTTAGGCGTAACGATGGGTTTCGAAGGGCGACGTCAAGTAAACTGTCAATGTGTTCGGTTGCGTTGGGCTCTTATGGAGATAACATAGCTAGTTGGGCAAGACCACCCAATTGTGAGTTGTAAGTGCCCATTAAGTTATAGAATACTCCGTGCTTGGGTATTGCAATCCTGCGCCAGGTGTAGTAGGTTTTGAGTCGGGAGTGCAACGATTGAGTTGAGTATAGTTCGATAGCATTGAAACGGTGGAGTCGTTCAATGAGAGTTGGCTAAGTATTGGCATAACACATGGTGAGAAAAATAATTGATTATGGTATTAAGACAGTCCTTGGAAGTTAGACAAGATGTATGGAGTTTGGTTTAGATGATGTGCGATAGTACGAGTTGCGCTCAGGAAGTCTCGAGGACGAGACTTGTTCTGAGTGGTGTATAATGTAACGACCCGCTCCGCTCAACCAGAAGGGCCGATTCAAACAGCATAAGTATAGCTATTCAGCCCGCCTTGCTCAGCGAGATAGCTCATTCAATGCAAATACATTTATGATGGGATCTTCAATGGAGTCAGACTTAGGCTATCAGAGGCGCGTCCGGAGTCTCGCTCGACCGATGCGATACATCGCTAAGTTGGGTGGCCCCGGTGAACCTGTATCTACTTAGCTGCACACTAAGAAAATGAATGTTACATGCTAGTTTACAGGCGATAACCTTTGCATGCTAATAAAAGAGATGAACGCACATAGCTAAGGGGATAACCCCGCCTTATCACTGTATAGAACATGGGAATTTTACTTGCTATTTGCGTAGTCGGGATTGTTGAGTTGGAATGTAGTAATTTTCTTCATATATGCTATAAAGTAGTGTGAGTTTATACTGAGGCGTTGCACCGTACGGAACACAACACGGGATGGAGTAAAATTATGTTGCATGCATAGACGAGGAAGGCTATCAAGTAGTCATTTCGAGTCAGGAGATGGAAGGAAAGGAAGGTACTCGGGATATGCAGATCACCGAGGCAGTCTCAAATCTGAGAGCTGCGTAAGGAAGAAAAGATCCGAGTGTAGTCCTCGGCTAAGATAGATCCGAGAGTTGTCCTCGGCTAGGAATGGAATATGGGGGAGTAGTTGCATGGTCACGGACAACTGGTTGCGCACCAGGTTGAGAGAGTCCTCGACACGATTGCTGAGGCATCCAAATCGTGTCGGCCCGGGAGGACAGTGCCAGTGTAGTCCTGGTAATACGCTAGCTGATGACTAGCGGACGAGGGCGAGACATCCAGCAAGGCTTGCTACCGACCTGGATGGGCGTCGACTCGTTAGACGGCTAGGAGGCCCAGCAAGGCTAGCAACCAAGCTGGGAAGACGGCCGTCCATCGCAGATTATGTCCGATATGGCTAGCAGAGCCAGTGACCTTCATATAGATAAGTCATGTTTGCATAGCGGCTATCCGCATTGAATAAAGAAGAAACGGGAAGGAGTGCGTTTGCACGATATTTTACGTAAGTAGAATGGATGCACGGTATCACATATAGTTCTAGGAAAAATGGGTCTTGGGAGGCAGAGGCACGGCATAACACTTGGGTTTTATAGTTGCTTCTTGTTATTCCGTAGTTCATTGTTTATATTGCTGCATATGACAGGAAAGGCCGAATGGTAAGAAATGGTAAGGAGAACTCAATTGTTCATTATTATGACACTCTTGAGTTGACACGAAGATTACTTTCTTAATATTGCCATGTAACTGATCCTAAGGCAAAAGAATAGAAAGACAACGAAAGCAGTCGGTGAACATAACTAATGAACGTGCTTGTTTTGTGGCGTGGGCGAGAGGCCTCCCCACCAGTGTATTCAATGTACTGATTTCCAACCAGTCTGCATGCAGGGTGCAGGGGGAACTCGTACGGATTTGGAGATCGCTAACGCAATGAGGCGCCGGACTACACTTGGCGTCTTGGAGCGTGGCGCACGGACCCGGAGCTCGCATATATGAGACATAATGTATGAGAACATCATCATCCAGATCTTTTGTATTGGTTCTGAGCCTAAGGGCATATTCATTGTAAGAGAGAGAGAGAGAGAGAGAGAGAGAGCATGAGCGACTTGTAATCTCGGCCTAGAGCCGCTTGTAATCTTTTCTTCATATCAATAAAGAGCTTGATTTGGATTCAATACTTGTGTTCGTTTTATGTTTTCGCTATGACGACTCTGTGAACTAGTTATCAACGGCCGTTTCGGTATTTCCCTTACGCGGGCGCAACCCCAGGCTCGCGCAGCATCGCGTCCCGTTAGAAACGTACGTCCCGCGGGAGCGCTGGCACGGTGATTCGCGCCTAGCTGGGACGGCCGATTCCGGCGGAAGATCGGGGCGTGACACTTAGGACCTGGTTCCCTTCCAGATTTAGATAGGTGTACTATCCCACAGTATACGGACCTGAGCAGGAGACGAGGTACGCATCCGAGGAGGAGCTAGAGGTGCTGCCATCCGAGTTCCTCTGATCATGGGTAGACTTACCATCTAAAGCTGGAGCCTCTTTATCTAGATAGACGATGCTCTAGTCATGCTTTATTTTAGCACTCTTATTTTAGCTTTTGTAGTGGGTTTGTTTCCACCAGACATATCTGGATTGTACTATGACATTTTAGACTCAGCACTTATATTCCAGTACTTATTTCAGTATTTCTTGATATATTGTGGATGAGATTAGATGTTACCTGTTATATGCTAGTACTAGACTTGTTAGTATTTTAGGACAGCGTAGCACGTCTCATTGGGTCCAAAATTGGGTATTCCCTCGGAGACGTGTCAGCTGGCCAATGCCACGTGGTCTGGTTCCCCATAATTTGGGACTGGGGCGTGACAGAAACTTGTTGTTCTATGTTGATGAGCACTTGATTTTGAGTAGTTTAAGACTTTACTCTGCTGGATTTGGACATCATTTGAAGTTTCTATGGAAGAAACAATTTCTATTTTTGAGCTTTTGGCCTTGGCCGAAAAGCTGCTGTTGGAGGAGACGAAGGAGTGCTATGTGGCACGAAGTGCTATGCGGCCTGGACTTCTCGTCTCGAGTCATGATGCAGCCAACCCTGTTGGACGCATTAGAAACCTTGTTATACTAAGTCAGGAAGTATAAGATATGTTGCATGCTTAGTTACACTGACACAGCTATCGAACGAATCCTTGCCATGCTAAAAAGATAAGTAAAGGAATCATTTGAACAAGCCCTTTGTAATATGCTAAGAAAAAGATAGATATTGCATGCTAGTTATGAAATCGAAATCGTGCTTGCTATTTTATGTTTTGCTTGCCTGTTTTGCTATATCGAACTACTATAAGTCTTTGATTCGTATAAGCAGAGACTAATAGTGCACCCTGAGGTACGGTCCTTGTGATCTAGTGTGGTATGCTATTAGATATGTGAAAGATGTGCTTTGTTTGACAAGATGTATTTTATTCGACCATATATGTTTTTTTGATCATTTGTTTTGTTTGCGTTATAGATGCTTTATGTCATTGCATTGGTCTCGGATAACTTGTGCACAAGGTCTTGTCTCTCGAATGGTTCCTGGGGCACTGGGAATCGCTCGGTCCGGAAGAGATTTTTGTTTTACCCTGAGGATACGGCTCTACGGGGTCTATTGGGGTAATATTTCTATTAGTGTTGTGTGGAACCCATGATGTCACAACTGCTAGTACTCGTGTGTGTTGGTGAAGAGTTGAACCTTGAGTCACTGTTGCCGACACATGCGCGTGCTAGTGAAGAGCTGAACCTTGAGTCACCGCTGCTAATCATGGGGCTACCCATGAACCATCATATAGTTAGGGTGCATGCTAGGCTAGCCTTCTTGCATACCTAACTGTTTGATACAGAGACGAACAAGAAAAGAGAAGCTTATACATATATGATTATGCAAATTGTTGCTAACTTGTATGTCTGCTGCAGGATAACCGTTCGGTAAGGGGTAAAAAATACAAAGAGTATACATATATAGCTTGCTTGTTCATTTCGTTTGCATCATAGAATTTATCTGATAGTGCTTTATGCATTTGCATCGGTTGGACAATGGCTATTAGTGCAGAGCTGAACCTTGGTCCCGACTGCTATTATGTTAGTGAAGAGCAACCATGAGTCACAATTGCTAATAGCATCAGATAAAAGAGTCATTAGTTAGCTGGTTTACCGCTAGTGATCCTGAGTTTCTGGGGGACCGAAATCATATAGCTAGTTCTTCTTGTTTGCTTGAAATAATGATAGTCTACTTGATGCACTTGTTTTGATTTGAGATGAACAGTCCACTAGAGATAACTTTTGTTCCTAAGAGTTAGAATATGGTGCACGATACATGATGTGCACTGCACGATAGAACACTGTCTTGATTGTATGCTTATTGTTTGAATATGCAAAACTGTTTCCAAAGCTATATTTTCGAAAAGAAGTAAACTGACTCTAATCCTGAGCTGCATGAAATAAACTTAGGTAAAAGTAGCAAGATCACTAGTAATGTAATATTTTGCCATATGCTTACTTAGTGTGGGTTTCAGGGGGTGTTGCTTCTGTTCGTTGATTTTATACTCACCAGTACTTTTTTTAAAGTGCTGACCCACCAACAGTTTGCTTGTTCACAGGTGCTGGATCATCCGAGGAAGCGATAGCTGTGCCTCATCCCAGGACCCAAAAATCTGGAGTCGATGCCTTGAGTTGTATCGAGATTGCTTTGAGCTGATTTTGTATAGAGGGACATAATGTATGGAACGGTGTCATTGTAATCATGAGAAGAGATTGCTTGAGCGATTTGTAACCTCGGCCAAGCGCCGCTTGTAACACTTTTGAATATCAATAAAGATGCTTGTTTCTTTATGCCATTGTGTTCTTTACTTTTCTGCAATATATGTGTCGTTGCTCCTGTCTTGAATAGATTACTTGTCCTTGTTCAAGCTTTGGCCTTGTGCAAGCACAAATTAGGCTTGCACGACATCGCGCCCAAGCGAGGACGATCGGTTCCATAGGGACCAAGCGAGGACGATCGGCCCCTGCGGGACCGGGGCGTGGCACTTGCTGTTTTGGGGTCTGACCCCATTGGTTTTGTATGGCCAGATTTTGGAGCAGGACCGCAGGTTCTCCCGTACTTTCCGTCTCGAGATGGTGAACACGAGGAGCACCCGAGGACATGAGTGAATTTCTTCTTCCTCCACCACTTGATCTTGTACATTATTCTTTTGAGGCATTTAGCCACCGAGCACATGTTTAGCTCGTATTTTGGGACTTGACATTCTAGCCCGCGGGCCTAAATGTAAGGCATATTCTAGACTATAGCTAGAGCTGATCATGTAATATTGTACTCATGCTAGTTCTTCATTTTGGTACTAGCTTCATGGTCATTTGGGTATGTATAGTTTGGGACACCTTACTATTATACGTTCACTACCAGAATAAGTCAAATTAGCGACGTCTAAAAACGTCGCTAAATAACCAAAAAATATCGCTAAGTTGGTTTAGCGACGTAATTAGCGACGTTTTAAAGCAGTCGAAAAAAACCAAGTCGCTAAAACAAAAAACGTCGCTAAACGTCGTTATACCGACGTTTTTAGCGACTTTAATGTGTCGCTAAATTTAGCGACGTTTAGCGACACCGCATCACTAAATAGCGACGTTTATTAAAGTCGCTAAACGTCGCTAATTAACGACTTATATAGCGATGTTACACCGACGTCTTTAATGACCTGGCAATACTGCCATGTCAGCAGTTTGCGATGTACAGCGACGATTTTAGCGACGTCATTAGTGACGTATTTAGCAACGTGTAACAACATCGCTAATTAGCGACGTATTTAGCGACGTAAATGAACGTCGCTAAACGTTGCTAATTTTTAAAAATAAATAAATAAAAATATTACTGAATTGTATTTCTGGGTTTACCAACCCCCTTGGATTCATTATCAGGTATATGATGGTAGTAGAAATAATTGAATAAAGAACACAGTAGCAACACCAAGGGAGAAAATTTCTAGTGCACTGGGTAAATACAGGCCAAGTATCAGTCATCAGTTGTAAACCAAAATATAAATAATATAATAAAATTTGAAGAAAAGAAAGCATCCAGCAAATCTCATCGTAAACGTAAAGAATATGGCAAATTTATATCCATACAATCGCATCCTAAATAAAAAAATTAATTATATCCAGTAACTAACTATACTACTGTGGATCTGCAGGAAGCTGACCACCGGCGCGCTTGAAGGATAAGAACTGCTCATACTCGTCCCGTGGAATCGATACCGATGTCGATGGAGAAGGCAGTGACGTCGGTGGAGTCTGTGTCGATGTAGGCGCACCAGGAGGCCGTGCCCGCTCCAAGTCTGCGAGTCGCTGGTTGTAAGAATCCATGGTAGATAACAGCCTCGTACTGCTATGAACCATTGAATCCTGCATCATCGTCAGTCTCTCGCCCATTGATAGCTGTGACGCCTGCAGCTCCATGATATTGCGGTCATTGGAGGCTCTAATATCATTTGTCAAATCCCGGAGCTCTGTCATGCTGCGGTCGAGCATATCGAATCGTGCGATGAGCATCGGATCGTCCGCCTGCGGCTGGGACCGGGGCTGCTCCTCCATCATTCACAGCAACTCGTCACGGAGAGACGCAATCTGACAGTCAACGACCTCCTGGACGGCCTCCTGGACTCTGGCTGACGACTGCGAGGGCTGCGACTGCGAGGGCTGTGTGGAATGCGCAGCTGCGGGGAGGCCCTAGATGACTGCGTCGCAACCAGGGCGCCATAGGAGCCCGTACCGTAGTACGTACCCCTCTGGAGACCACCAGCTGCGGTCACCCACAGGTCGTCCACCGACGGAGCTGGAGCAGGCTGCGACGAAGTACCAGCCTCTCCAGGTGTAGGTGCACTAGCAGTCGCCCTCTCAAGCAGTCTAAGATACTCGGCCTAGAAAGGTTTGGAAACTCGATAATTGTCTAAGTTATATTAAAATTAACACAAAGTAAAGTAATACTTACATAAGTCTGCGAGGCCCTCTCATCAATGAGATTTCCGTCCTTGCGATAGGTGGCCAAGAAATACACGATATATATTATACTAAACCATCTAATTGGCTTACTTTGTACCGTCGGCCCAAATCTCTGTCCTCGTCTCCTCCGGAGGTGCGCATGGAGGATCTTGCTGATGCTGGGACAACGTGGATACGACCTTCTCGACATGCTCATCTGTCCCCATGGTTCCGTCAGCAGGAGGAACGCTGGACGAGGGTGTACTATCACGCCTGGAACTACTCGTCCCAACAGTCGGAGATGTGAGTGATCGATATACTGGAGTACTGGGCGACGATGATCCGGAACCAACAATAGGCAGTACCAGAGGAGCACTCTGTCTACCTCGGGACCTGCTGAATCCTCCACGTCGTCCTGTCATATCTGATAACAACATATGATGAATATAGAGAAACACAAATATATAGTACATTCTACAGTTGAAATGTGATGCATATCTCAAATCATTCTACAGTCAAAATATAATACATATATTTGTTAATAGGTACATCTACTTCGTCAATTTTCCAACCTTGATCTACATTCTACAGTCAAAATATAGTTACATTCTAGATGCAATATATTTTATTTTCAATCATCTTCAGAAAATTCATCTTGTTCGCCTTCCTCGTCCTCCTCTTCCTCTACCTCGTCTTCACTTTCATCTACTTCATCTTCCTCTTCGGATAATTCTACATCTTCTACATTATTACTCGTGTAATGAGTAACTTCCGTTGAGTCCACATCTACAATATTTGTTACAAGAGGTAGATCGTCCTCCTGATAAGCTATTTCGTCAATGTCAAAGGTATTTCTAGCTTTAGTCTTGCATACTGCCACCAATCCGACCTCGTTGTCCCCCGTCTAGGATAAGTTGTGAAGTACACGAGCTGAGCCTGACTTGATAGGACAAATAGTTCGTAGCCTTGATATCTACGCTTGTAGTTTATATCCACATGGTCATGTTTGTCAATTTTCCAACCTTGATCTTGAATCGGATTTTACCATTCACACCTGAATAGCACAATATTAGCAGGTTATATGCCATAATTATATGTCAACTCCACAATCTCTCGTAAGATGCCAAAAAAATTATTGCCTGGATTGACGTCTTTGTAGTTCGAAGATTTAATACACAAACAACTGTTTTTCGTGGAATCAAGATCCAAAAAGTTGTCTCTGATAGGAGCATTTGTTGACTTGAACCTGAACCCATTCACACAGAAACTTGGCCATATTTTTACGGCAGTAATTGGTCCCTTGGCTAGAGTTCTAATAGATTCAGTCTCGGGTGTTATTAGACGATCGACCTAAATAACAAAGTAGCGATAGTAAGTTATTTGTTTTGCAAGTGCAGAAATAAAAAGTAATTACCAAGCATCTTACATACGCGCTCAACCAAGAAGGAAAATGGCATCTCATATCTTGTTCTACTTCTTCGTCTGTTATGTAGGGTCTAACCGACCTCAACTCATCATTATTGTAACACCCCATTCCGCTCAAGCGGACTGCCATCTCAAACGACAAATGTGCAACTGTCCCGACCCGCTTTGCCTCAAAGGAGAAGCAAAGGATATCCAGACTTGCCCCTACAGGAATTCGGCTTAGGCTTTCAGAGGCTCGCTCAGTCGTATCGCTCTACCGAGGCGAATCATCACTAAGGTGGGTGGCTACGGTGAACTTGTCTTTGCTTAGCCAGCACACATAAAATCTGGAATCATATATGCTAGTCGCTAGGTGAATCATCCCCTGCATGCTAATAAATCCAATGCACCTAGCTAAGGGAATAATCCCAACTTGTATTGCTTGCTAGAACATAGAAATTGAAATACTGCTTATAATCAGACCCTCGCATGCTAAGTCCTTAACGGTTTTACTCCTCGGCTTACCTTCGGGTCCGAGCAACGTGCCTGCTTATGTTCCCTTAGAAACGCATGCTTGTCTGCTTGAATGTTGCCTTGTTTTCATCCAACTCCGGGAGACTACTAAGTAGTCGTTCCGTGCATGTTTGACCCTGCAAGTATCCGGGACCGTTAGGTCACCAGGCAGCCCCGAACCAGGGGAATGCATCAAGGCAAGATATTCACTGTACAGAATC
Source organism: Iris macrosiphon (assembly GCA_036927795.1). Lineage (NCBI taxonomy): Eukaryota > Viridiplantae > Streptophyta > Magnoliopsida > Asparagales > Iridaceae > Iris > Iris macrosiphon. The sequence continues at coordinate 126,609,690 of JAYESA010000018.1, forward strand.
ATGATTCAAGTATCTCGTGTACTCGTGTACTCGTATTCCCGTGCACTCGTGTTCTCGTGTTCTCTTGTTCAAAGTGCACGCGTGTTCTCGTGTTCTCGTGTATCTCGTGATAATTGGAATGACCCAATGTCTTGTATGTCGCGGACAACTCGGACCCGAGGTATTGTTCCACGGACGGTCACCGGGACACCGGGGCCGATCCGATCCGGATGGAACTCGTGTGTAGTCTTCGTGTTCGGGACTGGGTAGCTTGCAGCTCATCGTGTACTCTTGTAGCAAGCTATCCTTGTCCCCGGCTACGTCCATATTGGCTTTGCCAGCGACCGTGTTCATATAGATAAGTCATCCTCGCTTAGCGGCTATCCGCGTGCGAGTCACTACATCGCATCAAGAAACAACTAAACACCTGAACGATCATGTTATAAACGACCCTCGTGTTTGCATATACTATGCCCCTGAATGCTTATACTTGCCGTGCTTGAAATTATAATGTTTGCCTCAATGTTTGCCTTGGACAGGGAAGGAGATGGTAAGTTGGTAAGTCTCGCCATGTTTCCTCTAACATCGCACGGCGCACTGCCCGACACGTTAGGCTATTCAATATTTGCATGAAAACTGATCCTAAGGCAACTAGAAAGATAACTTAATAGTTGTGCACGGAACCTGTATTACGTGTTTGGATTTGTCGAGCGGGCGAGTAGCTTCCCCACCAGTGCATTCAATGTACTGATAATCCACCAATTTGTATACAGGGTACGGGAGAACCTCGTTCGGTGCGGATGCCTCCAACGTGCGTGCTAAGGCGTGGACATCACTCCGAAGCAACGGTGCGTCCGGAACAGAAGCACTTATACAAGACATAAGTTGTGAACATCGCCTGACCATCGCCTATACATTCATTCCCCAGTTGTAGCCACTTGGCACGCTTTTACTGTTTCAGAGAGAGAGGCTTGAGCGACTTATAATCTCGGCTATATGCCTCCTGTAACACATGTTTATAAAAGAGTTGCTTTACTTCAAACTTGTGTTTCAATGCTTTCGCTATATTTTTCAACTCAGTGAACCTGTTATCGATCGCCTATGCGTTCATGACTCCGCTGCACTCGGACAATCTGTGCGACTCTGTGGCTTAGAACTCTTGCCGCCAGCCAATAAACCATGGCCTTGCACGGGCGTGGATCACGCTCGTGCGGCATCACGCCCGGATGGGTTAAGCGATCGTTCCGCGGGAGCGCTGGCGAGGGTAATTCCCGCCTAGCGGGAACGGCTGATTTGCCTGCGGGAGATCGGGGCGTGACATGTTGGTATCAGAGCCTGGCTTCTACGCCTTTGAACTTCGATTCGATATCTCTGTTTCGAAAGCTCGTTCGTGGGTTATGTGCACGCTCTCTCTCAATGCCTCGATGGGATGTTCCAACAATAAGTTAAATACTTTCAAAATGTGTTTTGAATGATATGATTGCTTGTCTGGTTGTATGCTGCGAGTGGCCTTTGTGCCAACCTGTGCGAACCCCTGAGAGTATCGCTAGTAGCTTGTCCGATTTTCACTAACCCTAAGTTTGGTTGAATTCATCTATTCAAGGGACGCCTTGAACTAGTGCACCATCCAAGACTTAGAAAAGGTGAAACTCGAGTGCTAAGACTTCGCTATCACTGAGCTGGTTGACGTGTTCACGCTAGAGGTGCCCTTCAAAAGTGCGCACGATCCAGTCTAAGCGATATGCTGATTTCGAAGCTTGTGCAAGTGAATATCCAAATGAACAAGTACAAACGACTTGTCTAGGATTGCCTCAACCCTAGATTACTGCTTGTCCTTAGTAAGTCTCGAGGACGAGACTTTTTCTAAGTTGGGTAGGATGTAACACCCCGTTCCGCTCAAGCGGACTGCCATCTCAAACGGCAAATGTGCAACTGTCCCGACCCGCTTTGCCTCAAAGGAGAAGCAAAGGATATCCAGACTTGCCCCTACAGGAATTCGACTTAGGCTTTCAGAGGCTCGCTCAGTCGTATCGCTCTACCGAGGCGAATCATCGCTAAGGTGGGTGGCTACGGTGAACTTGTCTTTGCTTAGCCAGCACACATAAAATCTGGAATCATATATGCTAGTCGCTAGGTGAATCACCCCCTGCATGCTAATAAATCCAACGCACCTAGCTAAGGGAATAATCCCAACTTGTATTGCTTGCTAGAACATGGAAATTGAAATACTGCTTATAATCAGACCCTCGCATGCTAAGTCCTTAACGGTTTCACTCCTCGGCTTACCTTCGGGTCCGAGCAACGTGCCTGCTTATGTTCCCTTAGAAACGCATGCTTGTCTGCTTGAATGTTGCCTTGTTTTCATCCAACTCCGGGAGACTACTAAGTAGTCGTTCCGTGCATGTTTGACCCTGCAAGTATCCGGGACCGTTAGGTCACCAGGCAGCCCCGAACCAGGGGAATGCATCAAGGCAAGATATTCACTGTACAGAATCATGATTCAAGTATCTCGTGTACTCGTGTACTCGTGTTCCCGTGCACTCGTGTTCTCGTGTTCTCTTGTTCAAAGTGCACGCGTGTTCTCGTGTTCTCGTGTATCTCGTGATAATTGGAATGACCCAATGTCTTGTATGTCGCGGACAACTCGGACCCGAGGTATTGTTCCACGGACGGTCACCGGGACACCGGGGCCGATCCGATCCGGATGGAACTCGTGTGTAGTCTTCGTATTCGGGACTGGGTAGCTTGCAGCTCATCGTGTACTCTTGTAGAAAGCTATCCTTGTCCCCGGCTACGTCCATATTGGCTTTGCCAGCGACCGTGTTCATATAGATAAGTCATCTTCGCTTAGCGGCTATCCGCGTGCGAGTCACTGCATCGCATCAAGAAACAACTAAACACCTGAACGATCATGTTATAAACGACCCTCGTGTTTGCATATACTATGCCCCTGAATGCTTATACTTGCCGTGCTTGAAATTATAATGTTTGCCTCAATGTTTGCCTTGGACAGGGAAGGAGATGGTAAGTTGGTAAGTCTCGCCGTGTTTCCTCTAACATCGTACGGCGCACTGTCCGACACGTTTAGGCTATTCAATATTTGCATAAAAACTGATCCTAAGGCAACTAGAAAGACAACTTAATAGTTGTGTACGGAACCTGTATTACGTGTTTGGATTTGTCGAGCGGGCGAGTAGCTTCCCCACCAGTGCATTCAATGTACTGATAATCCACCAGTTTGTATGTAGGGTGCGAGAGAACCTCGTTCGGTGCGGATGCCTCCAACGTGCGTGCTAAGGCATGGACATCACTCCGAAGCAACGGTGCGTCCGGAACAGAAGCACTTATACAAGACATAAGTTGTGAACATCGCCTGACCATCGCCTGTACATTCATTCCCCAGTTGTAGCCACTTGGCACGCTTTTACTGTTTCAGAGAGAGAGACTTGAGCGACTTGTAATCTCGGCTATATGCCGCCTGTAACACATGTTTATAAAAGAGTTGCTTTACTTCAAACTTGTGTTTCAATGCTTCCGCTATATTTGTCAACTCAGTGAACCTGTTATCGATCGCCTATGCGTTCATGACTCCGCTGCACTCGGACAATCTATGCGACTCTGTGGCTTAGAACTCTTGCCGCCAGCCAATAAACCATGGCCTTGCACGGGCGTGGATCACGCTCGTGCGGCATCACGCCCGGATGGGTTAAGCGATCGTTCCGTGGGAGCGCTGGCGAGGGTAATTCCCGCCTAGCGGGAACGGCCGATTTGCCTGCGGGAGATCGGGGCGTGACAATTATATATGCTGAAAAACAATGAAGCAACTACTGATTAGTAGCATAATAGTATCTTATACTATTACATTGAGATGATGTAAACATTGACGTATTAATTACTTACCCCTCTAGCTTCTCCACTTCATCCTCGTCGCAATTGAGTAATATATACAATTGAGCAGCCCTTAGCTCATCGTCATTCAAATATCTTTTCTTTATTTTTCCCGAAGGCTTTCCGGACATATTGAATACTTTGAGTATTGCATCATTATATTCCTGATATGCGTCGTCGTTTCTCGGAGCTTTCGTCCTATTAGTAGCAACATGCGGTTTGAAATACGTCGAGCAAAAGTTTATAATCTCCTCGAGAACATAAGCTTCATAAATAGAGCCCTCAACCCGTGCCTTGTTTTTCACCTTTCTCTTTAGGTGATTCAGATGCCGCTCGAAGGGGTACATCCACCGATAACCGACAAGACCACCAACACGTGCCTCATAGGAAAGATGAATTGGCAAATGCTCCATAGAGTCGAAGAATCCAGGAGAAAACACCTTCTCGAGCTTATATAGTGTTACCGCAATATCCTTCTCTTGCTTTTCTAGACGATCGACGAGCAACTTAGTACAACAAAGATCTCTGAAGAATATGCTCAGCTCTGTCAATGGGTCCCAAACGACCTGCGGTAAGAATTCCCGAAATGCAATCTGAATTAACCTCTCCATGAATACGTGACAATCGTGGCTCTTCATACCCACCAGTTTATTCTCCTTGAGGTCGACGCATCTTCTCAAGTTCGACACGTACCCGTCTGGAAACTTTAGATCCTTAATCCACCTACAAAGTCTACCTTTATCCTCTTTCTCCAGTGAGAAAACTGACTTAGGTTGCTTTAACTTTCCATTCCCCTCCTCTATCAAATGCAATGCAGGACGTCTACATATTTCTTCTAAGTCCAACCTGGCCTTCGGAGTATCTTTCGTCTCCCCCTTTACCTCCATTACAGTATTAATTATGTTATCAAACACATTCTTCTCGATATGCATGACATCAAGGTTATGTCTGATCAGATTGGTGCTCCAATATGGCATATCCCAGAATATACTCCTCTTCGTACAGTTATGGGTGCGACCAAATCCGTCACACTTGTACCCCTTAGCAGGCTCTTCGATAGCACTTGGTAAATCTTTTACCTCTTCCCATATCGTGCATCCGGGCCACCTTGGTGGTGGATTGGCCTTCTCCATAACTCCCGCACGAAAAGCATTCCGGTTCCTCCGGTACGGATGATCCTTCGGCAAAAAATGTTGATGACAATCGAAGAAGCACGATTTGCCTCCGTGTTTCAAACGGAAAGCCTGAGTACGATCCATGCAATACGGACATGAGAGACGACCATGGGTGCTCCATCCCGATAACATTCAATAGGCCAAAAAGTCGTTGATGGTCCACATAAGTGCTGCCCTCATCTGAAAATTCTGCTTTCTAGAAACATCGTACGTGTTGGCACCTACTTCCCACAGCTGATTCAACTCATCTATCAAAGGCTGTAAATACACATCGATGTTCCTCTTCGGATTGTTCGGACCCGGAATAATAACGGTTAGGAACATATACGGAGTCTTTATGCACATCCAAAGCGGTAGATTGTACGGAGTGACGATCACAGGCCAACACGAATACTGGGAGCCCGAAAGTCCGAATGGGGTAAAACCGTCAGAGGAGGGCCCCAATCTGACATTACGCGCTTCTTCGGCAAAATGTGGATACTCTCGATCATAGTGCTTCCATGCTTCTCCATCGGATGGATGATCCAATACTCCTTCGATCTATTTTTGCCTGTGCCAACTCATGTTTTCTGCATTCTCCTTAACCATAAACAACCGCTGCAACCGCGACGTCAAAGGCAAGTAGTGCATCGAATCGGTAGGCTTCCTTGCACAGACAGACTTTCCTCTAACAGTGGCCTTGTAGCGATCAAGACCACAGAATCTGCACGCATCTTCATCCTTGTCGTCTTTGTAGTACAACATGCACCCGTTGCGACATGCATCAATTTTCTCGTATCCCATCCAAAGCGATCTCACCATCCTCTTAGATCGATAGAAGTCTTTAGGCAACTTTGCACCCTCGGGCAAGATCTCTATAATCAAATCGAGCAGTCAATTATAGCATTCTTGCGACATGTTAAAATCGGACTTGATGCTCAATAATCTTGTAACCACCTCCAATGGTGAATGATCCTCACAACCAAGATATAGTGGAGTCCTTGCATTCTCCAGCAACTCCATAAACTTTACAGCATCGGTATTCGGTGCCTTCTCAGCTGCATCATAATTGTTCGGATTGAAACTAGGTCCTGCCGCATTATAATTGTCCGGATTGAAACTAGGCCCCGTCGCATCATAAACCATGTTCACCAACCCGTCGTCATAAGCATCGTGGTCGTGGACATCCATATACGGCTCCACATAGGGCTTCGACTCTGATGCTAGAGATACAAGTTCTCCGTGCGTGGTCCACTGATAATAATTCGGCGTGAAGCCCTTCGAGTATAAATGATATGTAACTTCCACTTCTGGATGATATTTCCTGTTGCGATATCTCACACACGGACACTTAATTTTGGTACCGTCCATGTACTGAGGGAACGCCTTGGCGAACTACATGAACTACTGTACACCCTCAATGAATTCATCCCGCACACCGCACATGTCATCAGGATGACGATTGTACATCCACGAATGATGACGCAGATAGTAATTCATATCCATTTCTAGATACTTCTACAAAAATGATAATATGTATCATATAAATCATTACATATAGTGGTTTATCACCTAACTTCATAACTTAATCGTACTATAAAAATTATAACTGATATAATACATACTTTCATTTATCAAAGTCTAAAATAAGCAATATTCAAAACAACTGACCATTTATCAAAGTCTAAAATAAGCAATACTTTCATTTCATAACTGATATAATACATACTTTCATTTATCAAAGTCCAAGAGCACTTGAAATGATAAACAGGATTAACAAGTTCGTGGTGATGTTTCTAAGCCACTTCTAGATCCATACTAGTTTATACTAGTCAATACTAGGTTAATACCTTGCTACACTATGTCTTCTAGGTCGTACTAAGTAATTCTAGTTTATACTAGTTAATGCCTAGCTAATATTAGTTATTACTAAGTATACTGGTTAATATTATCTATACTAAATACTACTAGTATAACTTAACTAATATCCTACCTTACCCTAACTCACATCCTAGTATAACTTGAGTTCAGTTCCTGAAGCCTCATAGTTCAGTAGTGACACCCACACACAACTCGACTCTTCTACCCTCTCCCACATCAAGCACAGCTAGAAGACACTATGAACACCAACACAGATAACAGTAGCTATATACCTATCTATATATATATATCGAGATACACCTATATATGCATACACTCTCATATGCAAATAGATAATACACCAATTTACATATACATATCATATGATACTCTAAGGCATAAATAGACACACACACACAACCACTAGTCCAATTCACAAATATTTGGTGTGCAACACCAAGATACTCTAGGATACATCCTCCATACACCACACCACCATGATACCAACCCTCAATTCACATGGACACATCCAATAGATCAAATATTGTGTGTGTGTCAGTGTGTGTGTGTATGTGTGTGTGTCTGCGTCTGTGCGTGTGTGTGTCTGTCAGTGTCTGTGTGCGTGTGTCGTGTCTGTGTGCGTGTGTCGTGTCTGTCAAGTGTGTGTTGTGTCAGTGTCACATGTGAGAGAGAGAGAGAGAGAGATTACCTAGAGCTCGAGGAGGAGGAGGGGGATGCCGGAGTAGCCGCAGCCGTGGAGAGCCGGTCGCCGGAGAGGGGGGGAAATCGAAAACTTTCGAAATCGATAGATGGGGGAAAAGAAAACTGAGCCCTAATTAACCAAAATTTAGCGACGTCAAATAAAAACGTTGCTAAAATAAAATTTAGCGACGTCAAAGACGTCGCTAAACACGTTGCTAAATATTTTTGATATATACGTCGCTAATTACGACTCTAAACGTCGCTAAATCAGATATATTAGCGACGTTTAGCGACCTTAATTGAACTTATAGCGACTAATCTTTTAAAATCTTAATAAAAGTCGCTAAACGTCGCTAAATGTTGCCATTTAGCAACGTCTAGCGACGTTTTTATGGAGTCGCTAATTTAGCGACGTTTTTACTTGGAGTCGCTAAAATGCGTCATTAATCCCGCTTTTTCTAGTAGTGGTTGGTGATCATACATCTTATAAACTTGTTGCTTGCTTGAGATTGTGATACCTCAGTTTCTTGACCCAGGATTGCCTGATGGATTGTAGAGTAAACCCTCACATGTTTAAACAGCCATGAACGTATCTCGGGGTATAGAGTACTCTAGTATACGTAGATGGCTTTGTCTGCCCCCGCTCTGCAGTATTCTGGTTCTGGGGCATGACAGGGGGTCACTGGCACGATGCCATAGTGGACGAGTTATAGTCTTGGGCGAGAATGGTGTACAATACTAGGAACTCAAAGCGTTGCATGCCATCCCGCCCGCTCGAGAGACTAACATGATGTTCCGTCCGAATTGGATCGGCGCTAGTGCCCCAGCGACCGTCCGCAGAAACTATTAAACCTTGTGCACAAGTTGTCCGTGACCAAGCGACGTCTAATACTAAGCTATCAAACGAAGCAGTTGAAGGCAACACAATCACGAGACAGTAACATGGCATGATATGATTTGCATATTCTTCATGTTCAGTTATTTGCATAGTAAAGTGTGTTCTATACATAGCACAATAATAGAAGAATATGTTCTAACTAGAATTGAAACACGATGAAAGAACATTCTAAGCGAACTAGCATGCAACAGTGTAATCGTTCGCAAGTTGGCTTGACAAGCATAAAGTTTTCCAAGTCTATTCCATTTTATCTTGATATCTTTTAGTTATTATGGTATCGTTTGATCGGAACAATCAAGAGAGAAATATTATTAGATGTCAAGACTTGGGAGAAGAGCTATCTAATCGGGATGGTAGCCACTCACAAGTTGGTGGAAGTAGGGAAGGAAATATGTTCTTCAAGACTCCGCTCGCGCGACGAGAAATATTATTGACTCTGCCGCTAAGTCCGTCCTTGGGACACGGTCCATTGAATATGGAAATCGATTCCGAAGAAGCCAATCCATAACGAGGAAAGGATCTTGATTCAATCTATCCCGATCGAACGATATCGAAAGTATTTCTTATCCGCGCTCTCCGAATAGGGAAAACGAGGCACTACAAGTAACATCTTCTTTCAGTTTCACTCTGGACACCCATCGATTCTTCAAAGCCTTTTTGCCCTTTGGCAATCACACCTACTCAAAAGTGTAGTTTGCCTGTAAGGAACTCATCGCTTCATGTATGGCCTTCATCTACTCCTGCATGCATTCGTCTTTCATCACCTTTACGAAGTAAAACCCATGTGTTAATTTTTTTAAATAGTTAATTATAAGTTAATGAATTAAATAATTATTCCTATATATATTGGCATATGTGAATTTAAATACTGAAAAATGTGAAGGAAAAATTAATTCCAAGCCTAACCAGACTGATTCTAGTTATGTTTTATCTCATTTTTCAAATGTCTTTTGCACCAAATGAGACCATTTAGTCCGAAGCAAATTAGGCTATCTCTAATGGGAGTTTCTATCCCTCATATTTCTATAGTATAAATTTATTTTAGAATTTTTTTTCTCATTACCATGATTTATATACCAATTTTTATCCTATGTAAAGGTGATGTAGGATGAAGAATTCCTATAAAAAAATTTACATATAAAAATTCTCATAGAAATCCTTCATCTCTCGTAGCATTTAATATTAGCCCTACATCATTAAATTGATTATTTTATTTTGTGCCACATATGACGGAAATGAAGAATTATTAAAAAATATTTTTGTGTGTGTACAATTTTTATATAGAAACTCTACCCATTAGGATGGAAATTTTCTTCCTTGTCTTATACTTTTGTGAATTTTTTTTTCTTCCTTAAAAAATTCAAGTGAACCTTTAACATGACAGTAGTCTCTTTTGAATGTAATATATTGAGGACAAGGACTAATGTGTCCCCATATTTTCCCAAAAAAAGGAAATAATTCTACAGTTGGATTTAAGACGAGATGAAACATATTTTTGTTATCTTATAGATATAGCAATAATTATTTAATATTAGATAACAATAATAGTAACAATATAAACGAATGTTTTTCTCCTACGTGGAGTGTTCTGGTTCATTGGTTTTTTCTCCAGCAAAAAAATAAAGACCTACCACCTGTCTCCTTTTTTTGTTTCTTCCTCCTCCTCCTCACTTTTCTTCGTCTTGCTTTCTTGGTTTCATTCATGGCAATGGTGATGGTTGTCAACAATAGTAAAGGTGCCACCTTTTTGTTCCCATTTCCTCAGTTCTAGCTTCAAAAACCCATTTCTCCTCTGAAGGAGAGCTCTCCTGCCATTAAAAGAGGTCATTTTCGTTCAATTTTACTGTTTCTTTTATACAATTTGATCCAGGACGAGCTTCAATTTGTCCTTTTTTTTCCTCTTTTTTTGGGTAATCATTGAACTGTTTGCATGTTACATTTCTTGATTCTTTCATAATTTCTGTCCACCCGTGTTCTCTGTCGATTTCAGATGAAACACAACTGAAAATCAATTTATGGAAAAAAAATTAGATCTTGGTTTATAATTATCACGTATAACCCACGGGCTGGTAGGACATTACCCTTACCCATGCATGTGTCTCATGTGCATCATCACTTGATCACTTGCCCAAATGGTCAACTTAGATGTACACATAAGTGTTGGAAAAGAAACACAGAAACCGTTCTGAACTTATAAGGACCGAGGAAAAATGCACAAACCAATCACAAAAAAAAAAAATAGTAAAAGCCAAACACAGACACCAAGACTTTTAAATGAAAAATTTTGACAGAAAAAACCATGGGATGATCGGAGTCGAATTCGGAAAAGCCTCCAGTAATGGAATAAAGAAAATACACCCGACTCTTTTACAAACTCCTCCACCTGATGGGAACAGGGTTCATCCCCAGGATGAAACAACATGGATTTGATCCATGGAAATCGGTCACCTATGGTTGGGTTTGGCTAAGTACTTGGCCATTTTTCTGGGTGCAGTTTCTGTGACAAGATTCAATTTTGGAGGTTGTTTTGGATATGTTGCAGTCATTATTTGGCTCGGTCTTCAATACGAAAGTTGCAGAAAAATATTTTCTCTTTCATCCAGACTTTGAACCAGATCTTTTTGAGGTGTATTGAAGAAGTTATGACCATCTGAAGTAGCCTATCTGTTCATATTCTACATGCATTCAGTTTGCATGCAACATTGATGATTGATGAACGAATCTTGGAAGAAGGAAGGGATTGCCCTTTGGATTTCTCCACGCAACGAATGTGGTATACCCAATAGGCATATCGTCCCTATGAATAGAGGGGTGATGGTGAATGTTGAAATACAATAAAGTATATGAAAAACAACACAACCACACACAACTTGTAATCCTCACACTTGTAATCCATTTCAAGTGAGTTTATGAGAGAAATAGTGATCCTCAAGTTAAGTTGTACCAACTTGAGAGAAGGCCCTTTATAATCTTTCATTTAATTATAGTAAAAATGGCGAAGAAGAGGCGGACGGAGGACGTAGGCTCAAATTGAGCTGAACCTCAGTAAATCGTGTGTGTGCAATCTCTCTTAATTTCTCCTCTTCCATTTTTATTTTTTATTTTTTATTTTATTCTCATCTCATCACAAAGACGAAAAATGTCTTATTTTTCCAACAGTGGTACAGAGCACATGTTGCTAATCTTCTTGTGTTGAGATGAAGACTTCCATTGGTGGCATTCGAATGATCAGTTTGAATGGCCGCAACTGAATGATATGGAAGACGAAGATGATGGACCTCCTTTATTGCAAGGACCTCTACGCACCAGTTGAAGGCGAATCTTTCAAGCCGGAGACCATGACGGCGAAAGAATGGAAGAAGCTCGACCTGATGACAATCAGCACTATTCGGCGATGGGTGGATGACTCTGTGTTCCACCATGTGTCAAAGGAGAATTCGGCGAACAGCTTGTGGAAGAAACTTGAAGAATCTCTACAAGAGGAAGACCGCCGGCAACAAAACTTTCTTGATTCGGAAGCTTGTCAATCTCAAGTTCAAGGAATGCGATTCAATATCTGAACATTTGAATGAAATTAAAAGTATTGTTAATCAGCGTGCAGTTATGAAGATGGTGTTGGACGACGAGCTTCAAGTCCTTCTTTTGCTTAGCTCATTACCAGATAGTTGGAAGACTCTGGTGGTATCATTTAGCAACTCTGCACATGACGGAGTTGTATCCATGAACCAAGTTACAAGCAGCCTTTTAAATGAAGAAATCCGAAGAAAGTCATCCGGATCCTTCCATTCTCATACTCTTGTTACTGAGAATAAGAGGAGCAAAAGTCGACAACCTCAGACTCGAGATAAGTCGAGAGGAAAATCAAAGGCTAGGAAGAACATTAGTTGCTATAACTGCGGGAAGAGTGGACATAAAACGGAAATGCCGCAAGCTCAAGCGAGAACAAAAGGAAGGAAGGACCAATGAGAAGCATGAGAAGAATGAAAGTGTAGTCGTTGCCAGTAACAATAAAATTGTGCTTTTCTCGACATGCGAAGAAGAAGACTGTGCAAATCTCACTTGCCAAGACTCAGAATGGATGATTGATTCTGGTGCCTCCTACCATGCTACTCCCCAGAAGGACTGCTTCACTTCGCTTCGTGAAGGTAACCTTGGAATGGTAAAAATGGGTAACAAAAATTCTTCTCAAATTCTTGGTATTGAAAATATTTGTGTTATCACTAACCTTGGAACAAATATGGTTCTAAAAGATGTTAGATTTGTGCCCGATCTTCGTCTTAATCTTCTCTCCACTGGCAAGCTTGATGAAGAAGGATACACAAGCAGCTTTGGTAAAGGATGTTGGAAGCTTACCAAAGGATCACTTGTACTGGCGAGAGGAAAGAAATGTTGCGCTCCCTATAAAACTCGGTTCCACTTAGAGAATGATGAACTTGGAACAGTGGAAGGTACCTCTATGGATTTGTGGCACAAGCGGTTTGGCCACATGAGCGAGAAAGGACTACAAACTCTCGCAAGGCGACAACTACTTCCATCCATGCAAGGTACAACATTATCCTACTGTGATCACTGCTTGATTGAAAAACAACACCGGGTAGCTTTTGTTAAAATTATAACAAAAAAGAAACCAACATATTGGACTTAGTCTATTCGGATGTGTGCGGACCCATAAATGTAAAAATCTTTAGTGGTGCCTCCTACTTTGTGACCTTTATAGATGCATCTAGAAAGGTGTGGGCGTATGTTCTAAAAGCCAAAGATCAAGTCTTTGATGTTTTCAAAGACTTTCATAAGTTGAAGGAGAAACCGAAAAGCTCTTGAAGTGTATTCACACATATAATGATAGTGAATATATTTCAAGGATGTTTGAAGATTATTGTTCTAAATATGGCATTAGACACTAAAAGACCGTCCCACACATACCACAATACAATGGGGTTGCAGAAAGAATGGACCACACAATTGTGGAAATGATAAGGAGTATGCTATCCTTAGCTAAACTACCAAAAATATTTTGGGGAGAAGCGGTGCGAACGACCTGCTACTTGATAAACTTATCCCCCTCGGTTCCTTTGGATAAAGATATTCCTGAAAGAGTTTGGAGTGGAAAGGATATTTTCTATTCCCACTTGTGTGTGTTCGAATGCAAGACATTTGTGCATGTGCCTAAGGAGAAAGAACAAAACTTGACGATAAAGCCATTCCATATATCTTCTTAGGATATGAAAATGATGAATTTGGATATAGGTTGTGGATCCTATAAACAAGAAAATTATGAGGAGCACAGATGTATTTTGTGAAGATAAAATACTTACTAATTTTGAAAAAGAAGAGCTACAAAACACTCATATCATCCCAATCAAATTTCCACACCAGTTGTTTTTCCTTATCCTATGCCAGAAAATAATAATTTTCAAGATATACAGAAAGAAGAAGAAATTACAGGTTCCCCAGGTTCTGATCAGGGGGAGCATGAACATGCAGGACCGTCGCATATAGATCAGCCACCAACACCATAGTTGAGACGGTCGGAGAGAGAACGACAACCCCCAACTAGATATCCTACTTCAGAATATACTATAGTGACAGATGCAGGTGAACCGAAAAATTTTCATGAAGCACAAGTTCATGAAAATTGTGCCAAGTAGAAGAAAGCTATGCAAGAGGAGATGTATTCTTTGCATAAGAACCACACTTATGACTTGGTGGAGCTACCGAAGAACAGAAAAGCCTTAGAACAAATGGGTGTTCAAAATCAAGAATGAAGAAAATGGCCAAGTCAAGTACAAAGCTCGCCTCGTGGTGAAAGGTTTCAGTCAGAAGCAAGGTATTGATTATGAAGAAATATTCTCCTGTTGTGAATATGTCTTCTATTTGGGTTATTCTTGGTCTTGTTGTTTCTCAAGATCTTGAAGTGGAGCAGTTAGATGTGAAGACTGCATTCCTCCATGGTGATTTGGCGGAGGAAATCTATATGGAGCAGCCAGCGGGTTTCAAGGTAAAAGACAAGGAACACTTTGTTTGCAAATTGAAGAAGAGCTTGTACGGGCTCAAGTAGGCACCGCGACAGTGGTATAAAATATTTGATTCTTTTATGCTTGACCATGGGTACAGGAGAACATCTGCATATCATTGTGTTTATATCCAGAGGTTCTCAGATGATGATTTCATTATTCTCTCTCTATATGTTGATGATATGCTTGGTGTTGGAAAAGATATGTCTAAGATTGACATGTTGAAGAAAGAGTTGAGCAAGTCCTTTGACATGAAGGACTTAGGAGTAGCACATCATATACTGGGAATGGAGATCTCTCGGGATAGAAGTGCGAGAATGTTGTGGCTATCACAAGAGATTTATTGAATGTGTTCTGGAGAGGTTCAATATGTTGAACTCTAAGACAGTCAGCACACCGCTAGCAGCTCATTTTAAGCTAAGTGCACAACAAAGTCCTTCAAGTGAGAAGGGGAGGGAGGAGATAAAAAGCATTACATTTTCCTCGGTCGTCGGAAGTTTGATGTATTCCATGGTTTGTACAAAACCCGACATAGCACATGCAGTTGGAGTTGTAAGTCGTTTTTTTTGCCAATCCTGGTAAAGCACATTGGGAAGTAGTAAAGTGGATCCTAAGATATCTTTAGAGGAACCTCTAAATATTCATTATGTTTTGGAGATGACAAACCTATCTTGGAAGGTTACACTTTCGACATGGCAGGTGACTTGGACAAAAGAAAGTCCACATCTGAATACTTGTTTACCTTTGCAGGGGGAGCCGTATCATGGCAATCAAAGCTGTAAAAGTGTATCGCTCTATCTACCACAAAAGCTGAATATATGTTGCTACAGAAGCTAGCAAGGAGCTCTTGTGGATGAAAAATTTTCCGAAGGAGTTATCTCTCAAGCAAGAGAAGTACACTCTATATTGTGACAGTCAAAACGCTATTGACCTATGTTGTTACAGGCGCCGCCTAGGCGCGCCTATGCGGCCTGTTGAGGGGAGACCGCCTTGATCAGGGAAAATATTTTCTGTGTTTGGAGATGGGCGTAGGCGAACGCCTAAGGTCGATTAGGGGAAGGAAATACGGACGCCTAGGCTATTGTTGCTGCTGGTGTTGCTGCTTCTGCTGTTGCTAGTACTACTCTTGCTTCTGCTGTTGGTACTTCTTCCTTCTTCTTCTGCTGGTACTGTTGCTGCTGCTATTGCTGTGACCTGGGCGGACGCCTAGGTGGTGTGTGCATAGCTAAACGTCCGAACGATATTCTATCTCGCACACAAACCCGCTTGGTATTCACGTATAGGTATTCGGGTTCGCACAAAATTTGTCAATTCTAGCACGAGTCTATTCCCACAAAGTCTGACACAGGTCGGCATAAAGGCCATCGCATAACTATCTCGTTCAAGCAATCATATCATTCATATGCACTTTTCGAAAATATTTAGACGCGTGTATAGAACATCCCAACGGAACAACGAGAGAGCGTTTGTAACATAACCCACGAACGAGCTTTCAAAACTGAGAGAATCGATACGAAGTCCAAGGACGTAAAGTCGTGCTCTGATACCAATATGTCACGCCCCGAATCACCGCGCCAGCGCTCTCGTAAGACGATTGTTTCCATCAGGACGTGATGTCGCGCGAGCACAAGCTGCGCCAGACAAGGCTATGGTCTGAACAGGCGATAAAATAGCTAAGCCACAGAGTCGCACAGATAGTTCGAATGTAGCGGAATGAGAAACCGAACGGACGATTGATAACAAGTTCACAGAGTCGTCATAGCGAAAACATTGAATAACACAAGTTTGGAAGTAAAACAAGCACTTTATTGGTATTGAATAAGTATTACAAGTGGCGCTAGGCCGAGATTACAAGTCGCTCAAGCTCTCTCTCTAAATAATAAAGACGTGCCAAGTGGCTTACAACATGAAATGATACATAAGCGATGTTCCAATACATTATGTCGTGTATATGTGCTTCAGCTCCGGACGCAACACTCCAAGGCTCCAGAGCGAACTCCACATCTTAGCGCGCACGAGGGGGGGGTACTCCGCATCGAACAAGGTTATCCCGCACCCTGCAAGCAACATGGTGGGTTATCAGTACATGAATGCACTGGTGGGGAGTCTTCTCGTCCGCTCGACAAATTCAAATACGATATATTAGTTACATGCACAGACTATTATGTTGGTCTTTCTAGTCTTACCTTAGGATCAGTTTCATGGCATAAGATATAAGTCTAAGTCGTGTGGCACTACGCCGTGCTCTATAAGAGTAACACGGCGAGACTTACCAAACTTACCATTCGTCCTTCCCTATCCAAAGATAAAACCAAGTTAATCAAGCACGAGAATATATCTATAATGAAAACACGGATCGCATAAGCAAACACGAGTGTCATGAGCGTGGTCCTGACTCAGGTCTGCGAGTTACTCAGATTACTCAGATGTAATACTCCATTGTTCAAATATGTACATATGTCTTATACTCATATTCGTCCAGGTGTTCCCTATTACTAGATGCAATGCAATGACTCGCATACGGGATGCCGCTAAGCAAGATGACTTAATCTATATAAACAGGAGGTCACTGGCACGACGCCATAATGGACGGTGTAGTCTCGGGACGGAGATAGTGTGCAAGCAAGAACAGGAGGCATTGCACCCATCCCGCCCGAAGCAGGCAACTACAGACAGGAGGTTCCGATTGGTCGGATCGGCCCTGGTGTCCCGGCGATCATCCGCATAAAGAGATTCGAAAATCTTCCTTTTGCACCAAGTTGTCCGTGACCATGCACGTCTCTAGTCTTCCAGATCTCTTGTCAGGTACAAGTTCAAATTTGGATCTTATCAGGTATAAGTTCAAGTCAGGATCTTATTCACAACTTATCGACTCCCCGAGCCGTCAGATTCAGTACAGGACGAGTGTTGCTTAACTTGACATGGTGCAGTCTCCTTGTTCGGGAACTGTCTTGTCGATCTAACGGTCCCGAATACTTTCAGGTTCATACTTGCACAGAATGACTATTTGATAGTCTTCCGGCTAAACTAGATGAATGCAAGACATGGACCGTGTTAGTTGGTCGTGGCATGAACTTACATGACGAGCATTGAAACGAAACGAGCGAGTACTGGTTAGCATATAAAGCAGGCAACCATTGCATTTGTATGAAACATAAGCATAAGAAAACGTGCGATATAGTCTACTTTAGAACATAAGCCTTTACGCTAGCACGGGTCTAAGGGTTAATGCGAGAAACCAACATTTATACAAGAGTTTCGTTTCTATATTCTATGCAAGCAGTATAAGATGGGATTACTCCCCTAGCTAGGTGTATTACTTTCTTTTATTAGCATGCAAAGGGTTATCGCCTAGCGATCTAGAATGTATCGTCATGTTTTATGTGTGCAGGCTAAGCAAAGACAGGTTCATCGTAGCCACCCACCTTAGTGATAAATCGCATTGGTCGAACGATACTTCGAGCGCGTCTTTGAAAGTCTAAGTCTGAACTCCTAAAGGTCCAAGTCTGAATTCCTTTGCCTCAAGCGAGTCTTCTTGCCGAGCAAGACGGGACGGGTTATCGCACTTGCGCCGTTTGAATCGGCTCTCCGCCTAAGCGGAACGGATCGTTACACCGACGGTATACTATATCATTGTCGTTTGTTTGTCGCTCTAATACCAAAGTGACTCTTCTGAGCCCATCGATGTTTTGACTCCTCTTAGACTTCTCCGATCACTCGACGATACTTATTGCACTCCATAGTTGAATACGAGCCATAAGTAACAATCTCTACATAGGCTTGTTGTTCAAATGGCTACCTCATTAGAATATTATCGATACTTTGTGTTGCTTTAACTTTAGCTCCCATTTTGTTTCTCCTTACCAATACGGTCTTTAGTTAGAAGTACGAAATTAATCACCTTCATAGTTTTGCCATGGATTGAATACGACCACTAACACGATCTTTATCTAGAATCGCAAAACTACTTATGACACGGTCTTTGTCCAGAACCGTGAAATTGTCTATGACACGGTCTTTGTCTAAAACCTTGAAACTGCCACAACCCTCCTACATAGGCTGAGAACCTTCCTCAAGCTTGAATACTTGAATAAAAGTTAAGGCAAACTTCAACTTCTCCATAAAAATCACCTAAGTTAGCATGTTCGTCTAGTTCACCTTTATATCGATTTTCAAAAGATTAATCTCTTTATTGCACTACTCACCTATCTTTTGATACAGAATGTTGATGTGTTTTTCCCGACTATGGTATACTAAATTCTTCGTGAGATGAATCGCGCTTTGAATGCCAGAAAATAAGGCAACCTACACCTTATTGACACCAAATTTGTCAACTAGACCTTTTAACCACATGGTCTCCTTCCATGCCTCAACTGTCGTCATGTATTCTGATTCCATAATGGAAAGCGTAACGATACTCTAAAGTGTCGACTTAAGAAGTTACAAATTTATATACATAACCGTAATGGATGTTCTCTTATCCAAGTCACCAGCGTAATCAACAAAATACTCCTGCACTGGCTTGATCTATGTTTTGACTTGTGAAACAACAAACCGAGATCTTTAAAGCCTCTAAGATATAGAAGTATCCACTAAGGTCTCCAAATAAAACCTTCCTAGATTTAACATGTACCTTCTCACCAGACTGATAGCATATGATAAAGCGGGACAGATGCACCCGATAACATATATCAACAGTCACATTGCACATCCATATGGAACTCGAGAAATCTTTACCTCTCCTCCTTTGATTTCGGGCATCCTTGAAGGATAACTTGAAATGACTGGCGATATGGGTGCTCACTTGTCTTGACTCCTTCATGCTGAATCTTTCCAGCACATTGTCATAATAATTTCCTTGGGATAGCCATAGCTTTCCGACCTTTCTATCTCGAAGAATTTCTATCCCAAATATATTTGTTTCTCCACTTAGATCTTTCATGTCAAATTTTGCACTCAGTGAAGCTTTGGGTGTCTTGATTGCTATCATACTCTTAGACGCACTCAACATGTCATCAACATATATTAGGATAATATCGTCGAGCTATCCTTAAGCCTCTTGAGTATATCTAGCTCTCATACTCACATCAAAATTGGTCTTCAACATGAACGAGTCGAAGCACTTGTACTACGATCGGGGAGATTGTTTCAACCAATATAGAGACTGTTTGAGCTCATATACCTGATCCTCATTGCTAGACTCCATAAAACATTCGGGTTATTTCATGAAGATCTTCTCTTCCAACTCACTTTGCAGAAATGTTGTTTTGACATTAATTTACTCCGACTCCATGTGAGTCACTATCAATGCCAATATCATTCAAATAAATGTATACTTGACCATAACAAGAATATCTCGTTGTAGTCACCCCCTCCTTCTGAGCATACCCTTTTACGACTAACGTGTCTTGTAATGCTTCTTACACTTCTTTCTGAATATTCATTTGCAACCAATAGGTCTCTTGTCCTTCGGTAGCTTGACTAAGTTTCACGTACCATTCTTCAAAAGTGACTCCATCTCTTTCGTCATGCCAACTATCTAACAATTTTTGTTCTCTTGTCCAATGGCCTTCTTATAATCTCTGGGATATTGTCAATGACTAGAGCAAATGCAAAGATTAGTTTGGACCCAAAAGCATCTTCTTCTGCGTCAGATCCCTTTCTTATAGAGAACTCAACCCGAGCTCGTGTTGCCATCTTGATTAGGTACCCAATCGAATCATCTCCTTCTGTAAGCACATAATGACGTCTCCACCAACAATAGAAACCTTGCGATTATGGTGCTGGTATGAGAAATTTTGGAGTAACTAATTCTATCTCGTACTAACCTTTTGCAGTCGCTCCCAAATCCCCTCATGAGCTCTGTGGACTTTCTTAGCTAAATTCTCCATTGTCGTGCTATCCTCTTTCTGGAGTATGCACAGATTAAGGGACAACTCTCCTACTATGGAATCAATTGTTGTTGTCAAGGCCATCCATTGCTCTTCAAGCGCTTCTTGAAGCCCCTCACCGTTTGTGATGAGGTCGAGTTCCAAAAGTGCAAGAAGGGATCCGAGGTCAACTCCACTAGTCCAGTTCTCCGATCCGTCGTCACTTTTAAACTTCAACCACCCTCTATTTGTTGTCCCACAACATATGATTCCTATGGGTTGTGATTTCTGACAACCCTGATTTGTTAAAATGATGAGGCTCCCATTTTCCCTTTTAACTTTCTCATCATTGTACTCGAGTGCATAAACCTTCATAGTTCTACTGAAGAGACCAAAGCTCCTTCTAACCTTCACCACCCGCCTTTCGATAAGACTTGATTACATACTGCAAGTCTATCACCTTAACATTTTCATTGTTGCCCATTCCCTTCACTAAAGTAGTGACAATAGACATGTCAAAATTATGGAAAAATTATACTTTTGGTCACTGAATGTTTGCAGAACTAAAGTTTTAGTCACTCAATGACCAGAAATATATATAGGAAGTGACTAAAACTTAAGTTTTGTAAATATTCAGTGACCAAAAGTATAGTTTTCTCTCAAAAGTATCAACAAAGGGGATGAATGCTTCATCCGCTCATACAAAGGTCTCTTCGTAAGGGGTATTTCCTCAGTGTCGAAAGAGTATTAAGTTCATGAGTATCCTCTTGGTTGCAATAAACATGAGACATACTAATGAAGCTATGCTCTTCCACTTTGTTATTCCCTGCAACTCTATCCATATGGACTTCTATATCGGTAAAGGGTGAAGGGTTCAATCCTGAGCAAGAAGCACCATCACATGGAAATTGTTCAATGTTGATGCTAAGAGGTTAGTAGATTTCTAAGAGGTTAGTAGTTTTGTTTAGTTTTCTCCTTCTCTTATAGAGAACTCAACTGTGAGTTTGTTGCAACAAGTCCTCCACCTTTTCCTCAAGATTCTCATCCTCTTGTGGGCTTATGCGGTGGTGTAGAAGTCCGGCCAACTCGTCCTGGGAACATGATTACTACAGTGTTGAACATACGCATTGATGGTAGTTCTCGAGGAACTCCTCCGGAAGAATAGCATGAAACTCATCGAGTACGGGTCGTACCTCTGTTGGACTTAGTCCTTCCTCCGTTGACTCTTTAACCTCTACACTTTCCTTTGCAAGTCATGCACCCCACGAGCCTTCTTGAAACCCTCTTCCATTTTTTTCGTGAAACCGCAGTGACAAAAAATTCTTCCCTTCCTTTTGTAAGATTCGGTTTTGGGTAATTTTCTTCAAAGGCGTAAGTCTTTACCTCGTCTCCTCTTTCTCTAGCCGATGTGTTATTGCTCGTCGTGCTTTGCCCCTACATCAAATTGTCATGGCCACCCAAGTAACATATGACGATCATCAAGCTCGTCCATCACATCGCAATAGAGCTCATATCTGTAGGCATTAATGGAGAAAGAGACTCTGCAATGCTTGATCACCTTGACACACGCCGCTTTTCAATCCCTTCAATTTCGATGGAGTACGGTCGGGGTGCTTCTCAAACGCCAACCCTTAAACTTCGACCAATCGTTGGCTGATGAGGTTTACTTAGTTATCCTCGTTGATCATGATCTAAAATCTTTTATACAACAGGTTCGAAACATGTTCCTTTGTGCAAAATTTTCGTATCTGTATATTAGCACGAATTTTGTTGCCACACCATGAAACGCATATTCCTTCTTGGATTTTTCTCTACAACCACCACATTGATAAGAGTAATCGTCGTCAAACCGACCTCCACCACTACGAAATTTTTTCCTCCAATAATGTCTATAACGATCATACCCGCCGAATCCGTCTCAATTTGTAATTCTGTCAGTAAGTCGGCTTGTCACTAGCACGATCGTCATCATGACCCCTGCTTGAGAGATCATCAAAGTCCTTCCACGTGTTAGACAGATTCATTCGAGCCCTCCGTGGACGATTATCTCACTTCGATGCGAGGCCCTTTCCTGTGGACGATTATCTCTGTGAACGATTATTACATTGCTCATCCATGATGTTGTTTTGGATCTTGACCGATTTTTTCGACAGTTCTTGAAAGCCTACCTACCGCTCAACTCGTTAGACTCGTAGATTTAATCTCCGAAGAGACATCGATGCGATATAACGCTAGAAAGAGGCCTTCAACACCCTGCACTTTAACAAGGAGAAGTTGGTCGCTAGTGTCGTCGTTGGTTCCCATCATGCCTCTCGACACATCGAGGCTCAAATACCACCTGATACAACACGAAAACGTCGATAGCTGAACCAACGACCCAAGATACGAGAACTTGCACCTCAATTATTAAACACGAAAATTAAATTAGATATCATTTCTCAAATCATTGCCATCATAACATAACTCGTCTCTACAACTCTATTTATAAGCAATACATAACTTATGCCCTAAGAAATAAATCTAATCAAAGTACGAAAATATCTAAAAGATAATAACAAATATAAATACAAAAAATCATCCAAATCAGAATCCTAATCAAACTTAGAAGTATCCAAAAGATAATTACGAAGTGAAAAATAAAGATTTCATCAAATCTTCAAATTTTTCCAAAAATGGGCCTGGACAAGTTTGGACCAAAAGCGCATGCGTCATCTTGTATTTCTTTCGCCATTATTTTCCTTCTTCATCTTGATTTTTTGGCCACTTTACTATCAATAATCTTTTAATCATAAATCCTCTCTTGACCTAAATAATCATTCTTTATCGTGATCAATTCACCAATTCTGAATTATGTTTGGTTCATTTTTATTGTTCTCTTCTTGTACTCATTACTCGGTCTATCATTTTTGGGTCCTTATTTTGTTATATTTTAATTGTTTTTCCAGTTCAAGTTGTCTTTTATATTCTTGGATCAGTTGTATCATCCGCAAAGAGAAATCTGAATTTTCATTTGGGGGATGGTACTGAGGCCAAAATTTGGAGGGTTGACACTCGGTTTGAAGGGATAAAAGTAGATCCTCGTCTCTGAAAGATATGAAAGGGGCAAGTTCATTGAAAACGAGACGCAAAAAGTCTCCATTCGTCCTTATTGCTCTAATGATCTGTGTCACGCTTGCCTTATTGGCATGGGAGAAAACCCCACTGCTGATTACTTTTCTCCCACCATCGGACCGTTTTGATATGCATCTGAGTATGCTTCCTCCAGGTTCGTATTTCATCTCTACTCACATCTTTAATCCCATTGAGTTCGTTAAAGTTCGAACATTGTTTTAATGTTTTCCTGTCATGTATTATTCTGTGTTTCTTTTGTGGCTACAGTGATTCCTATAGGAACTTCTCTTGATACTATCTCAGAAGACGAACAGCAGCAGCAATTCTATGGGGAAGGCCCTCTGGTAACAACCACAGAGGAAGTTCCATCAGAACCATCTACAGAAGAAGTCCCCTCAGAACCATCTAGAGAGGCAGTCCCATCAGAACAATCCAAAGAGGAAGAATTTTCAGATTCTGTAAAACCTGTAGCCCGAGTTAGTGAAGAGTCAGCAGAAGAGCTTGCTATTCCACCGGCGGGTCTCTCAGAGATAAGCTCACCAGAAGAAATAAATGATGGCACCATCTCCAAAATTGTTCCACCGCATAAAAAAGGTAAATTTCTTCTATTCTTCATGATAGTGTTTTTTTTTTTCCTTATTTGCTTTTTAGTTTTCTTTGTATTTGTTTGTGTTTAATACCGTACTCTATTTGATTCCCTTGCTATTTGATCCCCTTACTATCGGACTCTTCTTGTGCTTAGGGTTACCTCAATTTGGATTAATTTGTGTCAAGTGTGGTGCCCCGTTCCCCATTTTCGGGGAGCGCGGCTAAGATATATCGTTCGATTGGGATAGATTGAATCAAGATCTTTTCCTCGTTATGGATTTGTTTCTTCGGAATCAATTCTCATATTCAGTGGACCGTTCCCAAGGATAGACTTAGCAGCAGAGTCAAAAGAGACCTCTCCGCTGCAAGTTTTCTTGCCTAGTTTTCGCTGTCGCCTTGTTGCTTTCGTGCTTTTGAGTTGGTTTCGGATTTGCGTTTTCTTGTATAGTTTCGATGAATTTCATTGCTTTCGCTCGTTGAACTGCATTTCATTCCGAGCTTGGAAAGAGTAGAAGACGTATTGATCATCTGTTCGTGGCAATGTAGGTGATCGTGCAGTAGACGTCGTGCGAGCGGAGTCTTGAAGCACCTCTTTTCTTTCATCTCTCCAACCAACTTGTGAGTGGCTATAATTCGATTTAGTTGACCCTTCTTCCAAGTCTTCACATCTAAAATTTTGCATTCTTGATTGCTCCGATCAAACGATACCATAATAACTAAAAGATGTCAAGATAAAAATGAATAGACTTGAAGTTACTCTTACTTGTCAATAAACTTGTGAACGGTTACCTTGCTGCATGCTAGTTCGCTTAGAATGTTCTTTCATCATGTTTCAATTCTAGTTAGAATGTACACTTCTTCTATAATTGTGCTATGTATAGAACACACCTTACTATGCAATAAACTGATCAGGGAGACTATGCAAAACAGATCATGCCATGTTACTCGTCTCGTACTCGTGTTGCCTTAAACTGCATCCATTGATAACTTAGTATAGACGCCGTTGATCACGGACAACTTGTGCACAAGGTCATAGTTCCTGCTGACGGTTGCTGGGGCACTGGCACCGATCCGATCCGGACGGAACTTCATATTAGTCTCGTGTACTGGACGGGATGGCTTGTAGCGCATCGTGTACTTTCGTTACATACCATCCTCGTCAATGACTATAACTCGTCCATTATGGCATCATGCCAGTGATTCCTCCTTATATTTAAACTGTGTAAGCTAACTATGTCTTCGTGGCAGGGAAAGTCATGGTAAGTATTGTGCAGGTGGTTCAGACGACAGGTAAAAGTCCGAACGGTGGCATATTTATTTTAGTAAACTTCCATATCAAATGCTTGCTTGTAAAATAAACTAAGGCAAGATAGAAAGACATAATAACTTGCATGCTTCTTATAAACAACATGTTGATTGGTATAGTTAGGTTAGCTCGCCTTCACCAGTGCATTTTGATATACTGACTCTCGTTGCAACATGTTTCCCGTACCAAGGAGATCCTGCAAGAAGCTAAAGCGACTTCCCAATCCAGTCCACATACCGGCACGCCCTGATCGTGCCTACGAAGAAGCGTATTGAAGTTCCAGGAGCTCGTGCACATAACTTATGCAGCTCCATGGAAAGGCGATAGCTTCGTCCGAAGGTGTTTATAGCCTTGAAGTTTTAGTAAAATGATGCAATGTACATGACGGTTATCTCATTTTGCGTCTACTTTTGTAAGTCGTGCAGCAACTATCTGACTCGTTCAAGAGTTTGTATAAAGATGTTCATTATTAATAAAGAGAACTTTTTCATGTTTCAACATTTTGTTTCAATTATTTGCGTACTCTGAATATATGCTCGTTATATAAAATACATTGGCCTTGTGCGTTGCGTAACCTAGGCACGCACGACGTCACGCTCGGGGGACGACTATCGATTCTACAGAATCGGGGTGTGACATATTGGTATCAAAGCACAGCTTCAAGTTCCTTTGACCCTCGTGTCGGAAAAGTTCCTTTCACAATCCATTCCTTATGCGAATTCTTGAACTCGTTTCGCCAAAATGAGATATGTTTCATACAGTGAGTCCATAGTACATTATGAGTCTAATGCAAGTTACTTTCTTTTAAATGAATGACTCAAGCGGAAGCATCAACACTAGCACCTGGAGAGATACAAGCCCAAGAAAGTAGTTCCGGTACATCGGAAAGTTCCAGAAGCCAACGAGCCATGCCCCCTATCGACCAGATTGAACGAATGATGCGGATGCTTGAAGCAAGCCAACAGAGAGATGAGGCTCGCTATGAGCAAGCCGAGAAACGGACGGAAGAACGACAGAGCAAGTTCGAAGGCAATCTAGAAGCCCGATTTGCAGTCCAACAAGAGCAGGTGGATGTCCTGCAACAGATCGTTCAGACCTTGGCCTCCAACCATTCCGCAACGATAGCAGCGGCACCGGTGGAGCGACCCACGCCTGAAGTTGAAATGTCTCAAACTCCAAAGAAGAAGGAAGTGACTACCTTCGACTTTGTCGACTTCAAGAAGGTTAGCAACACATGTTTCAAAGGGACTGAAGATCCGGTGGTGGCTCTAGATTGGCTGGCAGAGCTTGAGGATCATTTCGAATTACTAGAGGTACATAAGGAAAAGCGTGTTGTGTGTGCCCAACTGCAGCTCCGTTTGAATGCGCACGATTGGTCGGACGTGCATCGAAGTTCTCTCTCCGCAGATGATAAAATGGAGACGATCATGTGGGCTACCTTCCGTAGCACGTTCGAAGAGGAGTTCATACCCCCTCCCGTACATCGGCAAATGGAGAACGAGTTCGTACAGCTTAGACAAAGCAATATTACATTGAAGCAGTACTCCGCTTAATTTAATCGGCTCGCCAAATTTGCAAGTTTCTGCCTACCTGATGCAGCGAGTCGTGCAAGACGATTCTAAGGCGGCCCGCGACTTGCTATCCATGCGCATGTAGTCGTTCCCCAATATCTGACTATGCAAAAAGTTCTCAATCATGCCCTTTCTCTTGAACCGCAGTATCCTTCTGTTGTTGTCGGTACTGTGCATACTTCCAATCACAAGCGCCATTGCAACGCGGGAGGAAACACTGCTTCAAAGCGTCCAAATAACGTCGGTTAGCAGAAAGAAAATTCAGGACAAACATCTCTTCTGTAGGAAGCCTGGGCACACCATCAACGAATGTCGTTTGAAGCATGGGTTATGCCTCGCTTGAGATGAATCAAACCATGGAATTCGTGACTGTCCGCGCCTCGCTAATCGTCGCTCTCAACATCCAAATCCTACCACAACGCATCAAGCCAACCGAGTCGCGCCGCAACAAGAGCGTGGTCAAGCTCAAGGCCGGGTGTATACTTTGACACGGGAAGAGGCCCTAGCATCAGACACCGTTGTGTCAGGTATATTGTTTTTCAATAACATACCTGCTCGCGTGCTATTTGATTCTAGTGCTACGCATAGCTTTATATCCACGCATTTTGCCATGAAAAACAAGATAGAAATGACACTATTATATCTAGACCTTAGTATTAGCACCCCATCAGGCACGAAGATACATGTTCGTTCAGTATGTCAGGGCGGTCACGTTTGTATTAGGGGAAGGAAACTCTCGCTCTATGTGTTAGTCCTAGATGTTCGGGATTACGACATCATCTTTGGGATGGATTGGCTCGGCACTTGCTCAGCAACTATCGAATATGTAGAGAAACGGGTCATCTTCCGTCTACCTGGAGAGGCCAAATTCTGCTACACGAGTGGTTCAGTACAGATGCATCAAAGACCTGCATGGTAATTTCTGCGATGTCAACTCGGCGGATGTTACAATCTGGATGCGAGGGATACTTAGCGTCGGTTCGGATCCCACAGCTGGATTACGCAAACGTTGAGTCTTCCGTTTTTGCGGAGTTCCCTGACGTGTTACTCGATTTCTCGGTCGGATGGCATGCCAGGTAGTTCACTCGGATGGCCTCTGCTGAACTAAAGGAGTTAAAGTGCCAACTACAAGAACTGCTTGACCATGGATATATTCGTCCGAGCGTGTCTCCTTGGGGCACGTATGTACTCTTTGTAAAGAAGAAAGACGGAACGTTGCAACTCTGCATAGACTATCGGGAGCTAAATAAGGTCACTATCCGAAACAAGTATCCCCTGCCCAGGATCAACGACCTCTTTGATCAGTTGCAAGGAGCGTCAGTGTTTTCGAAGATAGACCTTCGCTCTGGCTACCACCAATTAAAGATCATTCCAGAGGACATGCCGAAGTCAGCATTTCGGACCCGCTATGGCCATTATGAGTTTTCTGTCATGCCGTTCGGACGGATGAATGCTCCTGCCGCATTCATAGATTTGATGAACCGTGTGTTCCGACCATTCCTCGATAAGTTTGTGGTAGTATTCATAGACGACATCTTAGTGTACTCGAAGAATAAGGGTGAACACGCAGGACACCTGCGGATGGTGCTTCAAACTCTTCGAGACAATAAGTTATTCGCGAAGCTAAGCAAGTACGAGTTCTGGTTGGACAGCATATCTTTCCTCGGGCACATCATTTCCGCCAAGGACATCTCAGTCGACCCGAAGAAAGTTGAAGCCATCGTGAAGTAGAAGAGACTTGAGTCGGCCAACGACATTCGGAGCTTCCTTGGTCTAGCAGGCTACTACAGGAGATTCATAAAAGATTTTTCAAGGATCGCTTCGCCTCTAACTCATCTCACTCGGAAGGGAGTAGCGTTCGCGTGGTCGGACGACTGTGAAGCTTCATTTATGGAATTAAAGTAACGACTCGTCTCAGCACCGATTCTTACTCTTCCGGACGGACCCGATGATTTTAAGATCTATAGCGATGCTTCAGGAAAGGGTTTGGGATGTGTCTTTATGTAGAGGGACAAAGTGATAGCCTTTGCTCGAGGCAGTTAAAGCCTCATGAAAGGAACTATCCAACGCACAGTGTAGTCAAAGGCGCGCCTTGCTCCTAGGCGCAGGGGTAGCTCCTCAAGGCACTCCAGGCGAGGCACAATTCTTAAGGCGCACCTAAGGCGCGCCTAGGTGCGCCTTTTTCGAGCGCCTTGGAATAGCTAAGGCGTGCCTAGGCTCGCCTTGAAAATCTTGTGAAAAAAATAACATGTTTAGACTATTTTTTTAACTGTTGTACTATTTTTAGACTATTTTTTGAACTGATGTACTTTTTTTTATTGTTCTCTCTCACTCACTCAATTCAAAGTGATTGCAACCTAGACATGGGAGAATTTGAAGCACACATGTTTATCAATGTAGAAATCCGATGTGAATATATATATATATATATAATTTTTGCGCCTCGTGTCGCTCGGGCGCGTGCCTTAAGTGCGCCTTGCGCCTCGGGCGATTTGGACCCTTTGCGCCTTGAGTGCGTCTTGCGTCTTTGACTACCTTGCCAACGCACGATCTGGAACTTGCAGCGGTGGTGTTCGTGTTGAAGTTATGGTGGCATTACCTCTATGGCATACCGTGTGAAATCTTCACGGATCACAAAAGCCTCAAGTATCTATATACTCAAAAGGATTTGAATCTACGGCAACGACGTTGGCTTGAACTCATTAGCGACTTTGACTTGATGATCAGATATACACCGGGCAAGGGCAACGTTGTAGCTGATGCACTGAGTCGAGTGTTTGTTGGGAGCTTAGCTATCGATGACAGGCTGCGAAGGGATCTCGAAAGTTTGGACATTACACTCCGAATCAAATACAAAAAGGGGGCACAGGTGGCTCAGTTGCGCCTCGATCCAGATTTGTTGGAGAAAGTTAAGTCCGCTCAGAAGGACGACGTGTTCCTAGAAAAGATGCGTAATCTTATCTCAGCAGAAAAGGCGACCGACTCTGCGGTGAGCACGGATGGAATGATGCGGGTGAAAGAAAGATTGTATGTTCCTAATGATGCAAACCTCAGAAAGGAGATACTCACTGAAGTCCAATATGCGAGTTACACTTCACATTCAGGAAGCACGAAGATGTATCGAGACCTCCGTCCGACATTTTGGTGGCACGACATGAAAAGGGATGTGGCGTTTGTGTCGCAATGCATGGCTTGTCAGAGAGTAAAGGCCGAGCACCAGAAGTCGGGCGGAGAGATGCAGAACCTTGCTATACCGGAGTGAAAATGGAAACACATAACGATGGATTTTATTGTTGGCTTGCCAAAAATGCAACGGGGGCATGATGTCGTCTGGGTCATCGTCGATCGACTCACCAAGTCAGCTCACTTTCTGCCTATCAAAGTTACTTGGAGTGCCGATCGTCTGGCGCAGATCTACCTCAACGAGATCGTTCGACTCCACGGTGTGCCCGTATCCATTGTCGTCGATCAAGATGGGCGATTCTTCTCACGTTTCTGGGAGAGCCTTCAGTCAGCAATGGGGACGAAGTTGAAGTTCAGCTCCGCTTACCATCCTCAGACAGACGGCCAAACAGAGCGGGTAAACCAAATCCTCGAAGATATGCTACGACTCTGCTCCTTGGACTTGAAGTCAAGTTGGGACATGCATCTACTGTTAGCCGAATTTGCATACAATAATAGCTATCAATCCAGTATTCAAATGGCGTCGTATGAGGCGTTGTATGGACGAAAGTGTAGATCCCCTATCTGTTGGGATGAAGTTGGTGAACGGCAAATTCTTGGCACGGAGCTCGTAGAACAAACCGTCCAGAAGATTCGTTTGATCCGCGAACGGTTGAAGGTAGCACAAAGCCGTCAAAAGAGTTACTCAGATGCGCACCGTCGACCTCTTGAGTTCCTAGAAGGCGATCGTGTATTTCTCAAAGTCTCGTCTATGCGAGGAGTTACCAGATTTGGAGCAAAAGGAAAGCTAAGTCCAAGATTCGTCGGCCCGTTCGAAATACTTAAGCGAGTCGCCCCAGTCGCATATCAGATTGTCCTGCCACCGTCATTATCTGAAGTGCACGATATCTTCCACGTTTCACAACTTAGGAAGTACGTGTACGACCCGAGTTATATGGTAGATCTTGATCAACTGGACTTGAAGGCGGACTTGACTTATGTTGAACATCCAGTGCGGATCTTGGATCACAAGGAGAAGCTGCTTCAAAGTCGCTCGGTTCCGCTCGTGCGTGTGCTTTGGAGAAATCATTCGGTCGAAGAATCGACCTGGGAGCTTCAGTCTGAGATGAAGGAAAATTTTTCTTTATTATTCCATAGTGATAGGTTCTATTCCTAAGTTTCGTGGACGAAACTTACAATTTGTTGGTTAGGATGTGGTGCCCCGTTCCCCCTTTTCGGGGAGCGCGGCTAAGATATACTTTCGGTATCGTTCGATCAGGATAGATTGAATCAAGATCTTTTCCTTGTTATGGATTTGCTTCTTCGGAATCGATTCCCATATTCAGTGGACCGTGCCCCAAGGATGGACTTTGCGGCAGAGTCAAGAGGGACCTCTCCGCTGTAAGTTTTCTTGCCTAGTTTTTGTTGTCTTGTTGCTTTTGTGCTTTTGAGTTACATTTCGGATTTGCGTTTTCTTGAACGGTTTCGATAGATTTTATTGCTTTCGCTCGTTGAACTGCATTTTATTTCAAGCTTGGAAAGAGTAGAAGATGTATTGATCATCTGTTCGTGGCAATGCAGGTGATCGTGCAGTAGACGTCATGCGAGCGGAGTCTTGAAGCACCTCTTTCCTTTCCTCTCTCCAACCAACTTGTGAGTGGCTATAATTCGATTTAGTTGACCCTTCTTCCAAGTTTTCACATCTAAAATCTTGTCTTCTTGATTGCTCCGATCAAACGATACCGTAATTACTAAAAGATGTCAAGATAAAAAGGAATAGACTTAGAGCTACTCTTACTTGTCAATAAACTTGTGAACGGTTACCTTGTTGCATGCTAGTTCGCTTAGAATGTTCTTTCATCATGTTTCAATTCTAGTTAGAATGTATACTTCTTCTATAATTGTGCTATGTATAGAACACACCTTACTATGCAATAAACTAATCAGGGAGACTATGCAAAACAGATCATGCCATGTTACTTGTCTCATGCTCGTGTTGTCTTAAAATGCATCCATTGATAACTTAGTATAGATGCTGTTGATCACAGACAACTTGTGCACAAGGTCATAGTTCCTGCGGACGGTCGCTGGGGCATTGGCATCGATCCGATCCGGACGAAACTTCATGTTAGTCTCGTGTACTGGACGGGATGGCTTAGCGCACCGTGTACTTTCGTTGCATACCATCGTCAATAACTATAACTCGTCCGTTATGGCATCATGCCAGTGATCCCCCCATATATTTAAACTGTGCAATCTAACTATGTCTTCAGACTTCATGGCAGGAAATGTCATGGTAAGTATTATGCAGGTGGTTCAGGCGGGCAGGTAAAAGTCACTGAACGGTGGCATATTTATTTTAGTAAACTTCCATATCAAATGCTTGCTTGTAAAATGAACCAAGGCAAGATAGGAAGACCACATAATAACTTGCATGCTTCTTATAAACAACGTGTTGATTGGTATAGTTGGGTTATCTCGCCTTTACCAGTGCATTTTGATGTACTGACCCTCGTTGCAATAGGTTTCCTGCACCAAAGAGATCCTGCAAGAAGCTAAAGCGACTTCCCAATCCAGTCCACATACCGGCACGTCCTGATCGTGCCTACGAAGAAGCGTGTTGAAGTTCCAGGAGCTCGTGCACATAACTTATGCAGCTCCGTGGAAAGGCGATAGCTTCGTCCGAAGATGTCTATAGCCTTGAAGTTTTAGTAAAATGATGTAATGTACATGACGGTTATCTCATGTTACGTCTACTTTTGTAGGCAGTTCGGCAACTATCCGACTCGTTCAAGAGTTTGTATAAATATGTTCATTATCAATAAAGAGAACTTTTTCATGTTTCAACATTTTGTTTCAATTATCTGTGTACTCTGAATATGTGCTCGTTATATAAAATACATTGGCCTTGTGCGTTGCGCAACCTAGGCATGCACGGCGTCACGTCCGGGGGACGACTCTCGATTCTACATAATCGGGAAGTGACATTAAGTTAGGTCATCATTTCCTTCTAACGTGTGATAACAAATTCCCTATAACAATTTGTACCATATTATCTGTCTTCTTTGTCTACATTCTAGTCAAAGGGAGCTTGGAGGACCCTCCTAGCCTGAATGAGCGTAAAAGTCAGGTTAATTTGCACTTAAATAACCTGAACCAAGCACTTTTTGTACTTAAATTCCTTGTACTATTTTAATACACACTTAAATACCCTAAACTTTTATTTTGCACTTAAATACCTTAGTTACCACAAATTTGGAGTTAAAAATGATGGTGAGTGTCAAAAGACCATTTTGCCCTTGTATACAAGCTCTAAGCTTATCCTTTTCTCTAATTAAAAAACCCTAATTTTCTAACCTAACCGTACCCTAATTTCATGTTCTTCATTTGTTTAACCATAACCATAACTGCCCCACTTCATTGGCAGCAACACGGTGCGTCCCTCATGCCCTCTTTCCTCTACCAGCGAGGTCATAATCACTCGACGATGTTCCTTGCATAGCACAGCTGCAGCCACGCCGAAGGTGGTTGCAGCCTCTCTGGCGGCAGGGAGAGGGCTGGTTTTAAGAATCCATTTGCCTTAGGCCTTGGCCTGGATCCTTACCACTTACCTAAGCTATCAGCAAATAAAATAATACATAGAGGCATATAACCAAATGTTTTGTGAGCTTGAAGAACTGTTTATTTTTACTCACCTCTACAAACCTAGCATTGTGTTTGAGAGAAGGATTAGACTTCTGTAGCAGCATAGCTGGTTGCATAGGTAAAAAGTAGCAGAGCTTCAAAGGACCCATGCTCATAATCAATGACTCTTCATTTGTGGGAACCCATCCAACCTGAATGTTGCATTAGGAATTCCCATCATCTTTAGGAGAGACCATCATCAGTAGGCTCCATGAGGGATGTCAAGGCAATGAAGAACCGTGGTTATTCCAATGTTCTTTATTTGTTATATGGAGAGTCCTTCACCTTATAAATTGATCACGGTATTCTCTAAAATTTTAGTTTTATTGCCAATTCTTCTTCTACCCACTGTTCTCCATATTCCTCTGTGGAATTTTCAATTTGGCTCTCAAGTTATTTTTCTGTTACAGCCAAGAGTCAATGAGCTCTAAGATTTCATGGGGCTTCTACTCTAGGAACCTACCAAGCAAGGCAGGGAGGGTATTGCCTCATCAGAGGAGGGGAGAGGGGAAGACAGTGGATCATAGCTATGGTTTGGGTTATACGGTTAAATAAGGAAGAAGATGAAGTATAAATTAGATAACATATAATTTTTCTAATTGTTAGGGACAAAATAGTCCAATATAGTAATGTGCGGTACATATGACCATTAAGCGTCACAGTGGACTAATGGAGGGTAGTAAGTTGCTAAAGTGGTGATAGTTCAGGATATATAAGTGCATATTAAAATATTTTAGGGTATTTAAGTGCAAAAGTATATATAGTTAGGGTATTTAACTGCAAATTAGCCTAAAAGTCAGGACCAAAGAGTAGGTATACCGACTTGCTAACTGACTTTCTATGCTTTATGGCGATGCCCTCTCTTGCTCATTGCTACATTGGCTAGGAATTTGGCACAATACAGCTGCATGTCAGGTTGATAGCAGATCATGAAAAATATCAATTCTTTTGTCTGAACTTTCTCATGTTCTCCATCGATGACCCATTAAGATGGGAGAAGATTTTAATGATGGTGATGCTGGTGTTTCCTGCTAATTATATTTTTAGTACCTTACCTTTAGCTCAGCCTTCATTATATTTCTGTGCTTCCTTTGGCCAATAGTCATCGAAGACTATTCCACAAGTCAAAAGTTTTTGCTATGTTGACCATACTTTTATCTGCTCGCCTAATTGCAGTTATGAAGTTTTCTTACTGCCAAGAATTTTCTTTAGAAGTATGGTTCTTTAGTATATTAAGATATTACCTAAGAGCTCATTTTCAATCTAGTAGAGTGCAATTATGCAAAGGGAAAGTGGGTTGCAGACAACAGGCGGCCATTATATTCAGGTTTTGCTTGCAAACAATGGTTGTCAGAGATGTGGGCATGTAGATTGACAAATCGCTTGAATTTCTCCTTTGAGAACTACCGTTGGCAACCAGAAAGTTGTGAGATGCCAGAATTTGAAGGCTCTGAGTTCTTGAGAAGGTCTCTACTCAATATAATATTTTCTTCAGCTGCGTTATTTATTGAGGTTGATTGTGATTTTAATCTTTTTATTGCCATGGTTTTTATTCTCATAACTCGGTATCTTATTCTGTTAAACCAATTGTTTGGTTAATTACCAGGATGCAGCACAAAACTATTGCTTTGGTAGGGGACTCTTTGGGTAGGCAGCAATTTCAATCCCTGATGTGTATGGTAACTGGTGGTAGAGAGAATCCTGAAGTGGAAGATATTGGAAGACAATATGGCCTTATAAAGCAACATGGTGCCACGAGACCTGATGGTTGGGCTTATCGGTTCCCAAGGACCAACACTACGATCCTATACTATTGGTCTTCAACCCTTTGTGAATTGGAACCCTTAAACAGATTAGATCCAGCTACTAGATATGCTATGCATCTTGATCGCCCCGCCACATTCTTAAAGAAATATCTCCACAAATTTGATGTTCTTGTCCTTAACACTGGGCACCATTGGAACAGAGGGAAGCTCAATGCTAACCGGTGGGAGATGTATGTTAATGGAATGCCTAACACCAACAGGAAAATTGCAGCGATATGGAATGCCAAGAACTTTGCTCTAGTTAGTGTTGCCAAGTGGCTAGACTCACAGCTACCACAACATCCTCGACTGCAAGTATTTTTAAGGACTATGTCTCCGAGGCATTTTGTCAATGGGGATTGGAATACTGGGGGGAGTTGCGATAACACTACTCCTTTGGCTGGCGGAAGTGAGGTTATGCAGGATAATTCTAGTGATCCTGTTACCGAAGGGGCAGTGAAGGGAACAAGGATTAAACTTTTGGATATTACTGCTTTGTCTCAATTAAGAGATGAGGGGCATATATCCAAGTATAGCATTAAAGCCAGAGAAGGTGTGCATGATTGCTTGCATTGGTGCCTTCCAGGTATTCCTGATACATGGAATGAACTTCTTGCTGCTCAAGTATAGCTAAACCATTTGAAACACACATGCATATGATGGGTGGGAAAACATTTCTTTGGGATGGAAGTGTAGTATTCTTTGTTAAAGAAACACAGGTGAGGGTATATGTATGTTTTAAAGGTGCTTATTGTCATGCCTTCCCCCATGAAGATTCTACTTGTTTTGTCTGTTGCTGTTCTTGAGTTGATTGCTATTCATGGAGACGTGTTTGCTCGGAAAATTAGTACTAATGAAAAGCAATCAGTCTAAATCTCACAGTATCAGGAGTATACATAAATAAAAAGGGTATCTGCTCTACTTGGAAGGCCTCATTGAAAACTTAGATGGAAATCTACATTTTACTGAGAGCCTATGCAGTATCTACAAGCCTTGCTGACTTTGGTGGTAGAAACATTGTCGTCATTTTCATGGCTGCCATATTGAAAGATGGAAGGTTGAACATGACACTCTCAACATCTTAGTGCGTATTTGTTGCTTCTTTTATGTAAATTTTAGCCAATTCTATTATTTCAGAAAATTTATCTTTTATTCACTATGTTTAATATTTGCAGGCATAGCCTATACTTTCTAGTAAGAGGTTTATCTCTACTAATGCAGAGGACATCTCATCTCCTAATTTAGAAGGCTGGATTAAAATCCTGCTGATATTCTTTCAGCTTCTGGAATTATATGGATCAAACTAACTGCCTCTTTTGATATACAAATTCTGCATGATTTTTATTTTTATTTTCCTGGACTTTGATGCCACAACATATCATAGCAAAATTATGGTTGCTAAAATCCAAAGTATCATAATAATTTCTCACTGCTGGTGTGAGTGAAAAGCAGTGCCTTTGTACTCTGTGAGAAATTATTCTATGTACTGACCTCACTGTACCCTCACTATACTCTCTCTCTCCCCAACCGTTAGATTGTACAGGAATATATGTATGCACATATTTTCATGCAATCAAATGGTTGGCATGAAAGGTGCACTGTGAGACCGGCACATAAAATAATTTTTCGTACTCTGGACTGTGGATGGACTGGCATCTCAAGTTGTATTTTGTGTCTAGATCATAGTGAGTTCATACTCTTAGATTATTGATGGATCTTCATCTTGGGAATTTATACTCTTAGATTATTGAAGATATATTTGAGAGAATGAATTCTTGGATGTTTATCCATCTCATAGTGGAGGCTATATAAAGGGGTTTGTATTACCATATATGATTGTATTCTTATATGGTAATTACTAAATATAATATAATTTTACATATACAAGTACTATCACGTATGATGATATTCCAATATAAAAAATCCAAATGGGCTAGTACTCCATGCTACAGTGGCGTGGCACCATATGATGTGGGACCTCGGATTCGGGTCATGTCACAGCGGCGTAGCACCGCATAAAGGTGGTAGCCTCGTGCTGAAAGGTAGAAAGTGATGGTACAACACTACAAACCTCATGTTATAATGGGATGACACAACCAAGAGGTTGGACCTCGACTTCGGGCCGTGTCATAGTGGCGTAGCACCACAAGGAAGCAAAATGCTTCATGTTGGAAAAAGTTAAAACTCTCTAAGGAACTCACGTGTATGAATTAAGATGTAGACTATCTATTGAGGATAAGCTTGTAGACACCCAATATATATACACAGATATCAAGTCATCACAGGATCTTTAACGTGCGACCAGAGACAATTTATTTCATTGTGTGAGTGGAAATGATAGTAGCTATGGTACTGAATTCAAGGAATATGTCATTCTGTATAATACTGTTTTTTGACTCATAGGAATTCGTAAGCAACATCGATCCTAATGCATGAACAATCACTGTGAAGAACATTCATCTCATATATTGAAATATGTGGAAGATTGTTGGGGTTTGAATTTGAATTCTAGATAATAATCTCACATCTATGTGACAAGCCAAAGTGTGTATTTCAATATAAAATTCATCTTTTATTGACTTGTGTACATGAGTGGTAGGTCATGTGGTTAGTATGGTGAGGTATTTTCTAAGAGGGCAAGGTTCAAGACCGACAAAAATATTTATATTTTTTGTCACTAATTTCTTTGGAATATCCCTTAGGAGCTAGCGACTCGGACGAAGGACTCAAAGTGGTGCTTTGATGGCAAAGTGCGCCATCAAGTGCGAGATAATGCTTTTGCGCATAATTGTGTCATTTTGCGCTCGTATCTGCACGGGCGTTGTGCGGGAGTAGGACAAATTTTCACGTGGGTGTCACACAAGCACATCGTGGGTTTCCCCGTTGGCGCAGTGCTGGCTCAAAGTGGGCTTTCGCACGACTGCTATGTTTTTGTGCGAAGAATGCTCATGCAAAATTGGTTGTTCACTGCTTCTGAGAGTAACTGCCAATTCAATAGAGATTGCTGTTGTAACCGACTACTTAATGAAGAGTTATTCTGATTTTACTGTCCATTATGGGTAGTGGACTGCTGAGAGGTTAGCTCCCCTTATATAATCACAAGTTGTTCTCTTTTTACAAGTGAAAAAAAGTAGACTATATATTACGTGAAGAGAGTCAAACATCTATGAAAAACAATAAAATGTCAGCTCGTGCATTCCATGGAGGGCAAGCTATGTCCGTACATGGGTGACAAAATAGCATTCCATAAGTTCGTTCTTATTCTTGAACTTGTTGGTTCATGAGAACAGATCAACAGAATTAGATCGAATCTTGTTTTAAGCAACGGTTAACCCATCCGATGATCCTTTCGTCATCAATCATAAAAAGCTTTCTTACGCTCGAGAGGCGACAATTCTGACAATGGAAGGCTTGGAGACCGTAATAACAATGTTAATTGCAATGTCCGCATTACATAGATACTCATCTACCTGTAATATGAAAAAGAAAAAGAAAAAGAGTATATGATGATAAACCACATTCTAGGAAGGAGTCATCCCTCAGCTTTTTCGATGCTCGAGTGCCTTTCATACCTGTAAGGAATGCTACATGGAAAGAATTTGCAGCAATTATTACTAAGCATTAACAACTATCAACATGCCACCCAGTATACTAAAATTAAATACCAGGCCAATGGTAAACAGAAAATTCAATGACTCTGAAAGATACCCAACATTTGTATCTAAGTGATGAACCTATTGATCGTGGTCCGTGCATAGTTACAGATGGGACTGCAGTATATGGAATAATTAACACCATTTACAAATGATTCTAGTTTGCATCTTCCCGATTAAATCTTAGATACTCCTAGTCCCTACAGATCTCTGGTGCTGCTCAAATTTGCCTCCAGTATCCTTGAATTCCTCCTGCTGCAAATCAAATACTGAACCGGCACGAGGCCTGGCATATAAATCTAGATCCCACTGAAAGATATCGAGCTTTGAATCTGGAGGCAGTGGTGGTTCGTGGGGCGAAGGGTCAGGCAGCATATCACCTACCTTTGCTCTCTTGTGGGGACCTGTGGGAGATGACGGTGCGTCCTTAGAAGTTGATGGTGAGAGGGAGGATGGCTTCTGTGTGTCCTCACAAGCTTTAAGGACGCCACCTAACTTCTGCTGCTCTTCAATGATCTTCTGTAAATACTTGCCCTGAGCCTCAATTCTCAGCTGCAACTGCCTTTGCACCTGGAAATTGGAATGAACAATATGTAACTGAATACTGCAATTAAATGAACTTCAGATTAATACACATCAACTGTCGAGAACAGAACGCATTACAATGCGGTGGTTCTCTATTTTTTTTTTTTTGAGCCAAATCAGTTTGTAAGACAGTGAGATTACAAAGACACCAATTATTGACAAATGAGTATTTCAAATGATTAATTCATTGACATCTGATTTAAAAAAAATTAATGACTGAGCTAAATGAGCAATTTTGTTGATGTCATGTAAGAGTTCAAACCAGTAAACCTACAGTTCTGCCAAAAGATTTGATAGAGTTCCCTGATAATGAGCCCATCTTACAATTGATTTTTAATTAGGAAAAACAAAAAAAGTGGTGCAAGGAAACAAACCTCAAGCTGTTCGTGAAGCCGCTTCTGGACTTCCATTTGCATTCTCAAAGCTTCATTGATTTGAATCCCTCTGAAAAGTAATTCATCAGGATGTTAAATAGCCTAACAATTCTGAGGAAATATTGAAAAGTAATCAGGAATCGTGTAGGAGGAGAATATCAACCAGGAGGAGGAGAATTAATTAATTTAACTCCCTCCAAAGACAAACCGTCTTCTTAATCAGGGTAAGCACTCTATCAAGAGGTCCCAACCTATTCATTGATTTTTAGACTGATTAGAGTCCAAACTATATTCAAAAAGTAAATCACCAGTGACATTAGCATTAAAAGTTCAAAGTATATTCAAAAAGTATATCCAAAGTAATTCCCTCTCTCAAACATCAAAACTAACATTAGCTTTGCAAGTTCAAAGCTAGATAAGTGCCAAAATGCCTTGGCCAAGTTACAGAAACATGTTTTTAACAATCACGAATTGACAACTAGTAGAGAATAGGAAAAGGTGCTCATAATACAGTAAACCTCCTCAACTTCTGGTATGAACTGAAACTTTCCTCCCAGAACATATTGCATAGAATCCCATTTATGAGAATAAAATGGAAAAAAAATTCCTAAAATTAAGAGTTGACAAAATTCACAAATCTTACACAACCAAGATGCCTAAATATTGGGTGGATGAAACT
This sequence comes from Iris macrosiphon, assembly GCA_036927795.1. Classification (NCBI taxonomy): domain Eukaryota; kingdom Viridiplantae; phylum Streptophyta; class Magnoliopsida; order Asparagales; family Iridaceae; genus Iris; species Iris macrosiphon. The sequence continues at coordinate 126,650,573 of JAYESA010000018.1, forward strand.
AATACAAAAACTTAATCAAAAGGATACTCACGGTGTGGAATCCATGCCTGACGATGCAGCATCAGAATCCTTCTTGTCATCTTTTGGACCTACAACAAGATGTTATCTAGTAACCAGATTTCTGCATCTTTGTACTTAAAGTTGGTTGTAGCCAAAACAAGAAGCAAAATTTTACTCAAAATTAAGAAGCACCAGTTGCAAGAATAAAATGAAACATGAGATTTAGACACTTACCATCACCAGGAGATTCAGGTAGATACTTTGCAAGGCGGTATTTCTGCAAGTATAAAATAAAGCTTCATCAGTTACCTTGAAATTAACAAAATAATCATAATCAAATCCACTTCTCTAACCTGTAAATGGCTTTTCACATGATAAATAGTAATTCCTGGTACGCCCATTACTCTCAAAACACCTTTAGGTGTTGCTCCTGAATCATAACGCAGAAAATGTAAGATATGGCATTTTTTTTACTTCATGACACCCAGCAGGTAAATTAACAAAATGTTTTAAGTAAATTAAGGAACATATGTGTAGTTGGCCTATATAAATTTATTGCACTTGAGATCAGGATACCAAACAAGTAACAGGACTCCTACTGCAACTAATGAACAAACAAAGGCTCAATGATGGTTCTCGACAAGATAGCTCACACAAAAAAAGACCTACAAGCATTATCAAGTTTAGCATCTAAGGGTAAAATAAAATATTGCGGTGAGACACTAAAATGGAAATAGACTAAAATCAAAGATCTGTAAACTTTTTTCAGCACCACCACAGGGAACCAATCTTTAAGTGCCTCTGTCATTTTAGAAACCGTCCATACCAGAAGCAAATAAGAAGGTTTAAAGAGGGTAAAGTTGTACCAAAATTATGTTGATAGATAGTTATAGTAAACGTCAAAGCAGTTCTAGTGGCTGGAGACCACAGGAGAGACGTCAAGATTCAAGAGGGAATAGTGGTATTGAAAACCAAACCATGAGGCCTCACTGAGAGGTTATGGAAGAGAGAGCATTTTTAGGCATACAAACAATTTCAAGCACTTATCTCAATAGCTGACTATAGGGACTTTGCAGTTCCCCAAAACTTCTGAACATTGAAATAAGATCAGAGAAACATAGATTCTAGTATTATTATTATTAGCATGGAGAAATCCTAGCTATGCACAGGGGCGCATCTAGAGAGAAAAAAAATCAGTGGGGGCAATACTGATATATTATTGGACGATAAGATTTAAGCAAGGGAGGAATGACCTGTGATTGTTGAAGTATAGCCTAGTACAAAGCTAGACAACGTGAAAGCTGATTTGAGCCACCCAAGATAGATACATAGATAATTAACAAAAGAATGCAAAGATGGAAATAAAAAAAAGCAGAAGTAAGCAATTTAAAATAGGGCAAGCAGAGATTTTTTTTCCAAAGAAAAAAAGGTCCAGTCAAGTGCACATTTTTTAATATAAAGATGGGCCAGTAGGGATAAGATTCAAACTTTCATACTAATTTTTTATTACTTTTGTCAGTTGTATAAAATTTAAAATTTTGAATTTTTTATCTACGAAATTTTTTCAATCTTAACTGCATCCTCTTTATCCATAAATTTAGGAAGGCGGGCAAAACCATTTATTGAAAAAAAAAGGGAAATTAAGAAATGAGAGGTCGCAACATATATAGAGGAAAAAATAAAATCCTGTGGGGGCAAAAAGGAAAATTAAGAAATATGAGGTGGCTACATCCATGATGTACAAGAGGAAAAATGAAAATCCAGTGGGGTGAGCTGCCCCCACTCGCCCATGGGTAGGTCCCCAACTGGCTATGCACTAATTCCTCAGAGAGAAAGTATTCAAATTCTCCAATCATGATATTGCACAATCAAAGAAAGCAGCTAAAGTCTATCGTTTTTCTGTAACCACTAATAGGAAGTTGAACTTCATAATTTTTGAACCGTATCAAGATTCTCCTTTAAGGTTTGACACTACATTCATATATGATCAATGTCATAGCACGAAACAAATTATCATATAAAAAAATCCAATAAACATAAAGATAGTTTGAATGACATCACTTTGCATCATTAAGATTAGCAAGATGCAAAATAAGGTATAATATAATTCATATGCAACAATTATGTGAAACAAAAAAATGGAATAGTAAATAAAAATATGATCATAGATTATAAAACTTCAAGTACACTCTTTCGAAGAAATGCATGTATTTTTTTTGGTATATACTTGACCAGGAAACCTTTCATTTCTATTACCTGATAGAGACCTACTTGAACATATCCCTTTGAAAACAGGAGATCAAATCCAGCCCATGCTGCTGAATGGCAAATTGAAGAAATGACCTTAAATTTTTGTGTACTGACTCCTAATCGAATTATTTGGGATTCAAAAGTTACATGATTATACCATAGTTTAAAGTATCGGCCGATACCGATCCGATACGGCCGATACCGATACAGTTTGGCATGTCCCGATCCGATACCGACCGATACCCGATACTGACCGATACCGACATTAGAGGTCTCTTTTCCAGTCAATACGGCAAAAACAATTGAATTAAAAAGACCAATTAGAAAGGATGTAAAAGCATAATAAGGTTGTAAAAACATATAAAAGAAGAAAACTTATCTATCGCATATAAATCAATCGACAAGGATGACTATTATTTCATTCAATATCAAAAATACTAAGAAACAATACTGAAAATACTTTAAATTATGTATAATTGTATAAAATATATTCTCTAAAATGTTAATAATTTACTAATAGTTGTTTGCTTTCCGATACCAAAAAATCCGATACTCCGATCCGAAACCGCCGATACTACCGATACCGCCGATCCCGATACTCATAGGAATGGTCCGATACCGATTCCGATACCGATACTTTGAACCTTGGATTATACTCTACATCAAAACTAGTGAATCGTGTCAAACCATCCACTTAAAACAATTCTACCAACAAAAAGTTATGTAAAACTTGATGAGATGAGAACAGGCATGAATGTTATATACATAAGACAAAAACAAAGAATTTCAGTACAACAACGTAGCCTTATCACAAAAAATTTGGGGCCTGCCACATGAATTCAAGGCAATCTCCACCCTAATTTAGCAACATTCTTAGTAAGGGTAATTAATGCTAATAAGTACTTTACTACCAATTCCGTTTGGCATAAATTAGTTTTTATTAGAAAACAGCGTATGAATCCAAGTCAAGGTAGTCAAAGGCGCAAGACGCACTCGAGGCGCAAAGGGTCCAAATCGCCCGAGGCACAAGGCACACTTAAGACGCACGTCCGAGCGACGCGAGGCACAAAAAAAATATATATATATATATATATATATTCACATCGGATTTCTACATTGATAAACATGTGTGCTTCAAATTCACCCATGTCTAGGTTGCAATCACTTTGAATTGAGTGAGTGAGAGAAAACAATAAAAAAAAGTACATTAGTTCAAAAAACAGTCTAAAAACAGTACAATAGTTAAAAAAAGTGTCTAAACATATTTTTTTCACAGGATTTTCAACGCACGCATATGCGCGCCTTAGCTATTCCAAGACGCTCGGAAAAAGCGCACCTAAGGGTGCATTAGGTGCGCCTTAAGAATTGCGTCCCGCCTGGAGTGCCCTGAGGCACTGCCCCTGCGACTAGGAGCAAGGCGCGCCTGAGGTGCGCCTTTGACTACACTGATCCAAGTATAACAATTGAGCACAACATACCTTTTCCGTTCTTATCACTTAAATCATGAGGGGGGTACAGCAAATTTACATAATCCAATATTGTATACAAGGATTAACCACTTTCCAAGTTCTACCAAGTAAAACTCTGCAACTTATCAACTCTATGCCCATAGATGTCACTATATTATTTGCTTTAAGCTATCTAATCATAGTCTTTTGTCATGTGGTAAAGTTCAAAAGGCAACAGGCTAAAGACTTAAGAGTAGCAACTATCAAACAATGGTACAAAAAAGGTTAAAAGTTAAAATAAAACCTAATTCTGCCTATATGATTTTAATTTTCACAATCAAGTTTTTGCCTCAAGTAATTGACAAATAAACTACCAATACTGACAGAAAATACCCACTATCTGGTCCACCAAGCTGTGTTATAGCATCAACAAAGCGGTCATGAAGATCTGAAGTCCATCGTAATCGTTGCTTTCCACATCCTCCAGAGTTGCTTGGATTGTTCGCGGAAGACCCCCCCAAACCTCCAACATTAGGAAGTTGTTCAACTCCATGGGCCTCTCGTGGAACCAAAGACATGGGTGAAAAAATCTTGGCATGATACATGGTGATACAACTGCTGTGCATTAACATTACAAAAAGAAAAATAAATACCTCTACAAAACCAAAGAACAAAAAGTAAAATATGTTTCTTAACTAAAAACAAGAGCATTCTATATGATTCAATGACAATATGAATACAGGGAGGGACCCCAGAGCTGTCAGACAGTCTTATCACAAGTATAATGGAAGCATATTCTTCAATTGCATTACTTAGTATAAGCAATCTTCAAAACTCTCTTCATTTTGAAAAGAAACCAACTCAGTGAATAAAGCTTGCCGGAGATGATCGAACTATTATGTTTTGTTGAAAAAGACGATCATTATCACAATTTCAAAGACATAATACTCCTAATAAACTTAAAATAGCATGGCTCACCATTTCCATCTAATAATCTCATCAAAATGGGTTTAGATATGGAGAAGATCTCTAGAAGGCTCATCGTCATATAGACAAGGAGTGTTCTGTAGAAAGGGGATCCAACAAGCTCCACGGCCTTATATCAGACTATCTATTTGCTTGCCAACCAGACTAGACCTTCTAAGAACTGGTATAGAGTTCATCATAATAGTAAGGTAAACCAGTGGAAAGAGAGGCATACCTTAATGGTCAAGTGAAAATCAACTCGTGAAACCAACAAGTAAACAATCGAAAAAATGTTGTAAATCAGAATAAGGACTATATATAACCAATAGCCTAAAAGATAAATTGAACTGAAACAGTGGCTGATGAAAACTAGATTCGTCCTGATGCAATTTGTTGAACCAAAAAGAAGCCTGGGTTCCTATTAGTCAACTAAACTTTACTAGCGTTATGTATCAACTTAAAGGGTATTATACAACTTTAAGTTTAATTGGAATTTTTCTCCAATTCTGTCAGCTGCTTTAATGTATTAAGCTTATTGGGTATAGAAGTAATTAGGATTTACTACTGTTCACATGAACAGAAACATATGGATCTTGGGGTTTTGGCCCAGAAAGGTTTTACAACCCAAACTGTGTTTCGAGACTCCTAGTGGTAGAGAAGTTTCAAAATTGATTCAAAAGAAAAACAGTTACCCAAAAGATAGTTTTCTTTGTAGGTGGTGGGGTGGGGGATAGATGGACCCATTGGGTTGTTTGTTCTAAAGGTCACTGGACAGGAATGGAACTTTTGAGCATAGAGAACATGACCAAACTTGTGTTGGCATATCTCTTGAGAGTTGAGACTTGCAGAATATAATCAAATAATCAATTGTATTGTTAAAAGTTAAAACCCATATTTTCCAAGGTTCCAAGTATCGGTATCAGAATCAGTATATGATCTTTTCTATGAGTATCGGGATCGGCGGTTTTTGATCTAAGTACCAATTTTTTTGGTATCTGAAAGCAAATAACTATTAATAAATTATTTTAAATTAAATTTCTTTTTTAATATTTAGGCATAATTTTAAGTATTTTCTATGTTGTTTCTTATTAGTTTTGAAATTGAATGAAATAATACTCGCCCTTGTTTATTTGTTTACCTACGGTAAATAAGTTTTCTTCATCACATGTTTTTACAACCTTACAAAACTTTTACACCCTTGTTGATTGGTCTTTCTCATTCAATTTTTCTATCAAATTGACTCGTTATCCGTCAATATTGGTAGCGGTTGGTATCGAACCGGGGCATGCCAAACCATAACGGTATCGGGCATCGGCCGATACTGTAAACTAAGATATTTCTAGAACAAGGGAAACCATGTCTCCTAAACTCATGAATTTGTGTTTTTTACTATCCCCATATTCATGTGGACTAGTAACCCAGGTCAACTCAATACCCACAATGTCAATGTGAAATTACAATTCAAAAAAAGAGTTATAAAGAATCAAGTCTGGAGTATTTCATGAGCTTTCTTGGGGACAAAAGTCTGTTGTTTCATCATTTCAACTGTCACGGGATGAGAACTTAAAAAACTAACTCTAAATAAACATGGGGAAATGGAAGGAGGCAATCTTGTAGCACAAAATTGTGATAGCTATATATTCTCTGGCTACGTAAGAAATTTGAATAGACTATCACGGCTGACATGAAGCAACAAGTGGAATTTAAAGTTTGAAAAATAAGCCACATTCTGAAGAAGATGAAGACCATCTCGGTGATACATTCAAGTGTGAACCCATTACACTTAACACAAACAGCATACTAATGCTAGCAAGCCAAACTATTGAGATAAAATCAAAAAGATTGATAACGGAAATCCTTCCCCTCCAACGAAATCGCTTGCTCGAGGGAAGCAGGAAAATAAAAGATTTCAGACATGGGATCCATTATCCGACCCCTATAATTACGAAATAATTCAATTCTTATCGTGCTATAAATAATAAACTTGATTAGTTCTTTTCGGGATGGCCTGTGAGCTTGAATACTTATACAAAGATGGGACAGAATAGCTAAGAAATGAAGTATCACTTGAATTCTCAGTAAGCTATTCCCTAAATACCATCTGTGAGTGATGTATGCAAGTTAACAGTGTTATTGAGCTACATATTCTAGCCCAACTCCGTATAATAATAAACTACAAGCAACGCTAACCAAGCATAACCTTCAAAGAAATCTCTAGAAAAATGATAGCAAGCTTTACAAACCCATAAAGATTACAACTTTGAACAAAGACAACATGCAAAATCAAGTAGACAACAACGGCAAGCAGAAATTCCCACTAACAAGCACACACCTTTCCACTAAATTAACAGAAAATCGCTCAATAGCATTGCAACATTCAACAAACAAAACAAAACAAAACAAAACAAAACAAAAACCTAACTTTTTCACATTACCGATAGCACACATAATCAAAATCGTTGATCACAACCCACCTGCTAAAATAGCGCCCCAATGAAATCCAACATAATTCGCCTCCGAAATTGGAAAAAAAAAAAAAAAAAAAACGTAACCCTAGAAAAAAGGAGGGATGGGGAGGGGTGTGGTCGAGTGGGGGTTCCGGAAAGGGGAAGAGCAGGTGGGGATCCGAAAGAGGAAAGTAGTGGGGATTAGGGAACAAATCGATTAGAGAGAGAAAAAACTAGGGTTAGGGTTTTGCCCTAATTTTTGGAAATTGCGGGATTCCACGAAGTTAGCGTGCAGCTGACCGCGGTACTTATACAGCCCTGGATTATGGCTACTCGCTGACCTTTAGGCTTTAGATGTGGGATCTTGCAAATGAGCCCCTCTCAAGTCAACTATTTAATTTCTTGCCATTTTGTGGATCTTGTGGATCTTGCCATTTTATTATATTTTATTTTAAGTGAGGGTACCTTCAAAATGGAGGCAATGAGAACAAAATTGTAATTTGAATTTATTTATTTTTCACCTTGTAAGCATTTTTTGGGTTGGTAGGAAAAGCACAAAAAATTCAAATTTTTATTCTCGGGTTTTACAAATCAAAATTGTATTCAACGAGAAAACAATACACATACGATGATTCTGTTTTTCTTTCATTCGACCAAATAAATCAAAATATGTTTCATGTAAGCAAAAAATATAAAATACATAATATTCATAGTATACAGTTGGAGTACATTAGGGAACTACTCGAGTTATATTTATTTATCAAAATCTTTATGTTAAAAGATAAAAATTATAAATAGTGAAAACCAATAAGATTTAATATATTGTTTAATGATAAAAAAATAAAGAAATCGACATGATCAAAATGCAAATTCTACAATAACTCCTAATGTTACTAATTTTTTTAAAAAATATAGAGATAATTGACTTTGTTTCGATGTGATATCTTATGAAAGAACTATTAAACACATAAAACTGTATATTAAATAGATATATTTGATCGTAAACAATGATTAATTCATTTTTTACAAAAAAATATCAGTTGAATTATTGCCCACCATTGATCATTATATGGATTTATGTTGATCAAAAGTTTAGAGGAGGATAACATACACCAGATAGTGCAAAAAATTTAATATTTATATTAGAAATTGTTAAAGATTGACAAAAGTTACGGGAAGCTCGATTCCGTCAGGCCTATTATAGTTTACAATAGAAACATTAAATTATGAAATATACATTTAGTCAATTGATCATTCGAGCAAAAGTAAATTTTTTTTCTTTTTGGGATGCAGACAATATAATTTTTGCAGCATGCGATATTCAAGTCCAAATGAGCAATAAGAGCATTTTCACATGAAGTGATATGCAAAGGTGGGGAAATCGTGCAAAAACAGAGGAATCTTTGAATGATACAAAGCAGTGTTGGCTGGTCATGGGTGAAGTTGATTATTATTTGAATGGGGGACGGGGGGACCGGGGGACAGGGGTTTGGTCAAAAAATGGTTTGTTTTGGTCTAAAGCCTGAACCAGGAATCGACCAAAAAAACCTGAAAAGGGTCAAGTATTATATGCCAGGCTTAATAATTCGCTAGAGGGAGGGCTTGAACCTCCGACCTTGTGGTTAACAGCCACACGCTCTAACCAACTGAGCTACTCCAGCTCTTGTTTGAACTTAAGTATTTATAATAATACATACTATGCCATTAATGGAAGTTATTATAAGAAAAAGGTTCCCTTTAGAATTGTTCCAGTTCACCTCTAAAATTACCCAGTAATGCTACCACTAAAACCAAATGCTTACAAACCACTTAAAACCGCCACGTGGCATCCATGTGGTGGCCACGTGGCGGCCACCCATTGGAGGAGGGGGGAGAGGTGGGACCCAATGGCTGTCTGGGTGACCCACATAGCAGAGGGGTAGAGAGGGTTGTAAGAAGGTTGTAAGCATTTGGTAGTAAACTTAGCATTTTCCAAAATTACCTGCTATGCAATCAATACTGGCACTAGTTGCTTTGGAGCGAACTCGGCCTTGAATTTAAATTTGGCTGAAGTTCATAGTATTAATGCAGTACCGAACTTTAGATTTTAAGATTTGAGATGAACTATAAAAGTGGTTCCTTCAAAGTTTAATGTTCATACGAATTTTTTTTTCCATCGAAGATGAAACAATAATATTATCAATAAAAAATCAATAAATAAAATAATAAACAAAATATGGTATCTGCAATAATATATGTAACACCCGGGTTTTTTCAAAAAATTAAAAAAAATTATGAATTTTTCGATGATTTTTAATTAATTATTAAAAATGCCCTTCAGGGATTAATATTTCTATATATTAAATTAAGTATTAAAATATTGCAAAAATTATATTTTTGGGTGTATAATTAATTATTGGATGTTGTATAATTTTTCTGGAATTTATTGGGCTCAAAAACTATTTTTTAAATAGCTAAAAACTAAGGTTTTAATTGAACCAGACTCAAACCGGATTAAACCGGGTTGAACCGGACTGAACCGGACCCGAACTGAACCAACTAAACTCGGCTAAACCAACCCCTAGCGGGTCGGATCTGAACCCGACCCGCCAAACCAAACCCGAACCCGACCCATTTTCACTCACACAGTAACCCATTTTCTTCCCCTCCCCCCCCCGATTCCCACGACCACGACCCCGTCGACTCCGCCCCGCCTCCGGCGCACGACCCCACGACCAGCCCAGACTCTGTCGCGGCCACCCCCACATCCCCCCCCGCTCGGCCTCTCCCCTAGCCTATAAAAGACCCCTCTCTGTCATCACCGCCTCCATCAAACCACTGCCACCGCCATCACCATCTCGGCCCACCTCAACAGTCCGGTCACCCCGAGCTCCCCTCCGCCCGAGCCCCTCCGGCGAACTTTGCCGCCGCCAGCACCAGCATCTATTAGCTGTCGCCGCAAGCACCAGCATCTATCAGCCGCCGCCGCCGCCAGCAACCCAACCACGACGGCTGAGCTCCACCGCGACACGCCGCCCTGACATGAAATAGTCAGCGAGGTATCCCTCTTCTGTCTTGCGTAACTCCCTATACATCGATCCATTTTCCGTTCTGTCGAATCGTACGCGTAGACCGCGTAACCCTCTCGAAACTCGTACAATCAGTTCATGGTATCGCATCCTGTGTCGGTCGCAAACAGCGACGCAAAAACATAAAAATTAATCCTATTTCTGAAATTCAGAAATTTGTCCCGAACTCGCAAGTTCACGACCGTTTTGCGTGTAACCAGTTAATTAATTCTAAGATTCACTTGAACAGTAATTTAGACCATATAACTGTCACCCTCACTTTTTCAATCAAGGATAGTTTGGTAATCGACATAGAAATTTTATTTTTAGGAGGGTTGTAATTAATATTGTGCATGAGTAATTAATTATTTGTTGTATTGTTTAGTTTTTGATTAGATGTAGTATTTATTTTAGACTTATGTAGTGGACCTAACCTATTTTATTAGATGCATGAACCCAATATTTGGATGAGTTTAGTTTGGGCCCATTTAATTAGGCCCATGGATTAGGAGGTTGGATTAATTTAGTGAAACCATTAGACTAGAACCTTCTCCCTTAGTTAATTTCTTCATGAGAGGCCCCAAGGGGTATTTGGGATATTATACATTGCTTGGAGAGGAGTTTATGACCAGCCAGGAGAGGAGTTTATGACCAGCCATTATTAGGAGGAGAGAGAGTGCTCTCATTTTATTTCTTCCCCAAATTTCTAGATCTACTTTTCCCTCTTCCAATTTTCCTCCATTCTCCCATCAATTCTCCATCAATTCTTCTCAAATCTCTTTCCAAATTCATTATTGAGGCCTCTACACCAAGAATCTATAAGAAAGAAGCAAGGAGCAAGGAAGAGGAGGCCAAGATCTATAAGGAGAGGAACTACTTTGCATTTGGAGACTTTTCATTAGGAATCCATCTCCCAATAGGTACATTTCTGTTTTTTCCCCTTCTATTAGACTCTAGATCTGAGATTTTACCATGAGAAACCAACCCACATGCATAGGTTACCCATAGGATTTGGTTTTGGGACGATCGGAGACCTACGGTGGAAGTTACGTGCATTTTGGTGCCAATTTTAGGAGAATTCCGATATTGGCACATGTTGTGTTTGTCAATTGGTCAATTATACCAAATTAACATATGATTGTTTGTGACTAGTGTCGTGTCCACAATTGGATACGTGTAGGCCGTACCTCGTTAATTTGACGAAACGGGTTGATTTTGAGGGTTTTCCTCCAACACCGGGCCTTGTGCATATCGCATTGAGACACGGACACGTAGACACACTAATTACTATACGTGTTGCCCATAATTTATGAATTTGACTTGTTCGTGTCCTTCGAGATGCGTTTGGTTATGTGTTGGAGCCGTATCGCATACGTATCATAGAGGAAGTGTGATACGGGTGCGGTGCACTCCATGTGTTTGTTGTTTTGCCATTTTTCCTATACACGCATGTGTATTTATATATGTATATGGTATATATGTATTATTTAGAGTATATAATAGTGTATTTAGAGTTTATGTATAAGTGTGGGACTATGGTTATATATATGTATGTATATTGGGTTATAAGGTGATATCTAGATATATATATATATATATATCTATATATTTGTGTTAGATACATATAAAGGTCTACCTAGTAGTAAGGGTTGTTTTACATTGTTATATGTAGAGAGGTATACTGATTGTGTTTGCATCTATATATAGATATGCATACTATGTGTTGGGTTGTATACGTGTTTATACATATGTGGACAGATTGGTACATATTGCTAAAGGTTTTGTTTTGTCATTGCACATGTGGTAAGGGACTCCACAACAAGAACTGTGCAAACTCAAGAGGATATAGGCAGCAAGTCTACAGAGGACTCGAGCAGCGAGTACTCGAGGCTTGACAGCCTTGAATAACCAGTGTTCATGCAGCTGGAATTTCACAACAGAGTACCACTGCGTAACAGCTAAGTTCAGCATTTAGTGAAGGGATCAGCAGCAAGATGGGGGCTCGACAGTGTGGAGGTTCCCATGAAATCAGGCACTGCACAGTGGCTGGACAGTGCACACAGTTTTGCACTGTGCAGTTAGCAACCTGAGTCAGTGCAACTCGTGCACAGAGAGGTGGAGTTCACTGTGCTGCAGTACAGTGCAGCAGATTTTATCGAGTGTACACAGTGAGTGCACAGCAAGTTATGCAAGGAGCAGTGTGTGCAGCCAAGCTGCAGTGAGACGATGTGTAGCCTGCACCATCAATAACTCTGAGGTAGTACAGTGCATAAAAGCAGAGACATGTCAACAGCAAGTGACAGCCATTCAGTTCAGCATGCTAGCACAGCAAGTGCACAGAGAGAGTACCCAATTCAACATGGAGTGAGGAAGTAGCAGCTCGGCAAGGTGTGCAGCCTTCAGTCACTGTGAAATTCAAGAGGGAGCAGTCATGAATTATGTACAGTGCACGGAGGAGCTCGTGCACTAAAACTCAGCTGAGGAGTTCAGCAGCTCAGGCCTTCAACAATGCAAAGTAAAACTGCACAGCCTATGCAGTCCTAGTTCTGTCAGCAAAGGGGGAAACAAGCACTGCTCAGTGCAGTACTCGTGCAGCGTATCAGAGAGACTGTGTAGTTTCAAATGAGATACGAGCAGTGCACAGCATCCACACTGCAGTATCAGCGAAAGGGGGGATCAGCAGCTACACTGTGTGCAGTGAAGAAGGAGTAATCAAGAACAGACAGTTTTTGGGTATCAACAGAAGTGACTGTGCTAAATCTGAAATATCACAGTACTGTACACTGTTCAGTATCGGAGGCGGGAGTAAGGCACTGAGCAGTTCAGTCCTTCCTTGTGAGTTAGATTTCCTGCTAGGATAGTTACCAGGTTGTTTTCAGCTAGTATAGCTGCTGTACTTAGCAGCCAGAGTGCAGGGCAGCCCCAACTACAGGATGTACAGCACAAGCACAGGGAGGTTCGTGCACAGTTCTGAAATATTTATCCTTGCTGTACAGAAATGCATAGTAAGATGCCACTGAAATTCAGCAAGCAATTCGTGAAATGGTGGGTAGTTGCAGTGAGCACCAAGCACACAGAATTGTAAAAAAAAGAGTAAAGAGAGGTATAGTAGTGACAATAGCATACAATACTGGGTTTCTCAACAGAAAGTTCAACAAAGGTGCAGTTTAGTTTTACTGTGCAGCTCTTGTGAGCACAGAATTTCGAAGGTTACAGTTCAATTAGGTAATGTTTTGTTTTGTTAGCATAGATATATGTATGTAGTATCTATTGCCTATAGGTATCTATACAGTTGATAAGTTTAGATATGGTTAGTAGTAAATTGTATATTGGTTAGTTAGTTAAGTGATCAAGGTATTGTGTTAGTAGTTAGTTATATGGATTATGGTATATAATTATTGCTAGTAGTAATATTATATAGTTAGTATATGGTTAAGCATATAAATTAGTTATATTAATATAGTTAGTATTGAGGATTGTTTATGTATTAGCTATATGAAATAGGTTTTGGTTACTTTGGTATCACCAAGGTTTTGGACCGATGCCAAGGTATTGAGTTTGGGTATCGAGATAGGTGCGATACGCATTGGTGCAAGGCCGAGGTATTCTATTTAAACTGTTTTGTTATAATATTATAGTATTTGACTCATATACATATATGAAACCTATTTTTATATTAAGAAAACCTGTGTATCTTAGGATACGGCTTTTTGAGAGACTTCTTGTATCGTAGCTTAGTTAGTATAGACTAGTTTCATAATGTATTAACTTAGTGACTTAGCATTAGACGCTAGCAACCTAGATTTCATCAGTTTGACTTAGAAATGGCCTTGTGACCTATATGTTGACTAGTTTAACTTAAATTTATTCCAACACCCTGTATTAATGTGATATTCCATATATAGGTTTGTGTGACACCAGTTGGGACACAGTTTGACATTCATTGCTTGGACGACAGGCGAGTACATTCTCTGATAGTTTCCATTAATTGCTAATTACTATAATACAAGAATTTAGAAATATTTTACATGACTCTTGACACTTTGGTACACGAACTAGTATACACATGGATCAGTCATGGGATGTTATATATATTGCTCATTGTTTCTCGTGTTCTCAATATTTAACTTAGACAATGTTTCGTGTTCAACATTCATGTTTAACTTAGATAATGTTTCGTGTTCAATGTTCAATATTTCATGTTCAAGGTTTATTGTTTACATGGCCTTGAGTATCTTGTATCACAACGTGTCATGGTTGGATCCATTGTACTAGTTGGAGAAAAGGAGAAATGTTAGCTAGGTATGTAATCAAATCCTAGACAATATTTCATGTTAACTTAGACAATATTTATCCAACGTTAAAGTAGACAATGTTCACCCAAGCCGATCACATATCTATCTAGTATTTCAATCACTTAGCATCGTTACAGTTCTTCACCACATTGTTCATTGTTTACCTGTTCTTCCACTATAGTTGATATTATTAATTGTTTCTTGTCTTGTATTATATTCTCTATTTCTGTTTATAGTCATTATCAATTAATTGGAACTGCTATTGGGTTGTACTTCACTCCATTCCTGACTGAAAAATATTTTTCAGATGAATGGTTAGAAAGGATGTGTCCCACTCACTATGGACTGACAGATGGAGTATCACCTGAGGATAGTGCCAGAGACTGAGGTCTCTTAGACTTTCATACATTGTAGTAGTTTTCCTATTTTAGATATTGGTTGTATTATATTTGAGATCTGGAGTTGTGTTTAGTTTGGAGATGGTTATGTGATGTATTGAGACTTGTATTTCTTTTTTTCTATTCCATATCGTGCGTACATCTTCCTTCAGTTTTATATGTGATTGAGTATTATTTGGTATTGAGATGGCATGGCAGTACTTTATCTGTACTGTGTGAGATATTAGATAGCATAGTAGACCAAGACAACGTTCTACCGTCGATTCTGCGGCGTAGGCTGGACGTACCCACGTACTCATGCCCCTATACCGGGTGCGGGTCATGACAATAACCAAGTTTTAAAACCCTGTAATTAGTTTAATTTATGGTGTTATAGATTATGATTTATTTGTGGGTGAAAATGACCAAAAATATGGTCTTTAAAAACCTAAATTTTCCCGAAACTGAGTGCGCCCCGCTAAACGAGGCAACTTGGTCGGATACGAATTTTACCAAAAGGTGCGCACCTTTAATACGGACGTGTGGGATTTTACGGAAGTTGATTTGGATGTGCGTACACACCGGAATCAACGCGTATATGCCGACAACACCACGTATCGGCCCTGTTTTAAAACTCGTTGTAACCTCATGTATGTTCATCGTTTCGAAACAAAACTTGTGCCATCGGACTCGTAGCAATACTTTGGTCATGTGACCCAAGTTTGGTTCAATTCTAAGAATGTTGACGAAACCCCGTATCGTGGGCCCCACGGCTCCACTTAACGGACAATTTTGTGATCGGCTCATCGAAATCAAGTTCTGGACATTTCGTTGGGTTTGTATCGTCGTTCTGGACTTATAGACACCAAGTTTGACGAATTTGGAGAACATTGTCTCTGGCATATTTTTCGGTGCGAAGTGGGCCATATGTGGACCCCGCTTTGACCAGAAACTGTCACTTTTGCCCCTGTGTCCAAATTGGACTTATGGATAGGCAATTCAAGCTATTTGATACCTTCTGAACATGATGGTAGTATCTATTTCAGCAACCGGAGGAGTACCTGCAGATTCCGCTGATATCAGAGCAGCAGTTGGAAACCAAACCCCAGGCAAGTGTACCTTGCCAACTTGCAGTAATTTCTGTTATAGTATTTGTTTGAGTTCTTTGTACATATATATATATATATATATATATATATATACTCTTGATATATCTGTTCAACCTAGGACCGTGTGACATTGCTTAGCGTCCAAATAATATTCGGGCGCCAACGCCGTACGCGGAGTTGTGTAACGTCACCTAGAGATTTATATCGCGACCCTATACATATTCGTGCTTGCATTATCGAGTACGTCATACCATAGGACACTTGACACTGTTCATGAGACAGAATCTTCCTGAGATATTTATAGAAATTCTGTATAGGTTACATGATTCGTAACATAGATGTTACATAGGCTTAGCTATCATTATGACTCGCTGCATCAGTTAGAGGTCATGATCTTGTGTGACATGGACATAAGACATCGTGGACATGAGACATGTGATTACATTGGATGGAGAGAGACTTACCATACTAAAGGCTGATTATATTATATATATAGTTATCTGGAGGTGCCTTAGACTCTGACACAGAGCTTTGGTACATGTACTGGCCCTTCGAGAAAATACTGCTATGGGTTTTTCCGACACAGAGCCTATAGTAGTCTCAGCCTGAGTATTATTAATGCTCTCACTTTCATATCACATAGCTGGTTACATAGTTTACCCTATTGATACATTTTATATACTGCATTTATTTTGGCATGTTGTTTCTTGTACCTTGTTACGTCCCTCTGAGGACCTGGTCCCTTGCCAGTTTTGCAGCATAGACCATTATGGAGCCTATGTGGAGTTGCTGATGTGTGTTGCTTAGTCTTGTAGGAATTGGTGCCAAGTACTTATATCATTTTTTCCGGAGTCATGGTATTATTCATATTGTATATTCATATGCTGATATAGCCTAGTTTTATGGACTCATATTTCTTTCTCGAGTCTATTCGAGCTTATGTGTTACTGGCGGCTGACTTTAGCATATGTAGCTCATTCTTGTATATTCCATTCATTGTGGATTGAGGTATAGATATTAATATTTACTTGATTACATAGATAGTGACCATTCTAGTACAGCTTATACGTATTCGAATCGGACCAGAGTCTGGTCGAATGCGTAGTTGGCATGTTACGTATTCCTAGTCCTACGAATTTGTAAACCCCCTCGATTTATTCTGTAGATAGTTAGAGTAGATTTGCAAAATTTTGGTTTTGGTAGCAGATGTCGAGGTTTAGAGTGGAGATAATTTATCTGGTATTTAATTTATTTAATTAAAACCCTTGGCGCGCCCTATCCTTCCTAAATTAATCGGAGCCCAATATCAGCCCATAAATTCCAACGGACTATTATACTTTCGACTTGACTCGCCAAATTAGGCACTTGGCTTTTCCGTCTTTTAAAATCAGTTTTTTTTTGTGCTCTAAATTAATTGCGCAATATTCCGAAAATCGTAACCCATATTTAATTTCGTGTAGGACACCTGTGTCGTTACCCTCAATTTTGGGATACCAACTTAACCCGTTGAGCCGGACCAACTAAAGGGTCCAAGACTGACTCCAAGCCCCCACTATTTTTGACCTTTGCGTTATCTCCAAATTTTGATCCCAAGTGCCCCCATTTAATTTAAATTCGCGGGACACTTTATTTCTATTTAAATCGAAGATACCAATTTTGTCAATCCTATTTTTTAATCCTTAATTAATTCCAATACCATTTTAATTAAACTCGTGCCTAACGCACATCACCCTCTCACCATGAAAATTACTAAACACAATTTTCTCCATAATTTTTGGGTCATTTTATGTGTTCATGCAATTTTCCGAATTTAAGGGGCTAAGTTGCAATTAATGAATGTATGTATCATCACCCTATTGGCCATGAGCAATGGAGTCACAAAATGGGGTCCTAATTTCACCCATACACTCACCACCCTTCATGAAGAAATCAATTCCTTCATGACAAATCTCCACCCTCTATTTTGAATGACAACATCACCACCCTTCATCTAATTCCCAATCACCTATAAAGCATCACTTCACCCACCCTCACAAACTCCAACCGGCCCTAATCCCTAGGTGTGGAAACCTCCCCCTCTCTCTCTCTCTCTCCTCCCTCCTCCATTTTATTTTTCTCCATACAAAAAGAAAAAGGAAAGCTCCTTCTTCATTTCTTCTTCTTCCTTATTCTTCTTCTTCCTCTCTCCTTCCGGGAGAACTCTCCGGCCGACCAACTGTGCACCCCTCTCCGTCTGGCTGACCCGACCGGCCGGCCTGAGCAGTTCCCCGTCACTGTCCAGCATCCCCGGCTCCACGGTGCAGCGACCCCCGCACTGCACGGCTCCGCGGTGCAGCCATCCCCCGGCGGCTCCGGCCTACTGCCGGCGGCTCCAGCACAGCGCTCAGGCTGTGCAACTCCGATCCCCGCCGCCTGTGCGCTTCTCCCTGGCGACTGAGCTTCTCCCCGCCGATTGAACCGACTTCGGCCGACCGACTTCACCGAACCCGCGGTGGCTCTGACTATGCAGCCACCAGTGCAACCATTCCCCCGCTCCGGCCGTGCCTGACCGCTGCAGCAGCGACTCCCGTTCGGCCAACAACCAGCCACCCCGCGTCTGCTCCGACGGCCAACTCCACCCGCTACCGTATCCTCCATTAATCCCACCACCACGAACACTACCACCACCCGCTGAATTCCAGGCGACTGACCTCTCCGGCAGGCCAGAAGCTCCTCCGGCCTGCTGCACCCACTTCTCGTCGAACCACCACCATCATCTTCCCCGGCCTTGATCTCCGGTCTGCTGCCCATAGCAGCTCCACCCCGATCGACCGACCAACCCAGTCCGGCAGCGCCGCTCCGGACCACCCCCAGCCTTCCTATCATCATCATCTCCACCATTATATCCCATCATCATCATCACCACCACCACCACCGCAAGCTCCTTACACCACCCATTCGACCACCCTCCGTTCCATTCGACCACCCTCAGCCCGTCCACCTCCAACTTGTTCTCTGGCCATCACCCCTTCGGCCAGCTAGCCTCGACGAGGTATCGACTCCCTCCCCCTCTCTATGTTTAATTTTATATGGACTTGCATTAGCTAGGGTTTAAGTATAAATGTTTGTATAAGATATAGTATTGTTGTTGAGCATGGGATAATGACATGAGAAATAGGATTTAATGTGTTGTTAGGGTTATAATGGTATAAGTGTAGTGCAGTGTAGTGTTGAGCATATATGGATGTGTGGTTGATTTTGGGTTAATGTAGGTTAGGGTTTATGTGTACATAAATTAAAATAGATTTAAATGATTTGCATGGAGGTATGGAATTTGATTTTTTTGACGAGATATTATGAATACTATACATGGGGGAAAGAATGCTAAATCAATTAATGAAGATTAATTTAATGAGAAATGAGATGATGATATTTTGAACACTGATGAACATTGAGGAGCAGGTATTAATGGTGAACTAGTGTGTAACATCAAACCCTTAGTCCTTCTTTGAGAATTGATGGATAATGTCGAATTTAATTGAATAGTAGTTATTATGGAATGGTAAAGATTGTATATAAATGAGGGTTTAATAAACAACTATTTATTTATTTCGAGAATGATAGAAACAGTGCATGTTAACATCTGTGAACACTGAGGTAAAACTGAGGATTGGATCATGTGTCGGACCACGAAATATCGTGATGAACATAGTGAGATAGAGGTTTGGACTGATGATATGGTACCAATGTTTAATTTGATTAGATGTAACATACCCGAGTCAACCTTGGTCAACCCTCTAGCGTCGTGCCCCTGTGAGTTATAGCTGAGGCTGAGCATATGTATAGATGTGTGTCACATCCCTGTTTGTCGTGTGTTAGATTTTGATTTAGGTTTGTATCTCATCTCTAGGTACTGCGGGACCTGAGGGCTTGGACGCGGTACCGGGACCCCGTCATCAGCAGCCGCACGCAGGCAAGTGTACCTTGCCATCCTGTATTTTAGATTACAGATATTTGTAGTTCTTTATGTACATTATGCATGTACTTATGTTGACGCACGATACTTCACGTCCGGATCACAACCGGGTGCTGACATTCGTCATAACGTATTAGAAAAATTGTTAGATGCTTAGTAGCACATCGGTGTACTTACTTGAGTATATCGACACCCCAGGACACACTCATACACTATGATCGTGCCAAATTCCTGTATCCTGATACTGACATCATGACCAGAGACTGGGACGACCTTAGGGTCGCGTCTGTTGAGTTACTTCTGTGTGTCGAGACTGTTAGATAGGGGTTCAGGTTCAGCGCACAATCGTTGACCGCTTGGGAAGGGGAAGACAGTTACTAGACGTTTGGGCTACTCTGCACGCGCTTATATAGTTATATGTAGTGATCCTGTATTATAGTGTAGTGGTATCACCCGTGTGTCTCTGTGCTCGGAGCTACGGTACGCCCCGTGTGTCTCTGTGTTCGGAGCTACGGTTTTATTTTGGACAGCCCACGCGTCGAACATTGTCTTTAAACTGTGTCACACTAGTTGGTTATGATAGAGTACCCTGTCGTGCACTTGTACTTTCTGTTTACTTGGCATGTTGTATTTTTGTACCTTGTTACGTCCCTCTGAGGACCTGGTTTCCTGCCAGTTTTACAGCATAGATGATTACGGAGCATTTGGAGTTGCTGTTGGAGTGCATGTCTTGCCGGCATGGTATCAGGTACTCACATTATATCTCCCGGCATTATAGTTATTTTACATTAATTATTTCATCTGCTGTTGTAGCCTAGTTTTTATAGACTCATACTTATTCTCGAGTCTATTCGAGTTAGTGTGTTATTGGACGGCCGACTCTAGCACATATAGCTCTTTCTTGTATACTGTTGTACATTGTGGATTGAGACATAGAGGTTTACATTTATGGAATATCTAGATAGTTCCCTCTTATATTACAGCTTATACGTATTCGAGTCAGACCAGAGTCTGGTCGAATGCGTAGCTGGCGTGTCACGTATTCCTGGTCCTACGTATTTTGGGACTGGGGCATGACATGTTTTTGTGGTGGCCCATGCAGGTCCGATTTAAATCGTCTTGGTCACCTAACTGTGCCAAGCGAGCCTGCAAATTAGGAATAGATGTTATGATTGTTGAATAAGATCTCAATCCATAATCGATTTTAAAACTCTTTGTATGTGATTATCGCCCTTGGACTTCCACTTTGCATTCGTTCAATCTTCGTCAATATCTCTATCCTTGTTTCTCGTCCCCTATTATTCGGGGAGACGAATGCTTGTGACTGATGACTTTCCTCCAGAAGAAGATCGAAGACCAGACGACATGAGACATAATTCGTATACCTTTCTCGGAAAGAATTGTTACCTTATCAGGATAGATTGACGGGTTCTTTGGATTCTAGAACTAGTGTGGAAGCTTGGCAAGAGAGTTGGACCTAGTAGTACCCTACCCGTACTTGGGGTAGCAGTGATCTTGGAAGTACTGAGAGCTGGAAGGATTGTTGATCATGACCTAGAATAATTTACGAAAATGCATAGCCTGATGTTGGAAACTAGTAGTCATATATGATAGCAATGCTAGGAACGATGAATATGAGCTAGAGGTGATAAAAATTTTAGGATCTCACTTAGGAGATAATAATCGGATACCAGAATTTTTTAGTATGTGCTTTACCATTATTGTACTATGCGACTTGGAGAGATAAATAACGAAAAGAAGAAAACTCGAGGAAATTTTTTTTTTAGGTAAAATTTGAGGAGAAGAGAAATTATACTTTAGGCATGGGAGAAAATTTTCTTTTAAAAGGATTAGTGTGGTAAATAGAACAGGAGGATTTATTTTAAGGTTAAGTCTGGAAGATGACACCATCCTAGCATGGGTTGATTGAGCCAATACCATGCGACACTAGATTGTCGACGTAGTTGTATTTATATTTTTAGGCCACCAGGTTACCCTGAGTTGAGTTCAGAAAGCCCAGGAGTATGGTGCCCATCTACCTTAGGGGTATACAATGCAGGAGGTGAACCAGTGTACCACCATGTTATATCAGAGTTTGAGGATGTGATTCTAGATAATCTTTCTGGCCTGCCACCTGACAGAGAGATAGAATTTGCTATAGAGTTGACTCCAAGAGCGGAGCCAATTATTTTCCCGTCTTCAGACTAGCACCGAAAGAGTTGGTTGAGTTGAAGGTCCATAGTAGAGGATCACTTGGACAAGAGTTTCAGTCGGGCTAATGTTTCTCCATGGGGGAAAACCCATCTTAATTGTGCCAAAGAAAGACGGGACAGTACAGTTGAATCAGCTAAGTGGCGCATATGTATTCTCGAAGATCGATCTCAGATCAGGCTATCATCAGATCAAGGTACGGAGAGAAGACATTCCGAAGACGACGCTTCGGACGAAGTATGTGCTCTATGAGTTTCTAGTCATGACCGTTTCGTTTGACCAACGTGCCGGCAGTATTAATGAGCTTGAGGAACAAGATTTTCCACCAGTACTTGGATAAGTTCGTGGTGGTGTTCATCGACGTCTTGATATATTCCGAGAACCAGGAGAAGCACGAGAGACATCTCAAGATTGTGTTGGAGATGCTGAGAAATGAGAGACTGTAAGCCAAGCTCAGCAAATATGAGTTATGTTCAGATAGAATAGATAGTCTGCACACCAGGACAGCTGAGAGTTCTTGAGAAGAACTATCAGACACACGATCTAGGGCTAGCTGCAGTGCTATTTGCACTAAAGCGATGGCGACACTACCTTTATGTAGAGCAGATGTTGAGATTTATACAAAACACAGAAATTCTAAAGAATGCCTACATGCAGAAGGAACTCAACATGAGACAAAGGCATTGGCTAGAATTTATGACAGATTATAATATCGAGTTGCAGAACCACTCTGGCAAGACGAATGTAGTTTATGACTCATCGCCAGTTGTTAGAGGATTTTCAGGAACTCAGGATTGAGATTGTATTGCCAGTCATGGATGGACAGATGGCCAGTCTTGAGGTTCAGTCTACTTTGGTTGAGAGGATCAAGGCAGCATTGCCTACGGACACGAGATTTAGACGACTGCGAGAAAGGACAAAGGCCGACATGCAAACGGGATTCAAGATTCATGAAGACGGAACATTGAGGTGTGGAGATCGCCTATACGTTCCGAGTGGCAAGCTACGCCAAGAGTTGATGACCGAGGCTCATAGCTCGATTTATTTTATTCATCCCGGGGGTACGAAGATGTACCGAGACTTGAGGCAGCATTTCTGGCGGCATGAGATGAAGAGGGAAATTGCAAGTTTTGTGGCGAAGTTTTTAGTTTGTCAGCAAGTCAAGGCTGAACATCAGAGGACTGCAGGATTATTGCAGCCACTTTCCATTCCCGAGTGGAAGTGGGAACACATTACCATGGACTTCGTCACAGGATTTCCGCGGAGCCCTAGCGGGAAGGATGCAGTTTGGGTTGTCGTAGACAGACTCACCAAGTCTGCACATTTCTTGCCCTTCAGAGTTGGGCAATCTACAGAGATATTAGATGATATGTATATAAGGCAGATAGTACAACTACATGGAGTACCTGTCAGCATCGTATCGGATCGTGATTCCAGATTCACGTCGCATTTTGGCGGAGTATGCCGGAGAGCCTAGAAACTTGTCTCAAGTTCAGCACCGCATATCATCCGCAGACTGATGGTCAGTCAGAGCGCACAATACAGATATTAGAGGATATATTAAGAGTGAGAATGATTGATTTTGGAGGATCTTGGGAGGACCACCTATACTTGGTAGAATTCTCTTACAATAACAGTTAGCAGGCCAGCATACAGATGGCACCTTATGAGGCACTGTACGACAAGAAATGTAGGTCGCCAGTTTGTTGGAGTGACGTAGGAGAGCGTCAGGTACTTGGTCCAGAGTTGGTAACACAGACAGTGGAGAAGGTCAAGCAGATTCAGGGCCACCTGCGCTCAGCACAGGACAGACAAAAACACTGGGCAGATGCGCACCGCAGACCATTGGAGTTCAAGGAGGGTGACCACGTATATTTGAGGATATCGCCCACCCGCGGTACCATCAGATTCGGAGGCAGAGGCAAGCTGAGTCCAAGGTACATCGGACCTTTTGACATTTTGGAACGAGTTGGCGAAGTGGCTTACCGTCTTGCATTACCTCCATCATTAGAGGGAGTACATAACGTATTTCACGTATCGCAGCTGAGAAGATATGTCGCAGACCCTAGCCACGTGCTTGATCATTCAGAGATTACTGTCGGGCCTAGTTTGTCTTACGTAGAGCAGCCAGTTGAGATCCTCGATCACAGTGATAAAACTTTAAGAGGGCAGACGATTCGACTGGTCAGAGTGGCATGGAAGCACAATTTACCAGGCGAATCTACTTGGGAGCGCGAGGATTCTATTCGACAGCGTTTCCCGTACTTATTTGAGAAAAAATGTACGAATTTACGTACGACATTTGATTACTAGATTGTTTTAAAATTCTGTTAGATATTATCGTGCTTTACTTTTAATTTTGGGGACAAAAATTTTCTAAGTTGGGAAGAATGTAAACCCCCTCGATTTATTCTGTAGATAGTTAGAGTGGATTTAGAAAATTTTGATTTTGGTAGCAGATATCGAGGTTTAGAGTGGAGATAATTTATCTGGTATTTAATTCATTTAATTAAAATCCTTGGCACGCCCTGTCATTCCTAAATTAATCGGAGCCCAATATCAGCCCATAAATTCCAACGGACTATTGTACTTTCGACTTGACTCGCCAAATTAGGCACTGGGCTTTTCCGTCTTTTAAAATTACTTTTTTTTTTGTGCTCTAAATTAATTGCACAATATTCCAAAAATCGTAACCCATATTTAATTCCGTATAGGACACCTGTGTCGTTACCCTCAATTTTGGGATACCAACTTAACCCGTTGAGCCGGACCAACTAAAGGGTCCAAGACTGACTCCAAGCCTCCACCATTTTTGACCTTTGCGTCATCTCCAGATTTTGATCCCAAGTGCCCCCATTTAATTTAAATTCGCAGGACACTTTATTTCTATTTAAATCGGAGATACCAACTTTGTCAATCCTATTTTTTAATCCTTAATTAATCCCAATGCCATTTTAACTAAACCCGTGCCTAACGTACAACACCCTCTCACCATGAAAATTACTAAATATAATTTTCTCCACAATTTTTGCATCATTTTATGTGTTCATACAATTTCCCAAATTTAAGGGGCTAAGTTGCAATTAATGAATTTATGTGTCATCACCCTATTGGCCATGAGCAATGGAGTCACAAAATGGGGTCCTAATTTCACCCATACACTCACCACCCTTCATGAAGAAATCAATTCCTTCATGACAAATCTCCACCCTCTATTTTGAATGACAACATCACCACCCTCCATCTAATTCCCAATCCCCTATAAAGCATCACTTCACCCACTCTCACAAACTCCAACCGGCCCTAATCCCTAGGCGTGGAAACCTCCCCCCCCCTCTCTCTCTCTCCTCCCTCCTCCATTTTATTTTTCTCCATACAAAAAGAAAAAGGAAAGCTCCTTCTTCATTTCTTCTTCTTTCTCTCTCCTTCCTGGAGAACTCTCCGGCCGACCAACTGTGCACCCCTCCCCGTCCGGCTGACCCGACCGGCCGGCCTGAGCAGTTCCCCATCACTGTCCAACATCCCCGGCTCCACGGTGCAGCGACCCCCGCATTACACGGCTCCACGGTGCAGCGACCCCCGCACTGTACGGCTCCGCGGTGCAGCCATCCCCCGGCGGCTCCGGCCTACTGCCGGCGGCTCAAGCACAGCGCTCCGGCTGTGCAAATCCGTTCCCCGCCGGCTGTGCGCTTCTCCCTGCTGACTGAGCTTCTCCCCGCCGACTGAACTGACTTCGGCCGGCCGACTTCACCGACCCCGCGGAGGCTCTGACTACGCAGCCACCAGTGCAGCCATTCCCCCGCTCCGGCCATGCCTGACCGCTGCAGCAGCGACTCCCGTTCGGCCAACAACCAGCCACCCCGCGTCTGCTCCGGCGGCCAACTCCACCCACCACCGTATCCTCCATTAATCCCACCACCACGAACACTACCACCACCCGCTGAATCCCAGGCGACTGACCTCTCCGGCAGGCCAGAAGCTCCTCCGGCCTGCTGCACCCACTTCTCGTCGAACCACCACCATCATCTTCCCTGGCCTTGATCTCCGGTCTGCTGCCCACAACAGCTCCACCCCGACCGGCCGACCAACCCAGTCCGGCAGCGCCGCTCCGAACCACCCCTAGCCTTCCTATCATCATCATCTCCACCATTAGATCCCATCATCATCACCACCACCACCACCGCAAGCTCCTTACACCACCCATTCGACCACCCTCCTCCGTTCCATTCGACCACCCTCAGCCCGTCCACCTCCAACTTGTTCTCCGGCCATCACCCCTCCGGCCAGCTAGCCTCGACGAGGTATCGACTCCCTCCCCCTCTCTATGTTTAATTTTATATGGACTTGCATTAGCTAGAGTTTAAGTATAAATGTTTCTATAAGATGTAGTGTTGTTGTTGAGCATGGGATAATGACATGAGAAATAGGATTTAATGTGTTGTTAGGGTTATAATGGTATAAGAGTAGTGTAGTGTTGAGCATATATGGATGTATGGTTGATTTTGGGTTAATGTAGGATAGGGTTTATGTGTACATAAATTAAAATAGATTTAAATGATTTGTATGGAGGTATGGAATTTAATTTTTTGACGAGATATTATGAATACTATACATGGGGGAAAGAATGCTAAATCAATTAATGAAGATTAATTTAATGAGAAATGAGATGATGATATTTTGAACACTGATGAACATTGAGGAGCAGGTATTAATAGTGAACTAGTGTGTAACATCAAACCCTTAGTCCTTCTTTGAGAATTGATGGATAATGTCGAATTTAATTGAATAGTAGTTATTATGGAATGGTAAAGGTTGTATATAAATGAGGGTTTAATAAACAACTATTTATTTATTTCGAGAATGATAGAAATAATGCATGTTAACATCTGTGAACACTGAGGTGAAACTGAGGATTGGATCATGTGTCGGACCACGAAATATCGTGATGAATATAGTGAGATGGAGGTTTGGATTAATGATATGGTACCAATGTTTAATTTGATTAGATGTAACGTACCCGAGTCAACCTTGGTCAACCCTCTAGCATCGTGCCCCTGTGAGTTGTAGCTAAGGCTGAGCATATGTATAGATGTGTGTCGCATCCCTGTTTGTCGTGTGTTAGATTTTGATTTGGGTTTATATCTCATCTCTAGGTACTGTGGGACCTGAGGGCTTGGACGCAGTACCGGGACCCCGTCATCAGCAGCCGCACGCAGGCAAGTGTACCTTGCCACCCTGTATTTCAGATTACAGATATTTATAATTCTTTATGTACATTGTGCACGTACTTATGTTGACGCTCGATACTTCACGTCCGGATCACAACCGGGTGCTGACATTCATCGTAACGTATTAGAAAAATTGTTAGATACTTAGTAGCACATCGGTGTACGTACTTGAGTATATCGACACCCCAGGACACACTCATACGCTGTGATCGTGCCAGATTCCTGTATCCTGATACTGACATCATGACCAGAGACTGGGACGACCTTAGGGTCGCGTCTGTTGAGTTACTTCTGTGTGTCGAGACTGTTAGATAGGGGTTCAGGTTCAACGCACAATCGTGACCGCTTGGGAAGGGGAAGATAGTTACTAGATGTTTGGGCTACTCTGTACACACTTATATATGTATATGTTGTGATCCTGTATTATAGTGTAGTGGTATCACCCGTGTGTCTCTGTGCTCGGAGCTACGGTACGCCCCGTGTGTCTTTGTGTTCGGAGCTACGGTTTTATTTTGGACAGCCCACGCGTCGAACATTGTCTTTAAACTGTGTCACACTAGTTGGTTATGATAGAGTATCCTGTCGTGCACTTGTACTTTCTGTTTACTTGGCATGTTATATTTTTGTACCTTGTTACGTCCCTCTGAGGACCTGGTTCCCTGCCAGTTTTGCAGCATAGATGATTACGGAACATTTGGAGTTGCTGTTGGAGTGCATGTCTTGCGGGTATGGTACCAGGTACTCACATTATATCTCCCGATATTATAGTTATTTTACATTAATTATTTCATCTGCTGTTATAGCCTAGTTTTTATAGACTCATACTTATTCTTGAGTCTATTCGAGTTAGTGTGTTATTGGACGGCCGACTCTAGCACATATAGCTCTTTCTTGTATACTGTTATACATTGTGGATTGAGACATAGAGGTTTACATTTATGGAATATCTAGATAGTGCCATCTTATATTACAGCTTATACGTATTCGAGTCAAACCAGAGTCTGGTCGAATGCGTAGCTGGTGTGTTACGTATTCCTGGTCCTACGTATTTTGGGACTGGGGCGTAACAATATTTTGGGACTGGGGCATGACAATATATGTTATAATAAAATACCAATATAATTGATGATGTTTCAAACAAAAAAATAAGAAGAATCACCATTGTCAATTAGGCTTATCATGTTCACGAATTTTCAAGTTAGGTAACCAAAAATGTCACTACCACATTTCTAGATTAAGGCATTATTGTAATTTCCATGATTAATTTATTGTGTAAATAAATATGTATGATAAGTTTATTAAATAATTGTAGGGTGTTCTTAATGTATAGGTTTATGGGCTTAACCTAAAGACTCATTAGGTCTGACCTTGTGACCAAACCCTAATTAGTATTTCAGTTTTAGTTAAACCCTAGAAATGACTAAACCCTTATTAATTTAAGTTCTTCATGACTAATCATTAAGGGCTAATTAAAATACTTGGGATTAGAAGCCCTAACCCTAACCCTAGTCCTATATAATGAGGGGAAGCCTCCCTCAAGCTTCTTCATTCATGAAGGAAACCCTAAAACTAGCCTCCACTTAGAAAACCCTTCCTTCCCCCAAAATTGTAGAATTTATAAGCCCTAGAAACCCATTTCCTTCTCCATCAAGAGAGATCTAGGAGCTTGGACCAAGAAGACTTGAAGAAAGATGACCTACATTGGGAAACCATCTCCCAATAGGTGAGAATCTGAATTAAACCCCATTTAATTCTGTTTTTATTTGTTGTTTGGCCTTTAGGAGCCCACCATTTGATTTATATTGGTTCTTTGGGTTTTGGTGTTCCTACGAGGTTTTTTCTCCAATTTCGTGAACCCTAATCATGGGGGTATGCATTTATACATGATTACATCTCCTACCTATAGTTTTGATCTCGATTTTAGGGTTTAGATTTGGGTATTCAGGAGTTCTTAGTGTGGAATTCGTTTTGCACTTCATATGTTTGATGAAATGCTCCCTGGGAGGGAATACCTAATTTTTAACCTAGTTCTTAGGAACCTTGTTATGTATATATATATATATATATATATATATATATATATATATATATATATATATATATATATATATATGTGTGTGTGTGTGTGTGTGTGTGTGTGTGTGTGTGTGTGTACGTGTAGTTATATACCTACGTATATGTGCTTTTATGTGTACATCGATGGGGGAGATTCTGTGTGCAGTCGAGTTTTAGGATGTGTGTTAGGGTTCTGTGCATCAGTATTAGGGGATGAGTTTCTGATACTGTGTATCGGTATCAGTGATTGGGGATAAGAGGGCCAGGTTCTGTATCAGTGAGTGATACTGTGTATCACTGTGTTCAGTGCCAGTGGTGAGTCGAGTATCAACAGGTTGAGTTCCCTAGAGTTCAGTGAGATGATGTCTGTGTCAGTGTTAAGAGTTATGAGAGGTAGGGTTAGTGTATCAGTATTGAGTTCATAGTGTATCAGATGTCTCAGTA
This sequence comes from Iris macrosiphon, assembly GCA_036927795.1. Classification (NCBI taxonomy): domain Eukaryota; kingdom Viridiplantae; phylum Streptophyta; class Magnoliopsida; order Asparagales; family Iridaceae; genus Iris; species Iris macrosiphon. The sequence continues at coordinate 126,680,405 of JAYESA010000018.1, forward strand.
TTTTTGGGTGAACTGAGCAGTAGGTGTGTGTGTGTGTGGTGTATCAGACTGTGCACTGAGTTCAGTGTCAGCAAGTAGAGGCAGTGTGTGGTAGTGAATGAGTGGAGGAATTTGGTGAGCTGTGCATCAGGTAGTTAAGGGAATTCAGTACAGTAGCAGTGTAGGATTTGTGATAGTGTTATGTATCAGTGAATTTGTGAACTATGAGTACTTGGGATCATGAATGATGGGTTGTGAGTTGAGTTCTCAATGTGCTTGGGTTGAATCTAGGAAGTATCAGTAGCCAGTGTATGAATTGGGTATTCAGTATCAGTATTGGGTGCTAGTGATTGGTTTCAGATTTAGTTGAGATGAGGGTGTTATTGACAAGTGCACTCAAGTGTGCAAGCCTAGGTTAGGCAGTTAAGAACTCGGGTTTGAGTGTTATAGGTAGGGAAGGGGCTCCCAGGTTCATTCAAGTGTAGATGAGTTACTCTGTGCCTGTATCATGAGTCAGTGTGAATGAGTCTGTGAGAGTAGTGTAAGTATCAAACTGTAGCTAATACTTAGAGACGGGTTGAATAAGAGGAGCTGGCAGTTGCTAAATTTTGTATTGAGGAGTATCACTGAGCTAGGATAGACTGCAGGTAGTATACAGTTGGAAATGCAATATGCAAGCCTGCAAGGTGGTTATTGGTTGAGAAGTCTGGGGTGTTACAATTAGTGATGAGATGTTGGGTTAATTAGAATGTTAGTATTAATGTTTGCTATATAGGTATCCTATGATAAACATATACCAGGGAGTTCTATGGGGTTCAGAGGATTCCTGGGAATTTCTGTGCAGTGTCATTTTTAGCATCCCTGTGTATACTACAGGTTATGGGGGTTAACTCTCCACTGTAGGGGTTCGTAGCAGCAGCAGCAGCTGTAGCATAGAAGTAGCAGTCAGTGGGGGTAGTAGGTAATAAGTTTTAGTTGGTATCAGCAGTGTATACCAGTGTTGGGGAAATATTGGTTATCTGCTATGAGCTTAGTGTTTCAGTTTTCAGTTAGTATCCAGTGTGTTTGCCTTTGTGTCAGTTAGATTCTACCTCAGTTTTAAGCTATCACCACCCACTTAGAGTTGGGTTAATGTCAATTATGTAAGTATCCAGCGAATTTTAATGATGGAGATGTTTTGCTACCTTGAGTATCCTATTCATTTGTATCTGAGTATCCTGGGAATTTTGTGTTTCCCTGTTATTGCTTCCTAAGTCTATAGGTTGCTGCCTTTATTCCAGTTCAGATTGCCTGTGCCAGTAGCCATATGGTTGTCTCTAGGATTAAACCATGTGTGTATTATGTTGTGCAGTTGGTCAGTTCTTGTAGGCAACAACTAAGGTACTAGTAGCAGCCTTGTAGGTATCCTAGGTGAGGTATGGTTGAGGGCAGGGGTTCCAGTGTGCAACATGGCAAGTAGTACCTTGGGTATCACTCTTTGATGTATCACATAAAGTATATTCTTGGTATCCTAGTTAATACTTAGTGTATATGAGTTGAGGTTAGAATTAGAGTACTAGTTAAGTAAGAGTTAAATAGTTTAAGTAATACCTTAGAATCTATATAGGAGTTATATTTATACTAATAGCCTAGTATGTAAATATTGTTTAGTATTAGCATGAAAGCCTAGAGTAACAAGGTTTAGCCCTAGTATGGACTTAGACATGACCTAGAAGCCTCGCATTTATTTAGTTAAACATGTTTATCCCTTTAATTCAGTATTTTGACATTGGTATTCCATAATTAGGTCATTGTGATCTCGTCGTGGACATTGATCCTCGCACCTTCCTCGGGACCACAGACGAGTACATTCTCTGACAATTTTCGTTTTTGTTGATTAATTCTATAATTCCAGTTGTATACTATACTTGACTCTGACACTGTGGATACACGGGTTAGCACCCTAGATACTTGTCATGAGGAGTCGTGATTGGAATCCATCGTGCTAGCTGGGGATGAAGAAATATTAGCAGATTATGTGATCATACCCCACCTTATATGCATCATAGCTCACCCCACACATCATGTCGGGTGTAGCCTGACCATTTACATATCTCATAGCCTGATATATATGATTAGCCTGACTATTGCTCGCATCATAGCTAATCAGATGGTTAGCCTGACCTCACATATATCATAGCCAATCATATATATCAAGCCTGATCTCGTCCCAAGCCGATCACATAATAAACTGATATTTCAAACACATAGCCAGATATTTATTTCTTTATTCCAGTTCACTTGTTCTAGCATTTACTTATATTTTTACTCATTGCTAGATGTTCTATTGCTTATTTCATATTCTCTAGTATTCTATATTTCTAGTAGTTATTTCATCTTGTATTCCTTACATTGTTTTATAGTTTTTGTCAACATAAATGAAACTGCTGTTTAGTGTCTGTGCTTCGCTCCAATCCTGACTGGATAATATTTTCAGAGGACTTGGAAGATTTTTGTCCTACACACTACGGCCCAGGAGCAGAGGGAGATTTCATACCAGAAATTCCAGAGGAGTTACCCATCTTAGAGGAGATTCCACCTACAGGCATTTAGACTGTCATATTTATGTATTTTTGTTCTAGAACTGAGATCTGGGTTGTATTATTGTTGTGACTTTTTGAGGACATCTAGACCCTAGACTTGTGATGTATTTATTTCTGTGCCTGACTTATGTCAGTACTCTTTATCCTTATTTCTCATCATGCCATTTACTTTCCAATAGTCTTGTGATTGAGTATATTATAAACTGTCGATTCATGTATTATCATTGTCCTCCCTATGGAGTTGAGACCATTGACAGGATGAGTTATGTTTGAGACCTAGACAACGTTCTACCGCCGATGCTGCGGCGTAGGCTGGACATACCCACGGCTCATGCCCAATTTCTGGGTGCGGGTCGTGACACAAAATTACTCTCAATTTATTATTTTTTTTTAAAAATAAAATTTTTAGCTTCTTTTATAAATTAAGGATAATTTTGGTAATCAACTTTAAAAATTCGTGGACATTGTAAAAGTTTCATCGACAATTACAGTTCCCAAAATAAATTACTCAATATATATATATATGTACAATCATTGGATTTATGAAAGAAACATTTACAATTTCTGTAATACGAGCATTTACAATTTCTTTAATTAAATATTGAATTACAAATAAAATTGTAAGAAGTTTATACTTTATTCAAATATATGATTTAAATATTACTAATTTGTTAAGAATTTGTTAATAATACATTTAATTTTTTTTAAAAGAATATAAGTTTATTTTTGAGAAATTTTGACTTATCCTAACTTTAATCATATTTAAGGGTGTACCCCAACAGTTTTTTCATAATGTACAAGATCTTTCATTTTTGACGAATTTCGTATAGAATTGACGGTCAACTACTTTGACCAAAATGTCCTCATATTGTCTTCTTCCTCTTTCCTCTCACCCTCCCTCCTCCACCCCCCCCAATTCCTCTCCGTGGGCAAGCTGTTACCGCCGCCGCCCCCCCTCCTTCCCCCATTTCGTGGGCAAGCTGCCACCGCCGCACGCTCCCCCTCCCCTCCGCCACCGACCCCTACCACCCCATCCCGCTCCAGCAGCATCAGCAGCATGGTGAGCGACGGCGCGAGCGGCTGTTACTACTGCTACTTATGTCGTTGCGGGGCCGGTGACGGAGAGGGGGGGAGGGGGGGAATGGGGCGACGGTGGTGGAGAGGGGGGGCGGTGGAGATGGCGGGGAGGGGGGGAGCAGCGACGAACTGACCGCGGGGGTGAGGGAGGGTGGGAGGGGGGGGGAGAGGGAAGAGAAAGAAGAAAATAGAGATGGACATTTTTGTCACAATTTTGGGGTCAAATTGATTAACCGTCATGACTAGACGGAATCCGTCAAAAGTGGAAGATCTTGTACATTATGAAAAAACTGTTGGATACATTCTTAAATATGGTAAATAAAGTGGAGTATAAGTCTTTTTTTATTATGCAACAAAATGTTAAACACCTAACTAAAATATTTGTAGAGAAAAAAAAAACACCAAGCGAGAAGAATCCAATTTGGACATGAGACTACCGGTCTTCAATGCTCATAAAAAGCCAAAATTTCTTAAATTAGAGAAATGATGAGGTTTAATGAGTAGCCGAAGGATCGGGGTTGCCGATGGTGCGTTGCGGGCTCGGCAGAGTTATGGTGAGTCAACAGTCGAGGACGGGGATGTCATGGAGTGATCTATGCAGGTCAGCGAGAAGGAGTGGAGGCAAGATGAAACAACTCTTTTATACAGACCGCATTTTAAATTGCGTCAGAAACAACGAAACAAGTGTCCGAAAAAAATAAAACGAAAAAATAATCGAACTGAAAAAATGAACCAAAAACTCTAAACAAATCGAAAAAAATCTTAACAAACTGAAAGAATAACCGAAACCGAAACAAAGCTATCACGTGGCAGCTAGGGGTTGAACAAAAAAAACACAGGAATCTTTGAATGATACAAAGCAGTGTTGGCTGGTCATGGGTGACGTTTATTATTATTTGAATGGGGGACGGGGGGACAGGGGTTTGGTCCAAAAATGGTTTGTTTTGGTCTAAAGCCTGAACCAGGAATCGACCAAAATGGAATCGGTGGGTTCGGTGGAATTTTGCGCTACATTTCTGGAAAGGGAACATCGAAAATAAAAACCAAACCAAACCAGAAAAGGGTCAAGTAATATATGTCGGAAGTAAATAAATAATTCGCTAAAGGGAGGGCTTGAACCTCCGACCTTGTGGTTAACAGCCACACGCTCTAACCAACTGAGCTACTCCAGCTGTTTTTTGTAGATAAGTATTTATAACAATACATACTATGCAATTAATGGAAGTTATTATAAGAAAAAGGTTCCCTTTAGAATTGCTCCAGCTCACCTCTAAAATTACCCTGTAATGCTACCACTACAACCAAATGCTTATAACCCACTTAAAACCGCCACGTGGCATCCATGTGGTGGCCACGTGGCGGACACCCATTGGAGGAGGGGGGAGAGGTGGGACCCAATGGCTGTTTGGGTGACTCACATAGCAGAGGGGTAGAGAGGGTTGTAAGAAGGTTGTAAGCATTTTGTAGTAAACTTAGCATTTTCCAAAATTACCTGCTATGCAATCAATACTAGCACTAGTTGATTTGGAGCGAACTCGGCCTTGAATTTAAATTTGGCTGAAGTTCATTGTCACGCCCCAGTCCCAAAATACCAAGGGACTGGATGCGCGGTAATGGCCAGCAGCACGCACCGATGGACAACCCAATTTAATGGATCCATCAGGGCATACTTAAGCTGTAGTCTAACAATAAATAGATCAAGTATTACAAGTCCCAGGTTATTCTAATCTCATCCACAGAATATAAACACAGATCAAAAGCCAGAATAAATGCAACTGAATATAAACGAGCATCTCAATAAGAGTATCTCGGGAAACAATCCGAGAATAAGTCTGTTACATCAAAGCAAATAGACATGAATTAAAGTAACTGGAAATAGAAATAACTGAGTATGTAAAGCCAATACTCAGGAGAAGTCTTCCGGTACGATCTCGTCCTCAGATCCTGGTTCTGCCCCAATGTATGCACCTGTTTCTGCTTCTGCTAATGCTAATGCTAATGCTCCGGTCCCGTAAACCTCGGGATAGATCTCGTCAGCTAATCCTGGGGACATAGTCCATTCCAGGTCCTCAGGGGACATAACAAGGTACAGATAATACAAGCTATACTAATGCAGTGAATTAGTCAATGAAATAAACAGGATAAATATGTAACCATCTATGTGAAATGTAGGTAAGAACATCACCAGTACTCAGGCTGAGACTACTACAAGCTCTGTGTAGGGGAGCCGGTAGCAGCGATATCATGTAGTTGTCTAGCTCGGAGAGAGACTGAGACGCCGGCATAATATAGTCAACCTGTAGCCTGTGTGTCTCTCCAGCAATAAATGGAACAATAGGGAAACACTAAATAACCAGCTAAGTGATATGCAAGATGAGAGCAGCACTAGAACTCAGGCTGAAACTACTACAAGCTCGGTGTCGGGGAGCCGGTAGCAGTGATATCATGTGGTCGTCTAGCTCAGCGGAAGACTGAGACGCCGGAATGATATAAAATCAACCTGTAGCCTGTGTGTCTCTCCCCACCCAATGTAATCATACGTCTCATGTCCATGTGGCCCCATATCCATGTCACGTAAGATCATATCTAATGCAACAAGTCATATAGTATCTAGGAACATAATGTCAATGTCAAGTCCTGTATCCTATACAGAATCACCACGAATATCTCAGGAAGATCCTGTCCATGAATTGTGTCAAGTGTCCTGGGTTGTGATGTACTTGATAAGACAAGTACGAGAAATATCGGGTCTCGGTATCCATGTCTAGATGACAATACACAACGCCGCATACGGTGTTGGCACCCGACTATGAATCAGACGCTAAGTAAAGTCACACGGTCCTAGGTGAAGCATGAACCACTATATATATATATATATATATATATATATATAAGCCAAGGGAATAAGTAATAAAGACTGCAAGTTTTGGCGAGGTACACTTGCCTGGGGTTCTAGCTCCAACTGTAGCTCTGGTGTTCGTAAAATCTCCAGGAATATCTTCGGATGCTGAAACAACCATCACCATCATGCTCAGAAGATATCAAATAGCTAGAAACGCCTGTCCTTGAGTCCAATTTGGAGACAAGGGCAAAAATGACAATTTCGGATCAAAGCGGGGTCTACATGTGGCCCGCTTCGCACCGAAAAACGTGTCAGGGTCAAAGGCCTCCAAATTCGCCAAACATAGTGTCAACAGGTCAGAAACGATGATACGAACCCAACGAAACTTCCAGAATTGGATTCCGATGAGCCGATCACAAAATCGCCCGTCGAGTGGGGCCTTGGGGCCCACGACACGCGATTTCGTCAACGTTCTCAGAATCGAACCAAACTTGGGTCACAGGACCAGCGTATCGCTAAGAGTCCGAAGGCGTAAGTTTTGTTTCAATCCGACATGTGTACACAAAGTTAGGACGTGTTCCAGAAAGGGCAGATACGGGACGGTGTCCGCGGATACGTGTCGATTCCGGTGTGCACGCGCACCCGAATCGACTTTTGCGAAATCCCACACATCCATATCAACGACGCGCACGTATCTGTGAAGATCGCACGCGACCAAGTTGTCCCGTTTGGCGGGGCGTACCCAGTTTCGGGGGAAATCAGGATGATATTTTTCCTGTTTTTGGATCGCGGTTCGCGATCGCCACAGGGCGCGATGCCCCGAGTGGGTTGCACGGGCACCGAGAGGGTCATGCAGGGTCCGCAACGCAACAGACGGAATTGAAAACAGAGCTACGAGGAGAAAGATACAGGTACCTGAACGGGGCTCGAAAAACCGAATTTTACCATGTCCGACACGTGTCCGACACTTGTCTCTGTGTCTTGGTCGTGTCCGCCTGTCCGGAGACAGGGGGAAGACTCGCCGGGCTGCTGCCGGAGGGGGGGGTTGCACGCTGCCGTAGTTGGGGCTTGGTCCGCCGCCGGAGTCGCACAGCGGGGCGGGCTGGACAGGAGGCTGCTGCTGCTGAAGCGGCGAGTACTGCGGCCGGCCGGAGACTCACCCGGGCCGGAGTTCTCAGCCGGAGCGGGGGATGCAGGGTTCTAGGGTTCGAGGGGCGGAGGAGTTAGGGGAGATCGGCGGAGTGGTGGGAGGAAGGAGGGGAGATGGCGGAGGTGCGGCGCCGGAGCTAGGGGAAGAGGTGGCCGGAGTAGGGTTCCGGCGGGGCTAGGGTTTTGGTTTAGGGAAATGAGGGAGGAGATGGAGGGATTTATAGGGGAAGGCTGCGGGGAGGAGGCCGGAAGAGGCAGAGAGAGGGTGTCGTGGAGCGAGGGCCGCGGGGGTCGCCGGCGACGTGGCCGGAGTATAGCGGCGCGGGACGCGGGCACAGAACGTGGGGGAGAAGGGTTCCCGCGGGTCGGGTCTGCGGGTTCGGGTCTGGCCGACCCGAACCGACCCGATAGCCAGCCGGGCTGGGCTCGGTTTGGGCTGGGCTCGGTTGGGCTGGGGTTTTGGTTTATTTGGAAAATAAAACAATTAATAATAATAAAAAATATAGTTTTTAGGTGATATAAAATAGGTCCGGTGCCCAATAAATTCTAGAAAAATTACCCTAAGTCCAGTTTTTCATTTTACACCCAAAAATATTATTTTTATAATATTTTAATATTATCTATCATTATTTAAAAATTATTTAAAAATTAAAACCCTGAATTTAATTACAGAAAAATCCCAGAAAATTCCAGAATATTATGAAAAATCCAAATTTAAAAATTCTTGAAAAAATCAGGGGGTTTACATTCATAGTATCAATGCAGTACCGAACTTTAGATTTTAAGATCTGAGATGAAATATAAAAGTGGTTCCTTCAAAGTTTAGTGTTCATACGAATTTTGTTTCCATCGAAGATGAACCAATAATATTATCAATAGAAATTCAATAAATAAAATAATAAACAAAATATGGTATCTACAATAATATATGTAACACCCGTTTTTTTTCAAAATTTTTTTAAAAAATAAATTCTGAATTTTTCGATGATTTTAATTAATTATTAAAAATGCCCTTAAGGGATTAATATTTTTATGTATTAAATTAAGTATTAGAATATTACAAAAATTATATTTTTGGGTGTATAATTATTTATTGGATGTTGTGTAATTTTTCTGGAATTTATTGGGCTCAAAAACTATTTTTTAAATAGCTAAAAACCAAGGTTTTAATTGAACCAGACTCAAACCGGATTAAACCGGACCCGAACCGAACCAACTAAACCCGGCTAAACCAACCCCTAGCGGGTCGAATCTGAACCCGACCCTCCAAACCAAACCCGAACCCGACCCATTTTCACTCACACAGTAACCCATTTTCTTCCCCCCCGATTCCCACGACCACGACCCCGTCGACTCCGCCCCGCCTCCGGCGCACGACCCCATGACCAGCCCAGACTCCGTCGCGGCCACCCCCACATCTCCCCTCCCGCTCGGCCTCTCCCCTAGCCTATAAAAGACCCCTCTCTGCCATCACCGCCTCCATCAAACCACCGCCACCGCCATCACCATCTCGGCCCACCTCAACAGCCTGGTCACCTCGAGCTCCCCTCCGCCCGAGCCCCTTCGGCGAACTCCGCCGCCGCCAGCACCAGCATCTGTCAGCCGCCGTCGCCGCCAGCAACCCCACCAAGACGGCTGAGCTCCACCGCGACACGCCGCCCTGACATGAAATAGTCAGCGAGGTATCCCTCTTCTGTCTTGCGTAACTCCCTATACATCGATCCATTTTCTGTTCTGTCGAATCATACGCGTAGACCGCATGACCCTCTCGAAACTCGTGTAATCAGTTCATGGTATCGCATCCTGTGTCGGTAGCAAACAGCGACGCAAAAACATGAAAATTAACCCTATTTCTGAAATTCAGAAATTTGTCCCGAACTCGCAAGTTCACGACCGTTTTGCGTGCGACCTGTTATTAAATTCTAAGATTCACTTGAAAAGTAATTTAGACCATATAACCAAGTTTTAAAACCCTATAATTAGTTTTATGGTGTTGTAGATTATAATTTATTCGTGGGTAAAAATGACCAAAAACTTGGTCTTTAAAAATCTAATTTTTTCCGAAACTGGGTGCGCCCCGCTAAACAAGGCGACTTGGTCGGTTGTGAATTTTACCAAAAGGTGCGCACCGTTAATACGGATGTGTGGGATTTTGTGGAAGTTGATTTGGATGTGCGTGCACACCGGAATCAACGCGTATCCATCGACAACACCCCGTATCGGCCCTGTTCTGAAACTCATTGTAACCTCGTGTACGCTCGTCGTTTCAAAACAAAACTTATGCCATCGGACTGATAGCAATACGTTGGTCATGTGACCCAAGTTTGGTACAATTCTGAGAACGTTGACGAAATCCCGTATCGTGGGCCCCACGACTCCACTTAACGGGCGATTTTGTGATCGGCTCATCGGAATTCAGTTCTGGACATTTCGTTGGGTTTGTATATTCGTTCTGGACTTATAGACACCAAGTTTGACGAATTTGGAGAACATTGTCTCTGACACGTTTTCCGGTGCGAAGTGGGTCACATGTGGACCCCGCTTTGACCAGAAACTGTCACTTTTGCACCTGTGTCCAAATTGGACTTATGGACAGGCAATTCTAGCTATTTGATACCTTCTGAACATGATGGTAGTGTCTATTTCAGCAACCGAATGAGTACCTGCAGATTCTGCTGATATCAGAGCAGGAGTTGGAAACCAAATCCCAAGCAAGTGTACCTTGCCAACTTGCAGTGATTCCTGTTATAGTATTTGTTTGAGTTCTTTGTACATATATATATATACTCTTGATTTATCTGTTCAACCTAGGACCGTGTGACATTGTTTAGCGTCCAAATAATATTCGGGTGCCAACGCCGTACGCGGAGTTGTGTAACGTCACCTAGAGATTTATATCGCGACCCTATATATATTCGTGCTTGCATTATCGAGTACGTCATACCATAGGACACTTGACACTGTTCATGAGATAGAATCTTCTTGAGATATTTATGGTAATTCTGTATAGGTTACATGATTCGTAACATAGATGTTACATATGCTTAGCTATCATTATGACTCGCTGCATCAGTTAGAGGTCATGATCTTGCGTGACATGGACATGAGACATCGTGGACATGAGACTTGTGATTACATTGGGTGGAGAGAGACTTACCATACTAAAGGCTGATTATATTATATATATATAGTTATCTGGAGGTGCCTTAGACTTTAACATATAGTTATCTGGAGGTGCCTCAGTGAATCGAACCACGATGACGTATTATTCCTTCCATTTATAAATGGTGGAAGTTGAAAACAGTGAGCAAAAATGCATGCAATACAGTGTGCACAAAATTTTGAACATTACGTCGAAAAATCAAAAAAATAATAATCCAAATGATCGTAATTCTAGTAAAATATTATAATTCTATATCTGTCAATTTATATACTAAAAATAGTTTTTTTATTTAATAACTCTAAAGAAAGCCTATTATGACATTTTAAGATCCATACTACTGTAGTTTCTAAATATAGCAGACGTAAATCTAAAATTGAGATTTTATATAAGTAAAATACATGGAGGTTAATTTTTTTTAGACATTTTTATTTTTTGGGGCCATGTGCGATCGCACAGCTTGTATATGCTTGAAAAACTTAGGGTTTTTCAAGAATTAACCCAAAGAAGGCAAATACGTCCACTAACTAGTAAGGACTTATGCAAAAATGTTAAGGAGTCCTAGGTTGAAAGTATGGAACAAGGGACCCAAACAAAATTTAGTAAAAAAAAAAATTTTGGAGGTGCGGGGAATCGAACCCCGTGCCTCTCACATGCGAAGCGAGCGCTCTACCATATGAGCTACACCCCCTTTTTGTTCATGAATTCACTCATTTGATATTGGGTTATATTAATGTCTCAAAAGTGTTCTTATAATTTTTATTATTGATTTTCAAACTACTGTGCACCCGACTCCGGCGAAGTGCACAGCTGACCCGCCTGCAGCCGACGGTGCTACTCTCAACTCCGGCGCCCGTGCGGCCTACCCGACTCCGGTGCAGCACCCCGCGGCTGACCTCACACCCCGCTCCGGCGTGTCCGACGGTGCAGCACAGCCTCCGACTCCGGCTGTGCAGTGCACCCCCGCCGCTCCACGGTGCAGTGCAGCCCCGCCCACGAGCTCCGGCGGCTCAGCAACTCCGGTGAGCAGCTCCTCCACGAGCCGCTCACCTCCTCTATCACTTCCACCCCGACTCCACAGATCCCCAACTCCGGCCTTCTTCTCGGCGAGGAGACAACCACCCTCATCTCCATCCGCACCATCATTGTCACCACCACCACCAGCACCATCACACCATTGTCGCACCCTTCCCTCGAGCTCCCGGCCATTGCTTTACCTCCTCACGGCTAGCCCGAGCCGCTCCGGTCAGCTGTTCCTCCCTCGACTCCGGCGGACTTCCTCCATCCGACCTTCTCCCCGTCCGACTTCAGCATCACCATCATCACCATTAGCTTTCACCATCGTCATCACTACTACCACCCCGCGACCACCCTCTACCGGCCGTGCTCCGGCGTCGACAACCACGTCAAGGTCGACTCTCTCCCCCTCTCTTTGATCAATAGTTATGTTGAGTTTTAACTAAGGTTTAAGTATTAGTGTTTATATAATTGTTTTATATTGATGAGAAGCATGGGAAAATGACTTGAGATTGGGTTTAAATAAGGTTTAACGGTTTTAGAGTTTATGTAGTGTTTTAAGCATATATGTATAGATAGTTGTTAGGGTTTGATGGTTTAATAATGTTGTGTAGTTGTGGTGAAGCATAAATAATCTTGTTCCAAGTGATGCTTAATGTTTATGTTGAATAAAGTGAATGTGATTTAGGTTAATGATGACTAAGACCAACTATGATTAAGGTGAATGTGGATTATAATGACTTGAGATTAAGGTTAAATGGTGAACTTGGGGTTTATTCGTCATCAGTATATTAAAATGCAATTGAATGATAGACATTGAGATTAGGGTTTAACATATTTACTTATGTGCATGGTAATCTGTATGGATGAGCAGTGATTGTGGGTGAAATAATACCGAGGGTTGAGGAAGACCTAATACTTAATAAGTAAATACTGTCAGGGATTGAACATTGATGAACACCAAAGAGCACGGGATTGATGAAGGATTTATGTGTAGTGTAAAATGCTCGATTTAAATGTATGATTAGTAAGGATAGTAGGTGAATGACTGATTGAGGACTAGTGTGATCGGTAATTTAGAAACTGGAAATTTAAGGTGATTAACTTAGGGAGGCACCTGGTGATTTGTAACAACGATATTAAGCGAAGAAATTAAAATCATAAACTATTTTTGAGGATGGTTTGATGATGTGGTACTGATGACTAGATATTTTGACTATCGTACCGATAGTCAACTGTGATCAACCCCCTAGTGTCTTGTCCCTGTGAGTCATAGCTGAGACTGAGTTTAGGTGTAGACGTGTGTAGCATCCCCATCTATCGTGGAATAGATTATTGATTATTGGTTTGTATCTCATCTCTAGGTACTGCGGGACCTGAGGACTTGGACGCAGTACCAGGACCCCGTCATCAGCAGCCGCACGCAGGCAAGTGTACCTTGCCATCCTATATTTTAGTTTACAGATATTTATTGTTCGTTATGTACATTATGCACGTATTTATGTTGACGTTCGATACCTCGCGTCCGGATCACAACCGGGTGCTGACGTTCGTCGTAACGTCTTAGAATAATTGTTAGATGCTTTGTAGTACCTCGATGCATGTACCTGAGTACATCGACATCCCAGGACACACTCATACACTGTGATCGTGCTAGATTCCTATATCCTGATACTGTCATCATGACCAGAGACTGGGACGACCTTAGGGTCGCGTCTGTTGAGTTACTTTCGTGAGTCGAGACTGTCAGATAGATGTTCAGGTTCAGCGCACCATCGTTGACCGCTTGGGAAGGGGAAGACAGTTACTAGACGTTTGGGCTCCTCTGCATACGCTTATATATGTATATATACTATTTCCATAGTGATCCTGTATCTAGAGTAGTTGTACCACCAGTGTGACTCCTTGCCCGGAGCTGCAGTACGTGCCGTGTGTTTCCGTGTCCGGAGCTACAGTTTTATTTTAGAAAGCCCACGTGTCGAACATTGTCTTCAAACTGTGTCACACTTGTTTGGTTATGATAGAGTACCATGTCGTTGCACTTGTACTTTCTGTTACTTGGCATGTTGTATTTTTCTACCTTGTTACGTCCCTCTGGGGACCTGGTTCCCTGCCAGTTTTGCAGTATAGGTGATTACGGAGCATTTGGAGTTGCTGTTGGAGTTGCATATCTTGTGGGCATGGTACCAGGTACTCACATTATATCTACCGGCATTATGGTTATTTTACATTGTTTATTTCATCTGCTGTTGTAGCCTAGTTTTTATAGACTCATACTTCTTCTCGAGTCTATTCGAGTTAGTGTGTTATTGGACGGCCGACTCTAGCACATATAGCTCTTTCTTGTATACTGCTGTACATTGTGGATTGAGACATAGAGGATTATATTTATGGGATATCTAGATAGTGTCCTTTTATATTACAGCTTATACGTATTCGAGTCAGACCAGAGTCTGGTCGAATGCGTAGCTGGCATGTCACGTATTACTGGTCCTACGTATTTTGGGACTGGGGCGTGACATATTTTTGTGGTGGCCCATGCAGGTCCGATTTAAATTGTCTTGGTCACCTAACTGTGCCAAGCGAGCCTGCAAATTAGGAATATATATTATGATTGTTGAATAGGATCTCAATCCATAATCGATTTTAAAAACTCTTTGTATGTGATTATCGCCCTTGGACTTCCAATTTACATTCGTTCAATCTTCGTTAATATCGCTATCCTTGTTTCTCGTCCCCTATTGTTCGGGAAGGCGAATGCTTGCGACTGATGATTTCCCTCCAGAAGAAGATCGAAGACCAAACGGCAGAGGACAGAATTCGTATACCTTTCTCTGAGAAGATTGTTACTTTATCAGGATAGATTGATGGGTTCTTTGGATTCTAGATCTAGTATGGAAGGTTGGCAAGAGAGTTGGACCCACTAGTACCCTACCCGTGCTTGAGGTAACAATAATCTTGGAAGCACTGAGAGCTAGAAGGATTGTTGATCATGACCTAGAATGATTTATGAGAATGCATAGCCTGATGATGGAAACTAGTGGTTGGATGTGATAGTAATACCAGGAATGATATTATGGACTAGAGGAGATAAAATTTCAAGCTCTCACTTGGAAGATGAAGATCTAATACCAGAAATTTTAGTATGTGCTTGGGTGACATCATTATTATAATTGCACTATGTGACTTGGACAGAAAAATAACGAAAAGAAGGAATTTGAGGAATAGAATCTTAGGGAAAACTTTGAGGAGAAGAGAATTATACATTAGGCAAGAATTTTTTTTTCTTTTGAGGATTGATGTTGGAAACATAACGGGAGAAATTATTTTATGACCTTATCCTAGACATGGATTAGTTGAGCCAATACCACGCAATGCTTGATTGCCGTCGTGGTTGTGTCACCTTTAGACCACCGGATTACCCTGAGTTTGAGTTTTTAGAGAGCCTGGAAGCATGGTGCCCACCTACCTTTGAGGCACACATTGCAGAAGGGGAACCAGTGTACCCCGCATTATACCAGCATTTGAGGATGTGGTTCTAGAGAATCTTTCCGGCCTGCCACCTGACAGAGAGATAGAATTTGCTATAGAGTTGACTCCAAGAGCGGAGCCAATTATTTTCCCGTCTTTAGACTAGCACCGAAAGAGTTGGTTGAGTTGAAGGTCCATAGTAGAGAATCACTTAGACAAGAGTTTCAGTCGGGCTAGTGTTTCTCCACGGAGGAATACCCATCTTAATTGTGCCAAAGAAAGATAGGACGGTACATTTGAATCAGCTAAGAGGCACATGTATTCTCAAAGATTGATCTCAGATCAAGCTAATATCAGATCAAGGTACGAAGAGAGGACTTTCCGAAGATGGCTTTTCGGACGTAGTATGGACACTATGAGTTCTAGTCATGACGTTTGGTTTAACCAACGCGCCAGTAGTATTTATGAGCCTAATGAACAGTATTTTCCACCAGTACTTAGATAAGTTCGTGGTGATAATTATCGACGACATATTGGTATGTTCCAAGAGCCAGGAGGAGCATGAGAGGCATCTCAGGATTGTGTTGGAGACGCTGAAACAGAAAGGCTGTAAGCCAAGCTCAGCCAATATGAGTTATGTTTAGATAGAATAGGTAGTCTACGTATCAGGACAACTAAGGGTTCATGAGAAGGACTATCAGACACACAATCTATAACTAGCTGCAGTGATAATTGTACTAAAGCTATAGCGACACTACCTTTATGGAGAGCGTGTTGAGATTTATACAGATCACAAAAGTCTGAAGTATGCCTACCCGAAGAAGGAGCTCAACATGAGACAGAGGCGCTGGCTAGAATTTATGACAGATTATAATATCGAGTAGCAGAACCACCCTGGCGAGGCGAATATAGTAGCAGATGCCTTAAGCTAAGCCCATGGCATATTTTTATGACTCATCGCCAGTGGTTAGAGGATTTTTCAGGAACTCAGGATTGAGATTGTATTGCCAGGCATGGATGGACAGATAGCCAGTCTCGAGGATTCAGTCCACATTTATTGAGAGGATCAAGGCAGCCTTTGTCACGACCCGCACCCGGAAAATCGGGCATGAGTCGTGGGTACGTCCAGCCTACGCCGCAGCATCGGCGGTAGAACGCTGTCTAGGTCAACTATCTAGATAATAATCTCACAAAAATCGACCATGACCTCTCCAAAAGGAGGGCAACCACACAATTAATATATAAACCTGTCAAGATCTCAACTCCAAACGGAGGAGCAATAACAAATGATAATCTCAAGTACTCAATCACGAATCTAAGCACGATAAGATAACACAGAGATCTAACAACTATAAAGTCTAACCAACAATAACTACTACAACAACCACAACATCAAAATAATAATACAACATCCAAAAATAATATACAAACAAGGTCTCAATCCAAAACCGGAGACAAATTCGGTGCTAAAGCTAATAAAAACAACAACAAAGTCCCAGTGATCCCGGCTACCAACCCGAAAATTACCCCTAAACTAGAGGGTCCCTGTCTGCACCATCGACAGGCTCAGGTCCATAAAACATCGGACACCAATCCTCCGGATACTCTGAAAAAATATGTCCAGTCAGGACTGGAGCAAGTACATCTCTAACAGCAGTTCCATTTAAATGATAAAAACTATAAAACAATTATAGCAAGTAGCAAGAAGAATGAAGCAAGTATAAAACAAGAAAATATGTATAACTGGTGCATAAAGGTAAAGATGCATGGATATCAGAGCAAGATAGTAATAACTGCAAGATACAAGAAATCTACACTAAGAGTAAGTCTGTGCACATGAACGTGTAGTGAGTCCAGCATGAAAAATATGTAGTGAGTCAAGTCCAGAAACATGTAAGTGAGACAAGTCAAGAAATGCATGAGAGTCCAGACTATAAAGAATGAACTCGGTGTCTTTGAAATACTTGTTTTGACATGTAAACGGCTAGGGGTAAGTACGGCTCACCGCGCACTGGGTGCGCGGCTGCTATCATTCCAGATTAGACCAGAAGGAGTGATTCCTGATGATGCCAGATAGGAATGTTTACATGTCTACTCGAGTATTTCCCCGCCCCGACTAATACAAGTAGATCCAAGACCCGATACATAAATCAAGATGAGTCCAGCCTGAACATGAGTGATGCCTGTAGTGATGCCTGTAGGTGATGCCAGTAGTAATTCCAGAATAGAGGCCAGAAACATGAAATGTACGTGTCGCAAGTAAATGAATCCAGAAATATCAATCAGTGTCCCGTGTTGTGCCAGAATAATCAGATGATACTATACTAGAAGCTGAATCATAATAATCATCAAATAATGAAAACTATCAGAGAATGTACTCGCCTGACGTCCTGAGCAACTGGCGATCCGAACTGGTGTCGCAAGGACCTAATGCGAAAAGCAAGGTTAAACATGGTTCTAATCAGTTAAACAGATATGAAATAATTAAAAATAGGCTTCTAGGGTCGTTCTAGGTCAAACGGGTCAAACCGGTGAAATCTGGGTCAAAAAGTCAACTCTTGGTCCAAAAAGTCAACTCTAGGTCAAAACTAGGTCAAAAGTTGACTTTGGCGGTCAACCGAGTCAACTACGGTCAAGTCTGGGTCAAACTAGGGTGCTCCTGAAATTTTAGGTCAAACCGAGCTCATTAAGCTAGAAAACTCACAAACTCACCTCCTTGAGATACCGGGATACCCTCGGTATCCGATACCTCAACCTAGGCTATATACCCCGCCTATACCCTCTAAAACCTATGCTAGCACGCGTAAATATATACACATAAGCATATAAAAATTACTCCAATACTATTCCTAGGCTATTGCTCAAATACCCCGCTCGAAACCCAATACCTTGGTTATCTTAAGGTATTGAGATACCTCGGTATCTCAAGGTATTAAGATACCGCTCTAAACTCAATCCGACTACCCCTCTAGCTAGCTAACTATGCATAAACATATATATCTAGCTATAATCTAGGCTAAAATATAGATATCTAATACATATAGGCATATACCTAGGTATCTACACCCAATACCTTACCTTACCTTACCTTACCTTACCCTCAAATATATATATATATCTATATCTAGATATCTAACTATCTATCTAGCTATGTATATATCTATTTATAAATCTATCTATCTATCTCTCTAGATATCTATAGATATATATAGCTATAGGTATAAATATCTATACCTTAGATATATATATAACTATCTACCTATCCATTACCTACTTATCTATCTTATTACCTATTTATCTAGTAATCTAACTACCTATCTATATCTATATATCCATCTAGTATCTATATATGTATCTCCCTAGCTAACTATTATCTATCTAATAATCTATCTATCTTATGCATCTATCTAGGTATCTAACTATCTATCTAACTATCTAGTATCTATATAGTATCTATCTATTTATCTCTAACTATCTAGGTATCCATTTACCTATATCTAATCTATCTATTTAATCTATCTATCCAACTATCTATCTAAATATTTAACTATCTATTAATCTCTCTAACAATCTATCTAACTAATCTATCTTTCTATCGAGATATCTAGATACCTACCTACTAGATCTCTACCTATCTAACTATCTATCTAATACCTATTATCCATCTATCTATCATTCTATCTAACTATCATCTATCTACCTAACTCTCTAGATATATGTATCTATATCTATCTACTTATCCATCTATATATATATACCTCTCTCTCTCTCCCTCGCATACTGCTGCTACTAGCGCTGCTACATGGCTGAATTGCTGCCTTGCTGCTGCCTTGCTTCTGTTGTTGCTGCTGCAGCGCTGCGCTCGAGCGAGCTGCTGCCGCGGCGCTGCCGCGGCGCTGCTGCACGCTGGAACTGCTGCTGCTGCTGCTGCGGCTGTGTGCAGTCCGCTGCCTCGCTCTGCTGCACCCAAACACAAGCACACACACACACACGACCACACACACACAATCACACAAACACATCTCAACACACACACATAAGCACACACATATATCTATACATATATAAACACACATCTATATATATATACACACATATATATCTACACTCATATATCTATATATATATATATATACACATACACACTCACACACTCAAACATAAATACATATACCCTCACACACACTCACACACACTCACCTACACACTAGCACACACTCACACAAGCACTCACCTACACACATACACTAGCACTCACTAACACACTCACAAACACATAACCACACATATATATATATAAATAGAATATATATATATATATATATATAGGAACACACACACAAATAAATATATATATAGAGACATTTATACACAAACACAACACTACCACAACGATACACACAACGCTCACAACGCCCCACCTACGCACGCCCAACGACCCCGACACTCACCAACGCCTATAAATATATAAAATATAACTCGAAAACTCTAGCACACACTCCCCGATACTAACCCAACGCGCGCACAAGCCCGAAACGAGGAACCCAAGTCGAAATAGCCGTTCGGTCATTTCGACGAACACGTGGTGCACGGCTCGGAAAACCTCCTGAAACGCACACCAAACGAACTCGGAATCGGCCCAAAATTTACCCACGCGCCCTACACGATGTCTAGATCCTAGAAAATGTGCTCCCGGATCGATTCTAGGCCTATGGCGGAAATGCACACGCACTTAGAATCGGCGACGACGAAAAGCCCTAATTTCGCCCGAAACGCCCGTTTCTCTGCGACACGGCTTCCCGTGTCCGAACGGAGACACGCACTCACCCTCAAGACACCCGACAACGTCTACCTAGGTCTATCTAACCTAGGGCATCACCCAAAATTGGGCCAAATTTGGATTCCACCCGAAATTGACACAAAACCTAATGTTAAAGTCTCCAAACACTACCCAACTAGTTCCAACTTCCTCCCACGGGTAGCCTAAGGGTCTAGGAAGGTTCTAAAATATTAATTACACTATAAAAGAGTAATTACAAGGGGAAAATTAGGGTTTACCTCTTGGGAGTTGGAATCCCAAGCCAAAATCTCCAAAATGCTCCAAATCCTCCAAATCAAGCTTCCAAGCTCCCAAATCTAGCTCCAACACAAAATCTAGGCTCTACCCACCTAGGTTGGAGAAAAATGTAGGGTAAGGATTACATAAAGAAGGAGGAATGGAAGAAAGAAGGAAGAAAAAGGACTTACTTGAAGTGGAAAGGAGAAAGGAAGAAGAAAAATGAGTGGAGAAGAAGAAGAGGTGAAGAAGAAGAAGTGGAATGAAGAAATGGGGGCTGGGGCTGCTGTTCCACAGTCTGGGAGGAGCTAAAATGGTCGGCCAAGGATAGTTAAAGGGGTTACACAAGTTTCCAAATTCCCAAAACGCCCCTACTCACTTGGTTTCGGTTCCGGGTTCCAAAAGCACTCAAACTAGCTCCAAATCTCTCCCACTAACCTTCTAAAAATAAAATAAATATTTTTAAGCCCCAAAATAATTCTCACAAGGGTGTGGGCTGGGTCGGACATGGGTTCACTAGGGTCTGACATGGGTCCAAGCTAGCCAAAATCCTGCAAGTACGTCACACGGTCCTAGGTTAAGCATGCTCAGCAATAAAATGAAGCAAGGAAAATATGTAACAATACTGCAGAGTTTGACAAGGTATACTTGCCTGGTAAGGAAGCTGCGATGTACCAATAACCTGCTCCAGAAGTCGCGCAGAACAAATCCAATATCCTATGTATTACAAATTTATCACGTCAAAAGATAATTTATTTTAATTTATTTAATTCTGGAATAGTTACTCTAAAATCTTATTTTAATCTTATTATTCTGATTTTTATGTTAATTCCTAAATTTTGTCCAAAGAAATTGAATTTTATCAACTCGAGACTCATGGCACGCAAATCGAGGGATCTGTTGACCGAAAAGTCAACCGACACAAACTCAACTTTCATGCATGATTTCCTGTAGATTTCAGCATCAAAAACATGCTAGAATTTACGGCTCGTCCGAATTCAAATTCGTTTCGGAATTATGGCACATACAAATTTTGTATTGTGCACCGATGGTTAAATTCTAACCTAGAAGTTCTACAGAATTAACAGTATGTAAATACTTCAAATTAAATTCTGGGAAAAATATATGTCGATGATCTCGACATTAGCTTTCCGAAACTTTAAACGGTTCATGATTCTGATTCCTGGTTCTCCCAGAATCGCGAAAACATCAAAATACGTCTATTTTTGGATATGCTGTGATCTACGAATTTTCTAGAATTTAATACTCATAATTTAGAAAAACAATTTATATAATCAGAAAGCTAACCTCATTATCGTTCTAACAAAAAAAACTAGGCCTCGTTTGGAGTCCGGAGCTAGGAGATATAGTCTTTTTAATTCGTCATAACTAGTAGAAAGTGAGGCTGAATTTATGACGAATTTTGACTATTTTTGGACGAAAAGAGAGGAATTTGGGGAAAAATATGAAGGATGAGGTATTTATAATGGTTGAGACTACTTAATTAAATACAACTAGGATTGGTTAATTTGGATAGGATTATGATGAATTTAAATAAGGATATGATATACATTAAGTTGTATTCCTAGTAGGTTCATGATTTGAATTAATTTAAAGTAGAGTTTGAATCTATCTCAATAATTTATAATCTTGAATATAATTAAATATAATACAAATAATTTATAAAATCTTATTAATATCTATTAACACTAAATTAACATATATCTAATATTAAGACTATATATATCCAAATAAATCCTAATTAATTTCAAAAATCTAAAATAACCTAAAAATGATTCTAAATAAATATTTATATAAGTAAATATATCAAGAAATTTATTTGCTAATTAAATAACAGAATACTTCTAAAGAAATTCAATACCTATAATAATATAAAATATACACAAAATATCTATTTTGGGTGAGGGGGTTTACAATCTACCCAACTTAAAACAATTTCGTCCTTGAAATTAAAATAGAACATGGTTTCTCTCTATCTAATCTCACTTGATCACAATCTAAAAGAATTTACCTCAAGTTTAATAATGTAATTTTTACCCAACTTAGAATTTACCCATCTATCACATAAGGCTCTTACATTTAAGAAAAATATTCCTCGATTTATTTTCTCATGTCATTTAATCCTCAAAACTTTAACACCAACTATATCATATATGATATGCCCTTAATCAATTATGAAGGATAGTCACCAAATAATATGATTGGCCTATGGGGTATATCTTGTACTATCCGTGTATCACTTATATCCAAGCACGAGATTTCGTCTTTCCGAAACAAGGGAAGACGGAAAGCAACGGAAAAGAGTTCAAGGAGGAGTAATAGAATGAAAGTATGGGAATCAAAGCATTTAAAGAATTCAAATAAGAATTGTCAAGACAGTTGTGGATTGAAATCTTAATTTGGTAATTTCCTATTCGCATGCTCACATCGGTGCAGTTATGTAACCGATACGATATGTCAGACATGTCTAGGGCAAGTATATTCGTCTACTAATCACTACATATCTCAATCCACGTAAAGTAGCGTTACGAAGGGCGAATCAAGCGCACTAAGGTTGGCCAGACCTTAATATACTGATTTTGAAATGTATTATTGTGGGCCTCCCCAATAATACCTATGTCATGAACAAGCTCGACAAGGAATAAGCTTGCAAAAACTAGGCTATAATAGCGGCATAAGTCAAGGTAGTATAACAATTATAAGTACGCTAGATGATGATGAAAGGAGGTACAAATTAATTCAAGTTCACAAAATAACACAAAATAAGCAATAATAAATAAAGAATACCCAGTCTCTTACAGTCATCATACAACCTCCTTGTCTAAGTCGCTAGTCGACCAAATAGGGACAAGGACCTCTAAATTCCATTGTCTGAATAAACACTATCTTCTTACGCAAGTCTAAAGTTGTGTCATCCTTGTTTACTTCGTTAATAGGTCAATAGGGCCAGGTGGTACTATGTTGTGAGGCATACTACCCAACTTATAATAAACTAATACTGAAATCTCTTAAGGATATCGTGGAAACTCTTGTTTAAGGTCTACGAGAAGGGTCTTGGTACCTATTAGGGTATCCTCCTATATTACATAGGTCATGGTCGTCTTAAGCCTTAGTCTTAGTACTTATAGGACAAGCGTCGATAGTGAGGATAGAAGAGTTACTAGCCATTAGGGGGAAAGGGATCTAACTGGTATCGAGGTGGGGGTACTAATTACGTGACTTAGAGCTAAGGGGTAATCATTGGGTCATAATCTACATTACTAACTTTAACTGTCAAGTTCTAATTACCAATCACATAATTCAAAAATTTAAGAGTAACAACCAAAATAAACAATAAGGAGCACACAGGAGTCAAGGCAGGATGTAAGTTAAGAAATTAATTCGAACCCGATATAGATGTCAAGAACGATTCAAGCAAGTGGATGAGATCCTTATCCTATTCTTATTGCAGGCTTGCTCGGTCCCTAAGTTGAAACCGAACAATTTAGTCGAGACCTGCATGGGCCACCACAAAAACCATGTCACGCCCCAGTCCCAAAATACCGAGGGACCGGACGCGTGATAATGGCCAGCAGTACGTACTGATGGACAACCCAATTTAAATGGATCCATCAGGGCATACTTAAGCTGTAGTACAACAATAAGGGTCTAGATATACTAATCTCATCCACAAAAATGAATACAACAATATCAGAATCATAAAGAAAGATCAATCTCAATATAATATAAACTCGGGGAAATAACCCGATAATGAGTCTGAATACATCTGTCAAGATACAAGAATAAAGATAACCACAACAAATACTGAGTATGGAACAGTATATACTCAGAAGATACCCTCGGTGATCACGCGTCTACTGGATCTGGTACTGCTCCAATGTCGGGTCCTGATAATGCTCCTGCTCCATAAACCTCTGGATCGATCTTGTCTGCAATATCTGGGGACATAATCCGGATCCAGGTCCTCAGTGGACAGCAAGGTACAGAAAATACAAGCCAAAATAAATACAGTAATGAAACAAATAGGGTAAATATATAACCAGCTAAGTGATATGCAAGTTGAGAACATTATTCCATACTCGGGCTGAAACTACTACAGGATCAGTGTCGGAGAAACCCATAGCAGTATTTTCTCGAAGGGCCAGAACTGGTGCCATAGCTCTGTGTCAGAGACTAAGACACATCCAGATGTCAATATATAATATAATCAGCCTTTCATATGGTAATACTCTCCCCACCCAATGAAATCTCACGTCTCATGTCCATGACACGCAGGATCAAGACTAATGCAACAAGTCATACTATATCTAAGAATATAATATCCAAGTCCTGTATCCTATACAGAATCCCCACGAATATCTCGGAAAAATCCTGTCTCATGAATAGTGTCAAGTGTCCTGAGTCAAGCGTACTTGGTAAGACAAGTACGAGAATATATAGTGTCGCGAATGTCCATCTCTAGATGACCGTACCCAACACCGCGTACGGTGTTGGCACCCGACTAATAATCGGACGCTAAGTACGTCACACGGTCCTAGGTTAAGCATGCTCAGCAATAAAATAAAGCAAGGAAAATATGTAACAATACTGCAGAGTTTGGCAAGGTACACTTGCCTGGTAAGGAAGCTGCGATGTACCAATAACCTGCTCCAGAAGTCGCGCAGAACAAATCCAATATCCTATGTATTACAAATTTATCACGTCAAAAGATAATTTATTTTAATTTATTTAATTCTGGAATAGTTACTCTAAAATCTTATTTTAATCTTATTATTCTGATTTTTATGTTAATTCCTAAATTTTGTCCAAAGAAACTGAATTTTATCAACTCGAGACTCATGGCACGCAAATCGAGGGATCTGTTGACCGAAAAGTCAACCGACACAAACTCAACTTTCATGCATGATTTCCTGTAGATTTCAGCGTCAAAAATATGCTAGAATTTACGGCTCGTCCGAATTCAAATTCGTTTCGGAATTATGGCACATACAAATTTTGTATTGTGCACCGATGGTTAAATTCTAACCTAGAAGTTCTACAGAATTAACAGTATGTAAATACTTCAAATTAAATTCTGGGAAAAATATATGTCGATGATCTCGACATTAGCTTTCCGAAACTTTAAACGGTTCATGATTCTGATTCCTGGTTCTCCCGGAATCGCGAAAACATTGAAACACATCTATTTTTGGATATGCTGTGATCTACGAATTTTCCAGAATTTAATACTCATAATTTAGAAAAACAATTTATATAATCAGAAATCTAACCTCATTATCGTTCTAACAAAAAACACTAGGCCTCGTTTGGAGTCCGGAGCTAGGAGATATCGTCTTTTTAATTCGTCATAACTAGTAGAAAGTGAGGCTGAATTTATGACGAATTTTGACTATTTTTGGACGAAAAGAGAGGAATTTGGGGAAAAATATGAAGGATGAGGTATTTATAATGGTTGAGACTACTTAATTAAATACAACTAGGATTGGTTAATTTGGATAGGATTATGATGAATTTAAATAAGGATATGATATACATTAAGTTGTATTCCTAGTAGGTTCATGATTTGAATTAATTTAAAGTAGAGTTTGAATCTATCTCAATAATTTATAATCTTGAATATAATTAAATATAATACAAATAATTTATAAAATCTTATTAATATCTATTAACACTAAATTAACATATATCTAATATTAAGACTATATATATCCAAATAAATCCTAATTAATTTCAAAAATCTAAAATAACCTAAAAATGATTCTAAATAAATATTTATATAAGTAAATATATCAAGAAATTCATTTGCTAATTAAATAACAGAATACTTCTAAAGAAATTCAATACCTATAATAATATAAAATATACACAAAATATCTATTTTGGGTGAGGGGGTTTACAGGTGAGCAGCAGATCCACAGAACAAACACACCTTCAGCCTCCTCCTACAAACATCCCAGGTGTGTCCTGCCTTCCTGCAGTAGGCACAAGTGGGCACCCTCTGATCCCGACCCTGTTGCGCTGCCTTCTGCACATAGGGACGCTTAGCCGGTCCCGCACTACCACTGGCACTGCCTGAATCATCCCTGCCTCTCTTGGACTTGAGCTCCAAGTCATCCTCTGCTCTCTGAGCATCTCCTACTATCTGCTCAAAAGTTGCCTCGCGGTCGCTCCTGGTCAAAGACTTGACCGCCATAACCAAGCCCTTGCGAAACTTCCTCGCCTTAGCTGCCTCACTCAAGCCATCCACGAATCTGCCCAGACGGCAGAACTCCATTGCGTACTCGTCCACTGTCATGCTCCCTTGGACGAGGGCCTCGAACTGGCTCTCCAAAGCACTGAGCGCCACATCTGGGAAAAACTTCTCCTTAAAAAGCCTCTTGAAAGCCTCCCAAGTAAGCCCTGGCGCCATAATCCTCGTATCTGTGCGATACCATGTCAAGGCGAGGTCGAACATCTGACTGCCCGCTGCCTCTATCTGCATGCTGTCTGGAATCTGCGCCAGCTTGAAGATGCCCTCAATCTGCTCTATCCAGTCATTTGCGTACAGGATCCCTTCTGTACCACGGAACTCCTTGGGCCGCATCCTCTGGAAGTCAATAATACTGCCTGGCCTCGGATGCTGAATCTGATCTG
Source organism: Iris macrosiphon (assembly GCA_036927795.1). Lineage (NCBI taxonomy): Eukaryota > Viridiplantae > Streptophyta > Magnoliopsida > Asparagales > Iridaceae > Iris > Iris macrosiphon. Next base: position 126,707,392 of record JAYESA010000018.1, read on the forward strand.
CCTGTGGCTGATTCTGTGCCATCCTATCCACTGCTGTCATGGCCACCTGGTGGGCGTTCTTAATGCCCAGCCTCATCACATCCACCTGACGGTGCTGCGCGTCCATCATCTCCCTGAAGAACGCAAACAACTGCGCGGCATCTACTGGAGCAAGAAGTGGTGGGGGAACCACCGGAACGACTGGGGTAGTCCTCGGATCGACAGGTGAAGGAGGATCCCCGAAAGAAGCAGATGCTCCCTCAACCGCAGGAGTGGTGAGTGGAGCGGTAGCAGCTGCCTGAATACGAGCTGGACGAGAGGTAGCAGACCTCTCAGTGGCAACTGCTGGGGCGGTACGATGAGATCGTGTCTTCGGAGGCATCCTGAACACAGATCAAAAGAAGTCAATACGGCGCAAGATACGATATCATCAAAGAAGGACAGTAATATTTCAAAAGAAAACAATTTCAGAATAATTAGAATGGAATTGTTCCTAGTCGTGATTGAGTACACTCTCATCCTAGATCCTAGATCCTATAGCAGGCTCACAGCAGTACAACTAAGTTGTTGTACCACCACGATATCGCACTAATTGCGAATCGAGACCTGCATGGGGCCGCCACCAAAAACGTGTCACGACCCGCACCCGGAAAATCGGGCATGAGTCGTGGGTACGTCCAGCCTACGCCGCAGCATCGGCGGTAGAACGCTGTCTAGGTCAACTATCTAGATAATAATCTCACAAAAATTGGCCATGACCTCTCCAAAAGGAGGGCAACCACACAATCAATATATAAACCTGTCAAGATCTCAACTCCAAACGGAGGAGCAATAACAAATGATAATCTCAAGTACTCAATCACGAATCTAAGCACGATAAGATAACACAGAGATCTAACAACTATAAAGTCTAACCAACAACAACTACGACAACAACCACAACATCAAAATAATAATACAACATCCAAAAATAATATACAAACAAGGTCTCAATCCAAAACCGGAGACAAATCCGGTGCTAAAGCTAATAAAAACAATAACAAAGTCCCAGTGATCCCGGCTACCAACCCGGAAATTACCCCTAAACTAGAGGGTCCCTGTCTGCACCATCGACAGGCTCGGGTCCATAAAACGTCGGACACCAATCCTCCGGATACTCTGAAAAAATATGTCCAGTCAGGACTGGAGCAAGTACATCTCTAACAGCAGTTCCATTTAAATGATAAAAACTATAAAACAATTATAGCAAGTAGCAAGAAGAATGAAGCAAGTATGAAACAAGAAAATATGTATAACTGGTGCATAAAGGTAAAGATGCATGGATATCAGAGCAAGATAGTAATAACTGCAAGATACAAGAAATCTACACTAAGAGTAAGTCTGTGCACATGAACGTGTAGTGAGTCCAGCATGAAAAACATGTAGTGAGTCAAGTCCAGAAACATGTAAGTGAGACAAGTCAAGAAATACATGAGAGTCCAGACTATAAAGAATGAACTCGGTGTCTTTGAAATACTTGTTTCGACATGTAAACGGCTAGGGGTAAGTACGGCTCACCGCGCACTGGGTGCGCGGCTGCTATCATTCCAGATTAGACCAGAGGGAGTAATTCCTGATGATGCCAGATAGGAATGTTTACATGTCTACTCGAGTATTTCCCTGCCCCGACTAATACAAGTGGATCCAAGACCCGACACGTAAATCAAGATGAGTCCAGCCTGAATATGAGTGATGCCTGTAGTGATGCCTGTAGGTGATGCCAGTAGTGATTCCAGAATAGAGGCCAGAAACATGAAATGTATGTATCGCAAGTAAATGAATCCAGAAATATCAATCAGTGTCCCGTGTTGTGCCAGAATAATCAGATGATACTATACTAGAAGCTGAATCATAATAATCATCAAATAATGAAAACTATCAGAGAATGTACTCGCCTGACGTCCTGAGCAACTGGCGATCCGAATTGGTGTCACAAGAACCTAATGCGAAAAGCAAGGTTAAACAGGGTTCTAATGAGTTAAACAGATATGAAATAATTAAAAATAGGCTTCTAGGGTCGTTCTAGGTCAAACGGGTCAAACCGGTGAAATCTGGGTCAAAAAGTCAACTCTTGGTCTAAAAAGTCAACTCTAGGTCAAAACTAGGTCAAAAGTTGACTTTGGCGGTCAACCGAGTCAACTACGGTCAAGTCTGGGTCAAACTAGGGTGCTCCTGAAATTCTAGGTCAAACCGAGCTCATTAAGCTAGAAAACTCACAAACTCACCTCCTTGAGATACCGGGATACCCTCGGTATCCGATACCTCAACCTAGGCTATATACCCCGCCTATACCCTCTAAAACCTATGCTAGCACGCGTAAATATATACACATAAGCATATAAAAATCACTCCAATACTATTCCTAGGATATTGCTCAAATACCCCGCTCGAAACCCAATACCTTGGTTATCTTAAGGTATTGAGATACCTCGGTATCTCAAGGTATTGAGATACCGCTCTAAACTCAACCCGACTACCCCTCTAGCTAGCTAACTATGCATAAACATATATATCTAGCTATAATCTAGGCTAAAATATAGATATCTAATACATATAGGCATATACCTAGGTATCTACACCCAATACCTTACCTTACCTTACCTTACCTTACCTTACCTTACCTTATCCTCAAATATATATATATATATATCTATATCTAGATATCTAACTATCTATCTAGCTATGTATATATCTATTTATAAATCTATCTATCTACCTCTCTAGATATCTATAGATATATATAGCTATAGGTATAAATATCTATACCTTAGATATATATATAACTATCTACCTATCCATTACCTACTTATCTATCTTATTACCTATTTATCTAGTAATCTAACTACCTATCTATATCTATATATCCATCTAGTATCTATATATGTATCTCCCTAGCTAACTATTATCTATCTAATAATCTATCTATCTTATGCATCTATCTAGGTATCTAACTATCTATCTAACTATCTAGTATCTATATAGTATCTATCTATTTATCTCTAACTATCTAGGTATCCATTTACCTATATCTAATCTATCTATTTAATCTATCTATCCAACTATCTATCTAAATATCTAACTATCTATTAATCTCTCTAACAATCTATCTAACTAATCTATCTTTCTATCGAGATATCTAGATACCTACCTACTAGATCTCTACCTATCTAACTATCTATCTAATACCTATTATCCATCTATCTATCATTCTATCTAACTTTCATCTATCTACCTAACTATCTAGATATATGTATCTATATCTATCTACTTATCCATCTATATATATATACCTCTCTCTCTCTCTCCCTCGCATACTGCTGCTACTAGCGCTGCTACATGGCTGAATTGCTGCCTTGCTGCTGTTGCTGCTGCTGCAGCGCTGCGCTCGAGCGAGCGAGCTGCTGCCGCGGCGCTGCCGCGGCGCTGCCGCGCGCTGGAACTGCTGCTGCTGCTGCTGCGGCTGTGTGCAGTCCGCTGCCTCGCTCTGCTGCACCCAAACACAAGCACACACACACACGACCACACACACACAATCACACAAACACATCTCAACACACACACATAAGCACACACATATATCTATACATATATAAACACACATCTATATATATATACACACATATATATCTACACTCATATATCTATATATATATATATACACATACACACTCACACACTCAAACATAAATACATATACCCTCACACACACTCACACACACTCACCTACACACTAGCACACACTCACACAAGCACTCACCTACACACATACACTAGCACTCACTAACACACTCACAAACACATAACCACACATATATATATATAAATAGAATATATATATATATATATATATATATATATATATAGGAACACACACACAAATAAATATATATATAGAGACATTTATACACAAACACAACACTACCACAACGATGCACACAACGCTCACAACGCCCCACCTACGCACGCCCAACGACCCCGACACTCACCAACGCCTATAAATATATAAAATATAACTCGAAAACTCTAGCACACACTCCCCGATACTAACCCAACGCGCGTACAAGCCCGAAACGAGGAACCCAAGTCGAAATGGTCGTTCGGTCATTTCGACGAACACGTAGTGCGCGGCTCAGAAAACCTCCTGAAACGCACACCAAACGAACTCGGAATCGGCCACGCGCTCTACACGATGTCTAGATCCTAGAAAATGCGCTCCCGCGTCGATTCTAGGCCCGTGGCGAAAACGCACACGCACTTAGAATCGGCGACGACGAAAAGCCCCAATTTTGCCCGAAACGCCCGTTTCTCCACGATACGGCTTCCCGTGTCCGAACGGAGACACGCACTCACCCTCAAGACACCCGACAACGTCTACCTAGGTCCATCTAACCTAGGGCATCACCCAAAATTGGGCCAAATTCGGATTCCATTCAAAATTGACACAAAACCTAATGTTAAAGTCTCCAAACACTACCCAACTAGTTCCAACTTCCTCCCACGGGTAGCCTAAGGGTCTAGGAAGGTTCTAAAATATTAATTACACTATAAAAGATTAATTACAAGGGAAAAATTAGGGTTTACCTCTTGGAAGTTGGAATCCCAAGCCAAAATCTCCAAAATGCTCCAAATGCTCCAAATCCTCCAAATCAAGCTTCCAAGCTCCCAAATCTAGCTCCAACACAAAATCTAGGCTCTACCCACCTAGGTTGGGGGAAAATGTAGGGTTAGGGTTACATAAAGAAGGAGGAATGGAAGAAAGAAGGAAGAAAAAGGACTTACTTGAAGTGGGAAGGAGAAAGGAAGAAGAAAAATGAGTGGAGAAGAAGAAGAGGTGAAGAAGAAGAAGTAGAATGAAGAAATGGGGGCTGGGGCTGCTGTTCCACGGTCTGGGAGGAGCTGAAATGGTCGGCCAAGGATAGTTAAAGGGGTTACACAAGTTTCCAAATTCCCAAAATGCCCCTACTCACTTGGTTTCGGGTTCCGGGTTCCAAAAGCACTCAAACTAGCTCCAAATCTCTCCCACTAACCTTCTAAAAATAAAATAAATATTTCTAAGCCCCAAAATAATTTTCACAAGGGTGTGGGCTGGGTCGGACATGGGTCCACTAGGGTCTGACATGGGTCCAGGCTAGCCAAAATCCTAAAACAAACAATAAAAATATAATACAATCAATAATTAAATATAAATACAATTAAATATAAATAATCCACAATTAACTAAATTAAAAAAAAAATACCCGGCTCTGGAAATGGGGTGGTGACAGCCTTGCACACAGATACGGGATTTAGACGACTGTGAGACAGGACAGAGGCCGACATACAAACAGGACTCAGGATACATGAAGACGGAACATTAAGGTGTGGAGATTGCCTATACGTTCTGAGTGGCGAGCTACGCCAAGAGTTGATGACCGAGGCTCATAGTTCGATTTATTCTATTCATCCTGGGGGTACGAAGATGTACCGAGATTTGAGGCAGCATTACTGGTAGCATGGGATAAAGAGAGAGATTGCGAGGTTCGTGGAAAGATGCTTGGTATGTCAGCAAGACAAGGCTGAATAACAGAGAACTGTAGGACTATTGCAGCTGCTTCCCATTCTCGAGTGGAAGTGGGAACACATTACCATGGACTTCGTCACAGGATTTCCGCGGAGCCCTAGCGGGAAGTATGCAGTTTGGGTTGTCGTAGACAGACTCACCAAGTCTGCATATTTCTTGCCCTTCAGAGTTGGGCAATCCATAGAGATTTTAGCTGTCATATATATGAGGCAGATAGTACGATTACATGGAGTGCCTGTCAGCATCGTATCGGATCGTGATTCCAGATTCATGTCACATTTTTGGCGGAGTATGCAGGAGAGCCTAGGAACTCGTCTCAAGTTTAGCACTGCATATCATCTACAGACTGAAGGCCAGTCAGAGCACACAATACAGATATTAGAGGATATGTTGAGAGCGTGCATGATTGATTTTGGAGGATCTTGGAAGGACCACCTACACTTGGTGGAATTCTCCTACAATAACAGTTACCAGGCCAGCATACAGATGGCACCTTATGAGGCACTGTACGGTAGGAAATGTAGGTCGCCAGTTTGTTGGAGTGACGTGGGAGAGCGTCAGATACTTGGTCCAGAGTTGGTGACACAGACAGTGGAGAAGGTCAAGCAGGTTTAGAGCCACCTGCGTGCAGCACAGGACAGACAGAAACATTGGGCAGATGCGCACCGCAGGCCATTGGAGTTCAAGGAGGGTGACCATGTATTTTTGAGGATATCGCCCACTCGTGGTACCATCAGATTCGGAGGCAGAGGCAAGCTAAGTCTGAGGTACATCGGGCCTTTTGACCTCTTGGAACGAGTTGGCGAAGTGGCTTACCGTCTTGCATTGCCTCCATCATTAGAAAGAGTGCATGGCGTATTTCACGTATCGCAGTTGAGGAGATATGTGACAGACCCTAGCCACGTGCTTGATCATTCGGAGATTACAGTCGGGCCCAGTCTGTCTTACGTAGAGCAGCCAATCGAGATTCTTGATCACAGTGAGAAGACCCTGAGAGGGGACTATTCGACTGGTCAGAGTGGCATGGAAGCACCATTCACCAAGCGAGTCTACTTGGGAGCACGAGAATTCTATTCGACAGCGGTTCCCGTACTTATTTGAGGATCAATGTACGATTTTACGTACGGCATTTGAATACTAGTTGTGTTAAAATTCTCTTAGCTATTATCGTGCTTTACTTGTAATTTCGGGGACGAAATTTTTCTAAGTTGGGAAGAATGTAAACACCCTCGATTAATTCTATAAATAGTCAGGTTTGGTTTGGAAATTTTTTGGATTTAGCAGTAGATGTTGTGGTTTAGAGTGGAGTGAAGTCTGACTGTTATTTTAATTCATTTAATTAAAATCCTTGACGAGCCCTATCATTGATTAATTATTCGGAGCCCAATATCAGCCCATAAATTCCATCGGACTATTGTACTTCTGACTTGACTCACCAATTTAGGCACTAGAGTTTTCCGTCACTTAAAATCAGATTTTGTTGTGCTCTAAATTAATTGCACAATTTTTCGAAACCGTAATCCATATTTAATTCCGTGTCGGACACCTGTGTCGTTATTCTAAATTTTGAGATACCAACTTAACTAGTTGAGCCGGACCAACAAAAGGGTCCAAGACTGACTCCAAGCCCCTACCATTTTTGACCTTTGCATCATTTCCGGATTTTGACCCCAAGTGCCCCCCATTTAATTTAAAAGCGGGGGACACTTTAATTCTATTTAAATCGTGGATACCAATTTTGCCTAATCCTATTTTAATCCTTAATTAATCCTGATGGCTATTAAATTAAACCCGTGCCAAACCCCCAGCACCCCCTCGCCATGCAAATCATTAACCAAAATTTTTCCCATAATTTTTGCGTCATTTTATGTGTTCGTGCAATTTCTCGAACTTAAGGGGATAATTTGCAAATATGGTAACATGTGTCAAAACCTCATTGGTTTAAACCCAAATGGAGAAACCCCCACCCATGACCGTTCTAACCACACTCCACTCTCCTTTGTGAGCACACAATTTTTTCTTTATGACACATCCTAGCCATCCATTCAAATTAGGATTCACCATCACCCTCCATCCAACACCACTCCCCTATAAAACATCAACATCACCTCACCCTCATAAACCCCAAAGCAGGCCCTAATTCCTAGGTGTGGAAAACCCCCCCTCTATCTTTCTCCTCTCTCCTCTACATGGGAAACCAAGTCACCACCTCCATATTTATAATTTTCTTTCTTCTTCTTACATTCTTCTTCTTCTTCTTCTTCTTCTTCTTCCTGAGAAGACCCGTCCGGCCGACCAACTCTGTCCGACCAGTGCACTGCCCTCGTTCGCTCCGGCCCGGCTGAGCGGCTCCTCGACTTCAGCAAGCGGTCTCCCTCATCCGACTGCGGTGCAGCGGCCCGACTCTACTGTGCACCCGACTCCGACGAAGTGCACAGCTGACCCGCCTGCAGCCGACGGTGCTACTCTCAACTCCGACGCCCGTGCGGCCTACCCGACTCCGGTGCAGCACCCCGCGGCTGACCTCGCACCCCGCTCCGGCGTGCCCGATGGTGCAGCACAGCCTCCGACTCCGGCTGTGCAGTGCATCCCCGCCGCTCCATGGTGCAGTGCAGCCCCGCCCACGAGCTCCGGCGGCTCAGCAACTCCGGTGAGCAGGTCCTCCACGAGCCACTCACCTCCTCTATCACTTCCCCCCCGACTCCACAGATCCCCAACTCCGGCCTTCTTCTCCGGCGAGGAGACAACCACCTGCATCTCCATCCGCACCATCATTGTCACCACCACCAGCACCATCACACCATTGCCACACCCTTCCCTTGAGCCCCCAGCCATTGCTTCACCTCCTCACGGCTAGCCCGAGCCGCTCCGGCCAGCTGTTCCTCCCTCGACTCCGGCGGACTTCCTCCATCCGACCTCCTCCCCGTCCGACTTCAGCATCACCATCATCACCATTAGCTTTCACCATCGTCATCACTACTACCACCCCGCGGCCACCCTCTACCGGCCGTGCTCCGGCGTCGACAACCACGTCAAGGTCGACTCTCTCCCCCTCTCTTTGATTAATAGTTATGTTAAGTTTTAACTAAGGTTTAAGTATTAGTGTTTATATAATTGTTTTATATTGATGAGAAGCATGGGAAAATGGCTTAAGATTGGGTTTAAATAAGGTTTAACGGTTTTAGAGTTTATGTAGTGTTTTAAGCATATATGTATAGATAGTTGTTAGGGTTTGATGGTTTAATAATGTTGTGTAGTTGTGGTGAAGCATAAATAATCTTGTTCCAAGTGATGCTTAATGTTTATGTTGAATAAAGTAAATGTGATTTAGGTTAATGATGACTAAGACCAACGATGATTAAGGTGAATGTGGATTATAATGACTTGAGATTAAGGTTAAATGGTGAACTTGGGGTTTATTCGTCATCAGTATATTAAAATGCAATTGAATGATAGACATTGAGATTAGGGTTTAACATATTTACTTATGTGCATGGTAATCTGTATGGATGAGCAGTGATTGTGGGTGAAATGATACCGAGGGTTGAGGAAGACCTAATACTTAATAAGTAAATACTGTCAGGGATTGAACATTGATGAACACCGAGGAGCACGGGATTGATGAAGGATTTATGTGTAGTGTAAAATGCTCGATTTAAATGTATGATTAGTAAGGATAGTAGGTGAATGACTGATTGAGGACTAGTGTGATCGGTAATTTAGAAACTGGAAATTTAAGGTGATTAACTTAGGGAGGCACCTGGTGATTTTTAACAACGATATTAAGCGAAGAAATTAAAATCATAAACTGTGTTTGAGGATGATTTGATGATGTGGTACTGATGACTAAATGTTTTGACTATCGTACCGATAGTCAACTGTGATCAACCCCCTAGTGTCTTGTCCCGGTGAGTCGTAGCTGAGACTGAGTTTAGGTGTAGACATGTGTAGCATCCCCGTCTATCATGGAATAGATTATTGATTATTGTTTTGTATCTCATCTCTAGGTACTACGGGACCTGAGGACTTGGACGCAGTACCAGGACCCCGTCATCAGCAGCCGCACGCAGGCAAGTGTACCTTGCCATCCTGTATTTTAATTTACAGATATTTATTGTTTCGTTATGTACATTGTGCACGTATTTATGTTAACGTTCGATACCTCGCGTCCGGATCATAACCGGGTGCTGACATTCGTCGTAACATCTTAGAATAATTGTTAGATGCTTTGTAGTACCTTGATGCACGTACCTGAGTACATCGACACCCCAGGACACACTCATACACTGTGATCGTGCCAGATTCCTGTATCCTGATACTTTCATCATGACCAGAGACTGGGACGACCTTAGGGTCGCGTCTGTTGAGTTACTTTCGTGAGTCGAGACTGTTAGATAGAGGTTCAGGTTCAGCGCACCATTGTTGACCGCTTGGGAAGGGGAAGACAGTTACTAGACGTTTGGGCTCCTCTGCACGCGCTTATATATGTATATATACTATTTCCATAGTGATCCTGTATCTAGAGTAGTTGTACCACCCGTGTGACTCCTTGCCCGGAGCTGCGGTACGTGCCGTGTATTTCCGTGTCCGGAGCTACGGTTTTATTTTAGAAAGCCCACGCGTCGAACATTGTCTTCAAACTGTGTCACAGTTGTTTGGTTATGATAGAGTACCCTGTCGTTGCACTTGTACTTTCTGTTACTTGGCTTGTTGTATTTTTATACCTTGTTACGTCCCTCTGAGGACCTGGTTCCCTGCTAGTTTTGCAGCATAGGTGATTACGGAGCATTTGGAGTTGATGTTGGAGTCGCATGTCTTGCTGGCATGGTACCAGGTACTCATATTATATCTACCGGCATTATGGTTATTTTACATTGTTTATTTCATCTGCTGTTGTAGCCTAGTTTTTATAGACTCATACTTCTTCTCGAGTTTATTCGAGTTAGTGTGTTATTGGGCGGCCGACTCTAGCACATATAGCTCTTTCTTGTATACTGCTGTACATTGTGGATTGAGACATAGAGGATTACATTTATGGGATATCTAGATAGTGCCCTTTTATATTATAGCTTATACATATTCGAGTCAGACCAGAGTCTGGTCGAATGCGTAGCTGGCGTGTCACGTATTACGTATTTTAGGACTGTGGCGTGACACCAATAGACTATGTTCATGAATATTCGTTGCTTATCTCTCTGAATGCCAACAAAGTGGTATTGAAGTTTGTTGCAATTATAAAGTATACAATTTTAGTAACTTTTAACGTTTGTGAATTACAACGAAAAAGAGTACAAATAATCCTAACACTGAGAATTCTAGGTACAAATTTAGAGATCTTGGAAAGTGTGACGATGGAGCTCTAGTATTGTAGCTGACTCCTTTACTCCGTTGACGATCGAACGACGAAAGATGATTGCAAGTCTCTTGCTCACTGGCAAGAAGGACAGCAACTGGGTTCTCTTTGCTCTCTGTGTGTATGCATGTGTGTGTCGGAACGCATGTTCCTGCTATTTATAGCCATCCATAATAAAATAGCAATGCGCTACATGTCCTAAAAAATTACCTGGTTTTAGTTCATGTGCGCAGGTTTTGTGCTGCCGCATGGTACTCTCAACAGAATACAGTTGCAATCGTGCACACATATCACGGTTCAACTGCCATGTGGCATTTGTTAGTGTCACGTCACAGTACTGAAATAAGGAGACAGACATGGCCAACTCTCCCGTACAAGGAATAGAACGTCGTACGACGGTCACGACTGTAGAAAAATAAGGAGGTGCATGCTACAATCAAGTCTCCTAGGATCTCAGAATAACTATGTCTCAATCATTCAAGCAAGTTGCAATAACACAGAACATACAATATAAAGCAATAGGGCGTCACAAATGCTCCATCAAAATATTTTAGAAGTCTAGCCGTCAAAATGTTAGGCTAGCAGAGTATCAATAGTTACATAACCGAGATAAGTTACAGTTTGATAATATTACAGTTATGTAAAGGAACTGATGTCCAGAATAGCCGGCTAACTGGTGTCGGTGGTTAAACGCCCAAAAAGAGAAAATAATGTATAATACGAGCAGTGATCTAGAAACACACTCATGTCCCTCAGTGGCCATCCGTCTGGTGCACGCCATTATCGAAAAGATAAGCTAGATCCTTAGGTACTGGCTCTAAACATGGCCATACAAAATCAGTGGGGTTAGACCCCAAATAGCAAGTACTACAAGGAAGCACGAATGAAGAAACAGAAACCAGGTCAAGCATACAGTGCAAGAGCCAAGAATCATTGGCGCGTGCCCCATCATCGAGATAACATAACACTCCTTCACCAAACAAGAAAAGAAAATGCCATGTCACACGAGATAAGATATGTCCTATAACTATGGTCAAGCTAAGGTTCTATGTGGTAGTTCGGGCCATATTCCATCATAGCATAATAGCTCAACTCCCCAACCAAATAAGGACAGAAGTTGAACCACCACACAATGACAGTCCATGTCACTAAGCTACTAGCAGAAAATAGAATCACAAATGAGTTAGGTTAAATCGGCCATACAAAGTTACGGCTTGTTATGTGGAGTCTGGGGCCATCCCAGAAAATAATGCATAATAAGTATCCTCAGATCGTACCATTTCGAGCAAGGCTAATCGAGCCAAGATTATACAGGAAGGCAAGCAGGATCGCACCAGTCCCCGTTAGGGCCACCACGCTAATAAATCAGTAATAGTTTCAGCCTTCTTATAGGGAAAATGCTGGCTCGATTAAAATATAAAAGTCGGGTATTGCACTCCACTAGATACGCACGATATATAATATCCGTGGTGGCCAGCCTTGCACACCTTAAAAATTATCAAGAGGTGGCCCATCATGCACGATCTCGGAATATCGTCCCCTCCCTATGTTTTAACAACTTTTAAGTTACCTAGTTAACCCTACAGTTATGTGGAATTCCATGCCATGGCCACATGAACATTTTTCTTAAGATGTCGTACAGAGTACGGGCACACTTGGTATGAATCCATTATAATTATCAGGAGTTAAGTCTGGATTCACCCAAGTGTAGATGCAACATTCAAGCAAGCTTTAACCTAGCCACGCTATGGTTCTGACCAATTATTATTTTTGTGCCAAGAAATCAGGAATATATACAATATCATACACCGAGAAGGATTTTATGTCATATTTCAGTGTACATGTTGGCCAATGTCCCACACTCAGTGTACAATAAACCGTCAAAAACAGGCAAGTAGAAAAATATATCAGCATGGATACAATAACCAAGTCAGGATACCAAGCCTAGCAGTTGGTCACATGAATCATGTCTTGATCAAGTCAGGAAATATAATTAGTCAGGAATCCTCATTCACAGGATTTACGTATTGGGCCAATGTCACTGGAATCATGCTGGTCAGGAAATATAGTCGATCATACCAAGTATCGTTCATGTTCATGGATATCTCATTAATTAATTCCTCAAGTTCTTAGATCATAGATCACTAGTCATGGTCAAGCTAACATGAACAACTAATCAGGCATAGGCACCAAGTGCACAACAGGATCTACACATGCACACACAAGGTCAACGAGAGTATCTCTATCATAGGCTTACTTCAACAGAGTACGCGGGGCTAGGGACTCTGGCATACAAAGTAGAGAAACACACATGCAAAGCCCAGCGTATAAATACAGAGTACTCAAGCATGACATACTTTGACCAAGCACGCTAGCAAGCAGCAAAGTATAGCATACTCTAAAGGAGTACACGAGCCAGGCAAGGGTGGCGTACTATAAAGAAGCACGCAAACAGGCAAGCAATGACGTACTACACGAGAGTACGCGAATAGGCATAAATAGCGTACTAAATCCATGCAACAAATAACAAGCAGGCGGCGTATAAAGCCGATAAACACACATGCAAGGGTGGCATACAAAACCAAACACTCCAACCACAAAAAAATAAAACACAGAAAACAAGGGTGGCTCAACAATCAAAAGCACGACAGTCAAGACTCGAGAACCGATGCATGCCAAAGTCAAGGCTCGACAGTCGAGGCGAGAACCGGGCAATAGTACGTCGAAGGCTACTAAATGGTGGCGTACTATTGTCACGGACAGCCAACGAGTTCACAGCAAAAGTACGCCGGCCTAGAACATGCCAATAATACGCCAAGTCAACGCAGTCGCGTACTTTCACTGGGAAGGCAGGCTCAGGGTACGCCAATTGTACGCCAAGGCCGAGACCTTCAAAAATATGCCTAGGAAGACTTACAAGAGTTCTTCTCCCTAGCGTACTTTTGTAAGGAATTGGCAGTACTCACAGAGCACGCACGGGATGTATGGAATGTGGGTCACACTGAAAGTGCGCCCAAGTTACAATATTCTCATGTGCACTCCTTTGTTACTGTTCTTCTTCTCCAACCCGGCCTACCATTGAAACCCTAAGCTTGAGCTCAAGACTTATGGCAAGGCTCCAAGTCACAAGCAACCAAAGCCAAAATCAAAAAAATTCCCAGGCTCTAAAACATGAACCAAGAAGCTTTCAAAAATATATAGTTTTGGGAGATCAATCCCTAGAAAAATATACTCATGAAAACCCATATAATAAAACTTAGATCTACACCAATTCCATCTTCAAAACCAAAAACACCAAGAAATAACCATGATCAGGAACATCATAGGCACACAAGGAACTAATTAAAACAAATAAAACATAAAAATAAAACTATAGTAAGATTATGTTTCTTCATATTTGCAAGGTGTACTTGCTTATGAAAAAAGAACAAAAGAAATGAAACAATGAGAAGAGAGAGAGAGAGAGAGAGAGAGAGAGAGAGAGAGAGAGAGAGAGAAAACAAGGATATATAGTGCTAGGGTTGGTTTTTGAACCGTTGGATCCTACCAACTGATTTAAGCCACACACCTCAACCCAAGCCAAGACAAGGGCTAGCAAATGTACGCCGACCTCAACCAACCGGGCACACAAGAATGCGCATAAGAAAAATGCTAAGTCAGGAAATGTACTAGAAGTGCGCCAAAACTAGGTGTATTCCAAGTACGTCGGAAAAGGGGAGTGGCAATTAGGATCGACAGTTACTGAGATCTTGGGTTATCATGCCCCAGTACCAGAATACGGAGATGGAAATAGCCAGCTACCCCGTACAAGGTACTATACGTCGTATAGAGATCACAGTTGTAATAAGACAAGGGGGTACATGCTACAATCAAGTCTCCTATGGTCAAGAACTTCTACCTCTCAATCATTCAAACAAGAAACAATAAACATAGAGCATATATGATAAAGCAATAAGGTGTCCCAAACGCTTTCTCAAAATTTTTTGAGACCAGCTGTGCCAAATAATAAGCTGACAGAGTATCAAAAGTACATGACAGTGATCAGCTGCAGTCTGGTTTAATACAATTATGTAAGGATACTAATGTCCAGACGTGCCGGCTAATAGGTGTCGTAGCTAAACGTCCAAAAGAATAATTGTACAATGACGAGCAAGGAAGAAGAAAATACACTCGTTATCCTCTACGACCATATTCCTGGTACGCACCATGAGTTGGGGGATGACACGCTTGTGATACGACTCCACCACACAACCAAACGCATCCCGAAGGACACGAGCAAGTTTAATATACTAAATATGAACAATACATATAATAATTAGATCAACTATGCTCCGTATAATAATAAACTACAAGCAATGCTAAACAAGCATAACCTTCAAAGAAATCTCTAGAAAAATGATCGAGCAAGCTTTACAAACCCATAAAGATTACAACTTTGAACAAAGACGGCAAGCAGAAATTCCCACTAACAAGCACACACCTTTCCACTAAATTAACAAAAAATCGCTCAATAGCATTGCAACATTCAACAAACAAAACAAAAACCTAACTTTTTTCACATTACCGATAGCACACATAATCAAAATCGTAATTTGATCACAACCCACCTGCTAAAATAGCGCCCCAATGAAATCCAACATAACTCGCCTCCGAAATTGAAAAAATAAAATAAAAATCTTCGTAACCCTAGAAAAAATGAGGGATGAGGAGGAGTGTGGTCGAGTGGGGGTTCCAGAAAGGGGAAGAGTAGGTGGGGATCCTAAAGAGGAAAGTGGTGGGGATTAGGGAACAAATCGATGAGAGAGAGAAAATATTAGGGTTAGGGTTTTGTCCTAATTTTTGGAAATTGCGGGATTCCACGAAGTTAGCGTGCAGCTGACCGCGATACTTATACAGCCCTGGATTATGGCTACTCGCTGACCTTCAGGTTTTAGATGTGGGATCTTGCAAATGAGCCCCTCTCAAGTCAACTATTTAATTTATTTTGTGAATGCAATGAAAATTGTGGATCTTGCCATTTTATTATATTTTATTTTAAGTGAGGTTACCTTCAAAATGGAGGCAATGAGAAAAAAATTGCAATTTGGATTTTTTTTTTTTCACCTTGTAAGCATTTTTTGGGTTGGTAGGACAAGCACACAAAAATCAAATTTTTATTCTCGGGTTGTACAAATCAAAATTGTATTCAACGAAAAAACAATACACATACGATGGTTCTGTTTTTCTTTCATTCGATCAAATAAATCAAAATATGTTTCATGTAAGCAAAAGATATAAAATACATAATATTCATAGTATGCAGTTGGAGTACATTAGGGAACTACTCGAGTTATATTTATTTATCAAAGTCTTTATGTTAAAAGATAAAAATTGTAAATAGTGAAAACCAATAAGATTTAATATATTGTTTAATGATAAAAAAATCAAAGAAATCGACATGATCAAAATGCAAATTCTACAATAACTCCTAATGTTATTTGACTAATTTTTTTAGAAAAAAAAAATAGAGATAATTGACTTTGTTTCGATGCGATATGTTAAGAAAGAACTATTAAACACATAAAATTGTATATTAAACAGATATATTTGATCGTAAAAACTAAACGATGAGTAATTCATTTTTTACAAGAAAATATCAGTTGAATTATAGCCCACCATTGCTCATTATATAGATCTACTATTATATAGATCTATGTTGATCAAAAGTTTAGAGGAGGATAGCATACACCAGATAGTGCAAAAATTTTAATATTTATATTAAAAATTGTTAAGGATTGACAAAAGTTACGGAAAGCACGGTCCGTCGGGCCTTATTATAGTTTACAATAGAAACATTACGTTATGAAAATACATTTAGTCAATTGATCATAAGAGCAAAAGTAAACTTTTTTTTTTTGGGTGGGGGGTGGGGACGCAGACAATATAATTTTTTTTTTGCAGCACGCGATATTCAAGTCCAAATGAGCAATAAGAACATTTTCACATGGAGTGATATGCAAAGGTGGGGAAATAGTGCAAAAACACAGTAGTCTTTGAATGATATACAAAGCAGCGTTGGCTGGTCATGGGTGAAGTTGATTATTATTTGAATGGTGAAGTTGATTATTATTTGAATGGGGGACAGGGGTTTGGTCCAAAAATGGTTTGTTTTGGTCTAAAGCCTGAACCAGGAACCGACCAAAATGGTATCGGTGGGTTGGGTGGAATTTTGCGCTACATTTCTGGAAAGGGGAACATCGAAAATAAAAACCAAACCAAACCAAACACCTGTAAAGGGACAAGTAACAATAAATGCCGGAAATAAATAAATAATTCGCTAGAGGGAGGGCTTGAACCTCCGACCTTGTGGTTAACAGCCACACGCTCTAACCAACTGAGCTACTCCAGCTTTTGTTGGAAGTAAAATATGTATAATATAATAATACATAATATACCATTAATGGAAGTTGCTATAAGGAAAAAGGGTTAGAATTGCTCTCCTCCCCTCTAGAATTACCTGCTATTCAATCAATACTGCCAATAGTTGCTTTGGAGCGAACTTGGACTTAGAATTTAAATTTGGCTGAAGTTCATAGTATCAATGCAGTACCGAACTTTAGATTTTAAGATCTGAGATGAATTCTAAATGTAGTTCCTTCAAAGTTTAATGTTCATACGAAATTTTTTTTTTCCATCGAAGATGAAACAATAATATTATCAATAAAAATTCAATAAATAAAATAATAAACAAAATATACTATCTGCAATAATATATGTTATAATGAAATACCAATATAATTGATAATGTTTCAAACAAAAATATAAGAAGAATCACAATTGTCAATTAGGCTTATCATGTTCACGAATTTTCAAGTTAGGTAACCAAAATGACTCTCAATTTATTTTTTATTTTTTAAAATAAAATTTTTAGCTTCTTTTATAGATTAAGGATAATTTTGATAATCAACTTTAAAAATACGTGGACATTGTAAAAGTTTTATCGACAATTACAGTTCCCAAAATAAATTACGCAACATATAGATATATGTACAAACATTGGATTTTTGAAAGAAACATTTACCATTTATGTAATACGCGCATTTACAATTTCTATAATTTAATTAAATATTGAATTACAAATAAAATTGCATACTTTATTCAAATATATGATTTAAATATTACTAATTTGTTAAGAATTGGTTAATAATACATCTAATTTTTTTTTAAAGAATATAAGTTTATTTTTGAGAAATTTTGACTTATTACAACTTTAACCATATTTAAGGGTGCACCTCAACAGTTTTTTCATAATGTACAAAATCCTCCATTTTTGACGAATTTCGTATGGGATTGACGGTCAACAACTTTGACAAAAAAAAATTGACCAAAATGCCCTCACATTGTCTTCTTCCTCTTTCCTCTCACCCTCCCTTCTCCACCCCCCTCCCCTCCGCGAACAAGTTGTTGTTGCCGCCGCCGTCCCCCCTCCCCCCATCCCACGGGCAAGCTGTCACCGTCGCGCGCTCCCCCTCCCCCCCCCCCTCCGCCACCGACCCCCACGTCCCAACCCCCACTCCAGCAGCAACAGCAACATCTGCAACATGGTAAGCGACGGCGCGAGCGACTGCTGCTACTGCTACTGATGTCGCTGCGGGGCCGGTTGTCACGCCCCAGTCCCAAAATGCCGAGGGACTGAGCACGTGAGCAATGGCCAGCAGCACGCACCGATGGACAACCCAATTTAATGGATCCATCAGGGCATGCTTAAGCTGTAGTCTAACAGGAAATAGATCAATGATACAGGTCACAGACTAATCTATTCTCATCCACAACAGGTAAACACAGAGTAACTGCCAGAAATAATGCAATAGAATAAATAAGCAAATCTCAATAAATATCTCGGGAAACAATCCGAGAATATGTCTGGTACAACAGATGCAAATGGACAGGAAATAATCAACTGGAAATAGAAATAAATGACTACATACGGCCAATGCTCAGGAGAAGTCCTCTGGTGCGAGCTCGTCTTCAGGTCCTGGTACAGCTCCTGGAAGTGCTCTGGTACGGGGTATCTCTGGATGGATCTCTTCAGCTATACCTGGGGACATAGTCCATTCCAGGTCCTCAGGGGACATAGCAAAGTACAGATAATACAAGCCAAAATATAAGCAGTGCAAAAATAAGGAGACAGCAGGGTGAACTATGTAACCAACTAAGTGATAAATGCAAGTTGAGAGCATCACTAGAACTCAGGCTGAGCCACTACCAGCTCTGTGTCGGGGAGCCGGGGTAGCAGTAATAACACGTAAAGGGTCTAGCTCTGCTGGAGAGTCTACGACCTCACACTAATAGTATATATATATGAAAACAGCCTGTAGCCTGTGTGTCTCTCCCCACCCAATGTAATCACACGTCCTATGTCCATGTGGCCCCATTTTCATGTCACGTAAGATCATATCTAATGCAACAAGTCATATAGTATCTAGGAACATTATGTCAATGCCATAAAGTCTGTATCCTATACAGAATCACCATGAATATCTCAAAAGATCCTATCCATGAATAGTGTCAAGTGTCCTGGGTTGTAGGGTACTTGATAGGTCAAGTACAAAAGTAAGGGGATCGTAAATCCATCTCTAAATGACCAACCCAACACCGCGTACGGTGTTGGCACCCGACTATGATCGGACACTAGGTACGTCACGCGTTTTCTAGGTTAAGCAGTTTAAACAAGTTTATATGAATTTACACAAGACATCCAACAAAGTATTGTTACCGGAAATATGAAAATAAAGACTGCAAGTTTGGCAAGGTGCACTTGCTTGATGTTTGGATTCCACTAAGGTCCTGATTTCGAAAATTTCCAAAGTTGTCTCCGAAAGCTAAAATAAACAGTACCATCACGTTCAGAAGGTGTCAAATAGCTAGGAACGTCTGTCCTTGGGTCCAATTTGGAGACAAGGGCAAAAACGGCAGTTTCGGGCCAAAACGGGGTCCACCGGTGGGCCCGCTTTGCACCGAAAAATGTGTCAGGGTCAACGGTCTCCAAATTCACCAAACTTAGTGTCAACAGGTTAGGAACGCTGATACGAACCCAACGGAACTTTCAGATTTGAATTTCGATGAGCCGATCACAAAATCGCCCGTCGAGCGGGGCTTGTGGGGCCCACGACACGCGATTTCGTCAACGTTCTCAGAATCGAACCAAACTTGACCCACAGGACCAGCGTATCGCTACGAGTCCAATGGTGTAAGTTTTGTCTCGATCTGATATGTGTGCACGAAGTTAGGATGAATTGCAGAAAAGGCAGATACGGGGCGATGTCCGCGGATACGCGTTGATTCTGGTGTGCACGCACACCCGAATCAGCTTCCGCGAAATCCCATACGTCCGTATCGACGAGGCGCACGTATCTGTGAAGACCGCACGCGACCAAGTCGTCCCGTTTGGCAGAGCGTACTCAGTTCCGGGATGAAACAGGGTCTGATTTTTCCTGTTTTTGGATCGCGGTGTGCGATCACCACAGGACGCGATGCCCCGAGAGGTTTGTCCGGGCACCGAGAGGGTCATACAGGCTTCGCGTAGCAATTTACAGAATCGAAATCGGAGATACAGGGTGCAAGATACGAGTACCTGAAGGGGATCCGAAAAACCGGAGTTCGGGTTGTGTCCGACACGTGTCGGACACAAAATTGAAACTAGGGTTAGGGTTTGGGTTCACTGGCCGGCTGCGGCGGCTGAGGGCGTCGCTGCGGTGGGGGAGGCCGGCCGGAGGGCTCGGGCGGCGCCGGCGAGGCTGGGCGGAGGCGGCGCAGGGGCCGGAGGCGGCCGGAGTGGGCTGGAGTTGGTGCCGCTGCTGTTCGTCGAGGAGAGGAGGGAGGAAGAAGGAGGGGCTGGGGGCTGGGCTAGGCGCTGGGAGGAGGAGGTCCGGGCGGGCACGGCGGCGAGGTCGGACGGAGTCGGGCGGTGGCGCACGGCGGCGAGGTCGGCCGGAGTCGGGCGGTGGCGCACGGCGGTGAGGAGGTCTAGGGTTTGGGGAGATGAGGGAGGAGGAGATCGGGGTAGGGGTTTTATAGGCTGGGGGCGGGAGTGGTTGTCTCCGGGCGAGGCGGAGGTGAGAGGGGGTCGTGGGCCGAGGGTTGAGGCGGGGAAGGCGACGTGGCCGGCCGGAAAACGCGGCGGCGGCGGAGGGAGCGGGGAGAGGGAGTCGTGCGGGTTGGGGGTGACTCTCTCGGGTCGGGTCGGAGCGAGTTCCGGGTTGGGCGGACCCGCCCGACCCGCTAAGCTGGGCTGGGCTGGGCTGGGCTGACTAATGGGCTCGGCCCACTGGGCCGGGCCGGGCCCCCAAATAAATAAAAAATATAATTTATAATAACAGTAATAATAATAATAATAATAATTAGAAAAATAGTTTTTAGGCTTTTAAAAATAGGTCTGAGGCCCAATAAAATCCCAAAAAATTACCCTAAGTCAGGTTTTCTATTTTACACCCAAAAATATTATTTTCATAATATTTTAATACTGTTTAATATCAATGAAAAATCATTTAAATATTAAAACCCTGTTTTTAATTTACAGAAAAATCCCAAAAAATTCCAGAAAATTGTGAAAATTCCAAGTTTTAAAATTTTGAAAAATCAAGGGGTTTACAATCTACCCCCCTTAAGAGGATTGCGTCCTCGCAATCAAAGAATAACCGGTCAACAGAGATGACGCGGTCGCAACATCGTTTGAAAATACATCACAAGATACTTAGGGAAGTACCGTTTCCCTAAAAATTGAAAGTTTACACTTTCCAGGAAAATCTAGTTAAAATTATAACTTTTATGAAAAACCAGGTTGTTATTAACAAGTTACAAATTACTAGGTTGGGGCTGAGGTCACGAACCAACGGGCACGAGCTAAAACAAGACTAGAAACGGATAACTACAAATCACTTACGCGCATCAGCTACTCCACGAGTCTGCGCGTTCTCCATGGTCTTCGCTGGAGCTTGTCCGTGTCCTTGCAGTTGATTCCTCTGCTGCTGTTGAGTCTGCTGGAAGAGTGTTGCCTGGGTTACCAAGGGTGGCCTCGGTATTGGTGAAGCTTGCAATGCTGGAGAGGCTGACCGTGGTGCTGGTAATACTTGCTGGTTACCTGTTGGTACTCTGTCTCGACGCTCTGGGCATTCTTTGAATAAATGCTGACTGGATCCGCAAGCTATGCATAATCTCTTCTTTCGTCTGCACTCGTCCTCAGTGTGGCCTCGCCGGTAACAATATGGACAGACAGGTATTGCTGGTGGAGATGCTTCTGGTGGCTGATGTATGTGAGACTTCCTTGCAATTTCTGCCTGTGGTACTACAGCTGGGGCTGATGAGGCGGGTTGAAGATTTGTCAATGCTTTCTCCCGATGCTGAGGACAATCCTTGGCCAAGTGTTCATTGGTTCCGCAAATCAGGCATAATCCCATCTTACGTCTGCACCCGCTCTCAATGTGGCCTTGCTTGTGACAATGTTGACAGGTAGGCAGTACTTGCGGAGATGCTTCGGGTGGCTGATGCAGCGGAGACTTCTTTGGAGTTCCTTCCTGTGGTGTTCCGGCTGGTGTTGATGTGGCTGGTTGGTGAATCACCACTGGTTTCTCTCGACGTTCTGGGCAATCCCTTACCGCATACTTCTGGGATCCACAAGATAGACATTGTCCCAGTCTGCGTCGGCATTCTTTAGCGATGTGGCCTACCTTGCCACAGTAGTGACAAGTAGGAAGGAATGAGGCTCATGATTCTGTTCTTGGTAGTGGATGTATCTGTGGCCGCTTTGCAGCTCTTTCTTGTTGTGATTGGTCCGGTGCTGACGCATACGGTCACTTTTGGCTGGACTCGATCCTTGTGGTGCACTCCACGGGTCTTGCTGCAGTAAGGACGTCCTCGTCGAAGGCGGTTGCATTTGAACTGTTTGGCCTCCGTGACTCCGAGCTAGTTCTGTCGATGGAGTTCTCCGATTGGTTTTGTTGAGCTTCTTGTTGCACCCTCTGATAGGCTTGCATCATTATGTAGAACATGCGGAACATCTGCTGTTCGTCCATAGGCGGTCCCAGTGGGAAGGAAGGCATCGGTGGAGTAAGCTGCGTCGAGGGTGGAGCGCCATCTTGATGGGTTATTGAGGCAGGCTGACTAGCTTGACTGCCTTGTGATGATTGGCCTTCACCGATTGGGATCACATCGTCTTCTTGGGTAACCACAACGGTTTGTGGTATTTCTGCATGATCCTCGTTGCTGGCTTGTGGGTCCATTTCCCTGTATCAAATATAAACGATAAGAGGCGCACAAGAATCAAGGCAGGATGCAAGTTCAAATTAGTTCGAATACGATACAGATATCAAAAACGATTCAAGCAAGTGGATGAGATCCTAAAAACTTATCCTAGCTTTATTGCAGGCCTGTTCGGTCCCTGAGTTGAAACCGAACAAATTAGTCGTGGACCTGCATGGGCCACCACAAAAATCATGTCACGCCCCAGTCCCAAAATGCCGAGGGACTGAGCACGTGAGCAATGGCCAGCAGCACGCACCGATGGACAACCCAATTTAATGGATCCATCAGGGCATGCTTAAGCTGTAGTCTAACAGGAAATAGATCAATGATACAGGTCACAGACTAATCTATTCTCATCCATAACAGGTAAACACAGAGTAACTGCCAGAAATAATGCAATAGAATAAATAAGCAAATCTCAATAAATATCTCGGGAAACAATCCGAGAATATGTCTGGTACAACAGATGCAAATGGACAGGAAATAATCAACTGGAAATAGAAATAAATGACTACATACGGCCAATGCTCAGGAGAAGTCCTCTGGTGCGAGCTCGTCTTCAGGTCCTGGTACAGCTCCTGGAAGTGCTCTGGTACGGGGTATCTCTGGATGGATCTCTTCAGCTATACCTGGGGACATAGTCCATTCCAGGTCCTCAGGGGACATAGCAAAGTACAGATAATACAAGCCAAAATATAAGCAGTGCAAAAATAAGGAGACAGCAGGGTGAACTATGTAACCAACTAAGTGATAAATGCAAGTTGAGAGTATCACTAGAACTCAGGCTGAGCCACTACCAGCTCTGTGTCGGGGAGCCGGGTAGCAGTAATAACACGTAAAGGGTCTAGCTCTGCTGGAGAGTCTACGACCTCACACTAATAGTATATATATATATATATGAAAATAGCCTGTAGCCTGTGTGTCTCTCCCCACCCAATGTAATCACACGTCCCATGTCCATGTGGCCCCATGTCCATGTCACGTAAGATCATATCTAATGCAACAAGTCATATAGTATCTAGGAACATAATGTCAATTCCATAAAGTCTGTATCCTATACAGAATCACCATGAATATCTCAAAAGATCCTGTCCATGAATAGTGTCAAGTGTCCTGGGTTGTAGGGTACTTGATAGGTCAAGTACAAAAGTAAGGGGATCGTAAATCCATCTCTAAAAGACGAACCCAACACCGCGTACGGTGTTGGCACCCGACTATGATCGGACACTAGGTACGTCACGCGTTTCCTAGGTTAAGCAGTTTAAACAAGTTTATATGAATTTACACAAGACATCCAACAAAGTATTGTTACCGAAAATATGAAAATAAAGACTGCAAGTTTGGCAAGGTGCACTTGCCTGATGTTTGGATTCCACTAAGGTCATGGTTTCGGAAATTTCCAGAGTTGTCTCCAAAAGCTGAAATAAATAGTACCATTACGCTCAGAAGGTGTCAAATAGCTAGGAACGTCTATCCTTGGGTCCAATTTGGAGACAAGGGCAAAAACGGCAGTTTCGGGCCAAAACGGGGTCCACCGGTGGGCCCGCTTTGCACCGAAAAATGTGTCAGGGTCAACGGTCTCCAAATTCACCAAACTTAGTGTCAATAGGTCAGGAACGCTGATACGAACCCAATGGAACTTTCAGATTTGAATTCCGATGAGCCGATCACAAAATCGCCCGTCGAGCGGGGCCTATGGGGCCCACGACACGCGATTTCGTCAACGTTCTCAGAATCGAACCAAACTTGACCCACAGGACCAGCGTATAGCTATGAGTCCAATGGTGTAAGTTTCGTCTCGATCTGACGTGTGTGCACGAAGTTAGGGTGAATTACAGAAAAGGCAGATACGGGACGATGTCCGCGGATACGCGTTGATTCTGGTGTGCACGCACACCCGAATCAGCTTCCGCGAAATCCCACACGTCCGTATCGACGAGGCGCACGTATCTGTGAAGACCGCACGCGACCAAGTCGTCCCGTTTGGCGGGGTGTACTCAGTTCCGGGGTAAAACAGGGTCTGATTTTTCCTGTTTTTGGATCGCGGTGTGCGATCACCACAGGACGCGATGCCCCGAGCGGTTTATCCGGGCACCGAGAGGGTCATACAGGCTTTGCGTAGCAATTTACAGAATCGAAATCGGAGATACAGGGTGCAAGATACGAGTACCTGAAGGGGACCCGAAAAACCGGGGTTCGGGTTGTGTCCGATACGTGTCGAACACAAAATTGAAACTAGGGTTAGGGTTTGGGTTCACTGGCCGGCTGCGGCGGCTGAGGGCGTCGCTGCGGTGGGGGAGGCCGGCCGGAGGGCTCGGGCGGCGCCGGCGAGGCTGGGCGGAGGCGGCGCAGGGGCCGGAGGCGGCCGGAGCGGGCTGGAGTTGGTGCCGCTGCTGTTCATCGAGGAGAGGAGGGAGGAAGAAGGAGGGGCTGGGGGCTGGGCTAGGCGCTGGGAGGAGGAGGTCCGGGCGGGCACGGCGGCCAGGTCGGACGGAGTCGGGCGGTGGCGCACGGCGGCGAGGTCGGCCGGAGTCGGGCGATGGCGCACGGCTGCGAAGAGGTCTAGGGTTTGGGGAGATGAGGGAGGAGGAGGTCGGGGTAGGGGTTTTATAGGCTGGGGGCGGGAGTGGTTGTCTCCGGGCGAGGCGGAGGGGAGAGGGGGTCGTGGGCCGAGGGTTGAGGCGGGGACGGCGACGTGGCCGGCCGAAAAACGCAGGCAGCGGCGGAGGGAGCGGGGAGAGGGAGTCGTGCGGGTTGGGGGTGACTCTCTCGGGTCGGGTCGGAGCGGGTTCCGGGTTGGGCGGACCCGCCCGACCCGCTAAGCTGGGCTGGGCTGGGCTGACTAATGGGCTCGGCCCACTGGGCCGGGCCGGGCCCCCAAATAAATAAAAAATATAATTTATAATAATAGTAATAATAATAATAATAATTAATTAATTAAAAAAATAGTTTTTAGGCTTTTAAAAATAGGTCTGAGGCCCAATAAAATCCCAGAAAATTATCCTAAGTCAGGTTTTCTATTTTACACCCAAAAATATTATTTTCATAATATTTTAATACTATTTAATATCAATGAAAAATTATTTAAATATTAAAACACTATTTTTAATTTACAGAAAAATCTCAGAAAATTCCAGAAAATTGTGAAAATTCCAAGTTTTAAAATTTTGAAAAATCAGGGGGTTTACACCGGTGATGGAGAGGGTAGGAGATGGGTGGGAAGGAGGCGGCGGTGGTGGAGAGGGGGAGGGAGTAGAGGTGGGGAGGGGGCGGTGGAGAAGGCAGGGAGGGGGGGAGCTGACCGCGGGGGCGAGAGGGGTGGGGGGAGGGGGAGAGGAGAGGGAAGAAAGAAGAAAATAGAGATGGACATTTTTGTCATAAATTTTGGGTCAAATTGATTGACCGTCATGACTGGACGAAATCCGTCAAAAGTTGAAAGTCTTGTACATTATGAAAAAACTGTTGGATGCATCTTTAAATATGGTAAATAAAGTGGAGGGTAAGTCAAATTTTTTTTTTTATGCAACAAAATGTTAAACACCTAACAAAAATATTTGTAGAAATAAAAAAAAACACCAAGCGAGAAGAATCCAATTTGGACATGAGACTACACGTCTTCAATGCTCATGAAAAGAAGCCAACATTTCTTAAATTAGAGAAATGATGAGGTTTAACGAGTAGCCGAAGGATCGGGGTTGTCGATCGTGCGTTGCGGGCTCGACAGAGTTATGGTGAGTCAATAGTTGAGGACGGAGATGTAATCCTCTGATTTTTAAAATCTTGATAATTTGGAATTTTCCCCAATTTACTGTAATTTTCTAAGATTTTTCTGGAATTAAAATTAAGGTATTTTGTAATTAAAGGATTTTTAAATGTTATTAAATAAATATTAAAATATTATGAAAATAATATTTTATTGTGTAAAATGAAAATCTGGACATAGGGTAATTTTTTGGGAATTTATTGGAGCCCGGAAGTATTTTTAAAATCCTAAAATCTATTTTATAATTAAACCCTAATTAACCCGGTTCATTGAACCAAATTAAACCAAACCGAACCAAACTGTGAACCCAACCCAACTCAGCATTTCGGGTCGGATTCGGGTCAAACCCGTGACCCAAAACCCGCTAGACCCGACCCGCATTTCTGATTGGTGGATCGGGCCGGATCCGCCCGACCCGACCCATCACCGCCCGACCCGGCCCGTAACCCCTCATCTCCCCCAGCCGTTCACCCGCACCCGCCGTTGCCGTTAGCCGCCGCTCCGGCAGCCCGCGCCGCTCGACTTCCCCGCTCCCGTAACCGCCACCTCTTCCCCTTCCCTTCCCCGCACCGGTCGACGCACCGCCTCCCGCTCCGCCCTATAAAAACCCACAGATCCGCCGCGTCCGCCTCACCCCCACCTCGCCGGAGACCCGCAACAGCAGCCCCAGTCGAAGTCCTCCGCCCGCAGCACCGTCTTCCCCGGTGAACCCTCTCCTCCTCTCTCAGCTCCTGCCCTCCCCAGTCTCGTCCACCGGCTCCGCCTCCTGCCTCAGACCCTCGCCTCTGCCCGACCCTTCCCCGGTCGACTCTCCACCGCCAGAAACCCCTCGCCAGAGCCTCCGCCCCGCAGCCGTCCAGCATCTCCTTAAGCTCTCCGGCCACCTCCCTGTCTCCTCCGGCGTCCCCGACCTCCTACTCCTCCGCCGTCCTCTGCCGTGACCGCCTCGCCCAGCCCCCTCTTCTCCTCCTTCCTCCTCTTTCCTCCACCCCAGCGAGGCCCTCCAGCGCCCGACAGCAGCTCCGGCCGCCTCCCGCGCTCCGCCGTCGACGACCTCGGCCGCGCCTCCGCTTCCCCGGCCTCCCTCCGGCCAGACCCGAGCCGCCACCTCCAGCAGGCAGACCCAAACCCTAAACCTAGGGTGAACAGCACCCTGACACGACTCAGACACGTGTCGGATACGAAAAAATTCGATTTCGGGAGCCCTGTTCAGGTACCCATATCTCTCTCCTCGTAGCTCTGTTTTCGTTTCCATTTGTTGCAACGCGTAGCCTACATGACCCCCTCGGTGCCCGTGCAAACTGCTCGGTGCATCGCGACCTGTGGTGATCGTGAACCGCGATCCAAAAACAGAAAAACCAACGCCCTGTTTCACCCCAGAACTGAGTGCGTCCCTCCAAACGGGATGATTTGGTCGCGTGCGGTCTTCACCGATACGTGCGCGTCGTTGATACGGACGTGCGGGATTTCGCAGAAGCTGATTCGGATGTGCGTGCACACCGGAATCAGTGCGTATCCGCGGACACCGTTCCATATTCGTACTTTCTGGTTCTCGCTGTAACTTAGTGTACACATGTCGGATCGAGACGAAACTTGCACCATCGGACTCGTAGCAATACGCTGTTCCTGTGAGCCAAGTTTGGTTCGATTCTGAGAACGTTGACAAAATCGCGTGTCGTGGGCCACAGGCTCCACTTAACGGGTGATTTTGAGAACGGCTCATCGGAATCCAATTCTGGAAGTTCCGTTGGGTTCGTATCATCGTTCTTGACCTGTTGACACTAAGTTGGACATATTTGGAGACTTTTGACCCTGACGCATTTTTCGGTACAAAGCGGCCCACATTTGGATCCCGTTTTGCCATAAAATATCATTTTTGCCCTTGTCTTCAAATTGGACTCAAGGACAGGCGTTTCTAGCTGATTGATATTTTTTGGATCTGATGGTGATGTTTGTTTCAGCAACCGAAGTACTGCCTGTAATTTCCACTGAAGTCAGAGCCACAATTGGAGCCGGAACCTCAGGCAAGTGTACCTTGCCAATACTGCAGTTTTTGCTACTTATTTCCTTGAATATATAATTGTTGTACATGCTTAAACCTAGGGTCGTTTGACTTACTTAGCTTCCGATTATAGTCGGGTGCCAACACCGTACGCGGAGTTGTGTAAGGTCAACTAGAGATGGATATCGTGACATTTACATTCTCGTACTTGTCATATCAAGTACATTATACCTAGGACACCTGACACAGATCATGATACATAATCTTCCTGAGATATTCATGGTGATTCTGTGTAGGATGCAGAATTGACATAGACATTATATACTTAGTTCATATTATGACTTGCTGCATTAGTTTTGATCTTGCGTGTCATGGACATGAGACGTGTGATTACATTGGGTGGGGAGAGACACACAGGCTACAGGCTGATCATATATATATAAAACCCCTATTATTGCGGTGCTCAAGACTCTAAGTCCGAGCTTGGCCCACTACGTGTTATTACTGCTACCGGCTTCCCGACACAGAGCTTGTAGTGGTTTCAGCCTGAGTTTTAGTGATGCTCTCATCTTGCATTTCACTTAGCTGGTTATTTAGTATTACCCTGTTTACTCATCTATTTTCTGCACTACATTTATTTTGGCTTGAGCTTTCTTGTACCTTGCTATGTCCCCTGAGGACCTGGATCCGGATTATGTCCCCAGGTTTAGCAGAGGAGATCCACTCTGAGGTTTACAGGACATGTGCTTTAGCAGGAGCAGAAGCAAGTTCAGGAGCAGGTATTGGAGCAGAACCAGGAACCGAGGACTAGGTGATTGCCATAGATTTTTCTGAGTATATGTTCTTCCATACTCAGTCAGTGATGTTATTTACTTTATTGTTTAAAGAACAATTGTATCAGACTTGATTATCGGGTTGTTCCCCGATTACATTACTTGTGATTTGATGTTATTGTTGATGATTTATTTTCCTTATGTTGACTTGTTATATTCATTCTGTGGATGAGAATAGTAGACCCTGATAGTTGTAATACAGCTTAAGCATGCCCCGATGGATCCATTAAATTGGGTTTATCTATCGGTGTGTGCTGCTGGCCACTATCACGCATCCGGTCCCTCTATATTTTGGGACTGGGATGTGACAGGAGATGTCACGGAGTGAACTATGCAGGTCAGCGAGGAGGAGGAGGAGGAGGAGTGGAGGCAAGGTAAAACAACTCTTCTACACAGACCGCGTTTTAAATCGCGTCAGAAACCACGAAACAAGTGTCCGAAAAAAATGAACCGAAAAAATTCTAAACGAATTGGAAAAAAATGAACCAAAACCGAAAAAATGAACCAAAATCTGTAAACGAACCGAAAAAAATCTAAACGAACTGAAAAAATGAACCGAAACCGAAAAGAAAGCTATCACGTGGCAGCTCGGAGTTGAACAAAAAAAAAAAAAAATCCATCAGTCCCCATGTGTACGTCAGTTGAAAAAGTTCGACCAATCATGGTCGGACACGTGTTTTGCGATTTCAGACGCGGTCTGTGTAGAAGAGTTGAAAGATGGAGGGATTGTTGGGTGTCATGATGTCAGATGTGGTGAAAAGTAAAATGCACATGTTCTATTGGTAATGATTTGGAGGAAATGAGATGGAGAAATAAGTAGATTGAGAGGGGACGTAAATCTCCTCTATATAATGCCAAAACTAGGCTTCACCGTGAAAAATTTTCGTTCCAAAAATACCCTTCAACATATTTAGTAATTAAAAAGAATACCTACAATAAATTTCACTGACAACCAATTAAGAGATGCAATAATGACAACCATTTACGAAAATCAAAGGGTTCATGATACTTGCTAAGTCTTTTAAATTGTTACCAAAGAATTCGAAGGGTTGAACCATTAACCTATATAATTAAAAGCAGTAGAAATAAACTAACTCATCAACATCATTCACTCCAATATACGTACAAAGCACGTGCATATATACTAGTAATAATAAAGAGCATTTATGCTAATTTTAGGAAGAGGAATACAAATGTAATAAGTTAGGGTTGATTTGTGTGCAAATGAGATAAATAAATAAGGTGACAATTAATTATTTTATTTGAATGAATATGGTAAGCTGAAAGGTGTTTTCAGTTGAACGGAAATAGGAATATCAAAATGTGTTGGATCTGATGGATGAATTTATTTATTTATTTATTATTATTATTATTTTGTGTTTTCTAAAATTTTGGATTGAAACGATCGTTATGTACATGTGACAAAATAAAAGTCCCATGTTTTTTGGACATTTTTTGAGACAATTTTTTTTTTCTTATTCAGTTATCAATTGCGACTATTTATTCCAAAAAAATTACAATAATTGACATTTTTTCTTATTCAGTTATCAATTGCGTGCTTTCAACACAACTATTTATTCTAAGAAAGTACAATAATTTAAAAAAAATATAGTATCCACAAGATTAAATATAAAGTGATAATAAGAAAAAAAGTGCATGATATCTAAATCTGAATTAGCCTAAATTATTCAAAGACTTAAGGGTGGCCAACGTTTATTTCAACATAATCTGTGTTCGTGTTCCAAAATCCAAATAATCGTACCGAATTCGAGTGGGTCTTGTGGTTACCGAGAAGAGATATAAGACCATGACTGGGTGGCAGAAGATCAGGGAATCGAACCACGAGAACGTATTATTCTTTTCATTCATAAATGATGGGAGTTGGGGACAGTGGGCCCAAAGACATACAATGCAGTGTGCACAAAGTCCTGAACATTATGTCGAAAATAAAAAAAAATAAAAAAATACAAATGATCGTCATTCTAATAAAATATTGTAATTCAATAACTGTCAATTTATATCCTAAAAAAAGTTTTTTTAATAACTCTAAAGAAAGCCTATTATGACATTTTAAGGACCATACTACTGTAGTTTCTAAAAATATTAAATCTAAAAATTGAGATTTTACATAAGTAAAATACATTGAGGTTAATTTTTTTGAAACATTTCTATTTTTTGGGCCCATGTGCGATTGCACAACCTGCATATGCCCAAAATGACCATGGTCATTGGCAATTCAATACAGACTTGAGTAAATTTGACATTTTGAATAAATAATAATTTTGAAAAAAAAGAAGTTTTGGAAATAACAATTATTAAAATTTATAATAATCTTGAGCTTATTCATTTGCTGATGTTTCAATTGTTGATTGTTCATAAATCCACAGTGTCAAATTTACGACAGTATAACCGACATGAAGCTTTAGTCCTACAGTAGTAGTTTTTGTACGAAAAGAATTCGGATTTCCCTAAAATTGTTAATAAATTTTTTTGAACTATTCTAAAATTTAAAATAAAGATGTTATAGCCTTTCCAAAACTTGGGGTTTTTCAAGAATTAACCCAAAGAAGGCAAATACGTCCACTAACTAGTAAGGACTTATGCAAAAATGTTAAGGAGTCCTTAGGTTGAAAGTATGGAACAAGGGACCCAAACAAAATTTAGTCAAAAAATAAATTGTTTGGAGGTGCGGGGAATCGAACCCCGTGCCTCTCGCATGCGAAGCGAGCGCTCTACCATATGAGCTACACCCCCTTTTTGTTCAAGAATTCACTCATTTTATATTGGCTTATATTAATGTCTCAAAAGTGTTCTTACAATTTTTAGTATAGATTTTCAAACTAGTAAAATATATTAGTGGGTATATCGCAATTTTTTTTTTTTACAGAAAATTACGTCCACGATTCTCAATTTTGGAGAAATTAGAAGAACAATAATAAATTTCAAAAAATTATAAATGCAGATACACATCTCCAAAGCTACCGTCGATATCAGATGTATGCATATCGTCATTAGGTTTGGCAATATGGCGATAAAATCGGTTTGGCAGTATTGGTGCATATTTAATTTCTTAGATTATTCTCTTTTTAAATACAGAAGGGAGAGAGAAAGCGTTGTTTTGGCCATTCTTTCTTTCAATATAAAAAATACATTCATTCCAAATAAATGCATCCGTGCCGTCGAATCCATTGACGATCTCGTATCTATACCGTCGAGGCTATTTGTCTTCTCGTCTCCAGAACGTCAAACCAATTGACGATATAGGAGCAACATGTGTCAAAAGTGTTCTTTTCCTCCTCCTTTGTCTAACCAATCTCTCTCCATAAATAAAGTTTAAGACGTTTCATACTTAATAATCGACTGTCTTTATAATTTTTAGTACAAATTTTCAAACTAGTGAAATATTAATTCACGTCTGCTAAATTTTTTTTTATGACTATTTGTGCTCATGTTTTTGGGCCTCCTATCACTCAATCTTGTCTCCGTCCATGTTATTCCTGATTGATTCAACTCAACATAGCCTTGCAAACTCAACCTCTACTTACTAAGTCTGATCCCACTTGACAAACTTGAGTTTGGACAACGAAACTAAGACTAGTTCGGTTCGAACAATAAATACACTTGTGCACAACTAAGTAATAGGTTGGATGCATACTTCAATGAATGAGTTTGTACAACAAAATTTGTTTGGTTCTCGACCCGTTTTTATCATACAAAACTGGTCAAAACGACAAACAACCGTTAGTAATACAACAATAATTCGAGGTCAAGGAAGTCTGAGTTTGCATGCGGAAGATTGGACCGGTATTCGTCGGTATACCAAATTTTTCAGTACAAGGCGAAGGGGATTCTCTTTGCAGTATGCTCTTATAGGGATTCAAGGATACATTTACGATACATTTACGACGTCTACAAGAGGTACGTCTTTCTGCAGGTCTTGTATTTCAAGAGAGGAGGGTGGTTCTGACCAGAGATTCGTCTGCTCCATTAAGGAAATCGTCATCGGTGTTGATTCGGTGGACAACTATTACTAGATGAGAGTTTTAATTAGGGTTGGAAGTTTTACGATCTCATTGTAATTATTGTATCTTCTTTTTAAGAAGTTGTATGGAGATGGATCTTGGGGCAAATAAGTCAACATATATTTGGATTCAATCTTTTGATATATGAGAGAATGGGATTTATCCACCTGGCCATAACCACCATATATTGCGCGTTTCTTGGCTCTTACTGTCACTACCACGTTCCAAAAACAGGGGTATTTTTGACTTTTCGTATATTATTAATATTGTGTGTATTAATTTATAAATAATTGTATGAGATGTGTATTTACATATATATTATGTACAGTGTTCGTTAATGTTTGAGCTAGTAGACTTGACTTAGAAGTCCACTAGATGAACACCTGGCCGAAATGTAGGGTTATGAATTTAATTTGTATTATTTAGGATTTAATTATTGAGGTTGTAATTAATTACCGTAATTTTATTTAATTGTTGCGCCTTGCCGTTGCTTCGATATTTGGAGCGCTACCCTAGCTTTTGCCTTCCAACAAATTTCACAACCTTGCCCTAGACGTGCCCGCCTTCTATTTTGACATTTTGTAACTCATAATTATGTTCTCTTGTGCTTCATTTTAGCCGCACAATATTCGTCGTGGACGTTTATTTAATTTCTAAATAAAATCCAACTTTGTATCGTTGTGCGTTCCAATCGAAATTGAAAACACAATCTCGACCATTTCGTGCAACCCAAATTAGGATAATATTCTATTCTGAGTCTTCTTCACTAATGATATTGTGGCCCAACCTAATTTTAGCCCCATGTATTTCTAATTAATTTTTGAACATCGCTTGCATTTGTTTCTAATTAAATTGGGGATACCAACTTTGACTAATCCTATTTTAATCCCCATTTAATCCCAATGTCCATTTAATTAAGCCCATACAAAACACACAACACTCCCTCACCCTACAAAACACCAAATTGTCCAACAATTTTTTATTATTTCATGTGTCTGTACAAATACCCAAATTTAAGGGGGCTCATTTACAAATGTTGCATTAGGTGTCAACACCCCATTGGTTCAAACCAAATGGAGAGCCCTAATGTTTGACTAGTCAATCCAACCCTCACATTTGCATGAGTAATTTTCTCATGTCAAATCCTGACCACCCATTCAAAATAGGAGCATCATCACCACATATTCCCACATCACACCCTCTATTTAATGCCTCCTCAATGCACTCTTCCCAACCATGCCCTAATCTCCAAACCTAGGAAAGCCCCCACCTATCTCTCACCTCACTCCTCCCTCAACCGTAGCCTCCCTCTTAACTTTTCCATTTTTTCCCTTCTTCTTCTTCTTCTTCTTCTTCTTCTTCTTCTTCTTCTTCCTTTCCTTTCCTTTCCTTTCTTCTTCTTCTTCTCCTCCTTTTTTACAAAAGGAGAGGAAAAATTTAAAACCATCTCCACCACTATCACCCAAACTCCGGCCCACCTCCGGTCACGACTCCGGCGAGCTGCCACTCCGGCCAGCTTCACCCATACACGAGCCACTGTTTCTCCTCCGACTGCTGCTGCGGCCATCAGTCCCGACCCTGCTCCTCCTCCATCTCCTCCACGCCGAGCCTCCCCCGCCGGAAGCTCTCCCCCTCAGTCCCGAGCTCCCCTCGGCCTGAGTTTCCTAAGCTACCACCACCGTCATCAGTTCGGCCTGACTCCTCTGCCGACTGACTCCCATCCGACCCCGAGCGGCGCCAACCCACTGCTGCCATCACCTCCCCCGCCTGACCCGCAGTCCATCACCGCCGTTCCCGACTTTATCCGCCTGAGTTCTCCCATCGTTATCAGCCCCGTCGACTCGTCTCACCCCCGCCAGCCTCCTCGACCACAACCACCGTTAGCAACAACTCCACCACCACCCGATCCACCACCACTCCACCAGTGCCACCCCGAGTCCCCTCCTCCGGCCATTAACTCCGGCCACCACCGTTGCTTCCACCACCCTACACCAGCACAACACCCCCTACTCTCCTCCCCTCTTCCCTGAGTCCAACCCGAGCTCCACCCCGAGCCTCCTCCACCCTTCACCACCGTACGGAACCACCACCACCATCAGAACTATCACCACCACCATCATCATCAGAGTCACCATCACCATTAACTCCGGCGCTGCCTCGACCCGCTGCCAGATCCGACTTCGGTGAGCCGTCCCTGCATCCCCTCCACGCCGAGCCAACCACCCCGCCTGGACTCTCCACCACCAGGACCACCACCTCGTCATCGTCGTCTTCGTCATCCTCGTCATCGTCTTCGTCTTCTTCGCCGTTGTCGTGCACAGGTACGGTTTCTCCCCATCGCGTACACGTACGCGTGTACGTATATATGTGTGTATGTATGCATGTATGTATGTTGTATTAGTATGATTCGTATATATATACGCGTATACATATATATCGTATATTTCTCTATTAGTATATATATGTATTCAACAATATATATTAGTATATACGTATTAAATAATATATGTTAGTAACGTATTTTGGTATATATATATATATATATATATATATATATATATATATATATATATATATATATATATATATATATATATAGTATATGTTTAGTAAAATATATTTTGGTATATATATATCTGTAGCATAATATATATATGTATTGGTATATATATATGTATACATATACGTATATGGTATAAGTATTAAATTGGTGTATATATATATATATATATATATATATATATATATATATATATATATATATATATATATATATTCAGTATACGTATTCCTTTGATACGTATAAATATGGGTTGTTATATATATGTAAAAATGTGTTATGTATATTTTAAAATATATATATATATATATATATATATATATATATATATATATATATATATATATATAATTCTATTAGTGTATATACACTTACATATTTTTGTACGTAATTATTGGTATACACATATATATGTATTATATTTAATTAATGATATATGTATAATTATGAATGTATTAGGCGACCCCAGTGTAACCAACGGATACCACGTATTTATATTGACCTTCAACCCTGTAATTGTTAGAAGACTGCCACATGTACACTGACGTACTGGCAAGCCCCGTTGTAAAACCCCTATCCTAGAAATCGTATATACCCTTTTAATTATTAATTATTAATTTAATTGTAGTAATTAGTGACTAATTAGGAGAAATAGATTTTTATTAATTTTTATTTTAGGTGTTGGTGCACTTAGAGGATTTATGGGACCATTAGGAATTTTTTAAAATTTATTTCATGTAGGAGACCCCTTGAGCAGTTGCTAGCTTAATGATGTGCATTAATATAAATCTAGAATTTTTTTCTATGAGTATATAAATATATATAAATATATATAAATATATATTTAATTGGAAAAAGAGATAGAAAAGAAAAACAAAAATAAAACTAATAATAACTATTAAAATCCATTAACTATATACTAATTCCATCTACCCCTTCCTATACAACTATTACAACCACTACAATCCCAACCCGCTTGCCCTTTGTAAAGTGAATCACATTTTTGCATTTGCAGCAAAGCACTCCCCCCTTAGCCATTCACAGCCAATACCCGCTGCCCCTAAGTAGCTTTGTGAGCCAACTTAGCAAGTAGCCAGCAGACCCCCTCAGACCCGAGCCCGCGAACGGAATACCCTTCCCCTCTTATACATATATATGTATATATATCATTATTTATAAAACCCTAACCTTATAATCATCCAAACCCTTTCTCTTCCCATCTAGACCTAGAGAGCGCCGCCATCGCAGCCGGAGAACCCCGCCAGGCCGTCCAAACCGATCTCGACGACATTGACCCCGCACACTGCAGATTTTCGCAGCAAGGTACCTGTGTTCCGGAGTTATTTTCCGCCGCCTCGCTCAACCAAACGCCACCCCGTCTTCACCGTTATGCTCACCCCTTAACCCTCTTCCATATCTGTGTAATAGCAGACCTCGAACAACCCGTAACCATATGCGAAAACAGCGCCAAAGTTGGCAGAAATAGACCAAGTTCTGGGATCGCAGAAAACTGCGGTGATCACCCATGTTTCCGAGTTCGTATCTTCCACCACAGAGATCCAAATTTGATGATTCTTTTTGTTATGCGTAGACCACTTGACCTAGTTTAATTTATGTTAAATAAACCTAGATTATTAACTGATGTAGACAGAATTAAATTCGTTGGAAAACCCCACGAACCTACTTTTTTTAGATTTCTAAAAGTTGTGAAACGGAGCGCATCCCGCCAAACGGGACTGCCACGCCATGTACCAAGTATACCGAACGGTGAGCGCAGCATAACCGGACACGTAAAAGTTTGCGGAAACTAATTCGGATGCGTGTGCACGTCGAAATCAGCCCGTATCTGCGGACAAACCCCGTGTCGTAACTTTTGTGAAAGTTGCACGCATTTTGTGCATGCTCGTCAGATTGTGACGAAACTTGTGCCACTTGACTCGTGGTAACGCGCTGGTCCCATGATCCAATTTTTACACAATTCTGAGACAGTTGACCAAGTCGCCAATTGGCGGGCCCTACAGTTGACTTTTAGGCAAAATTGTGTTCGGCTCATCGGAATCCACATTTGGACATACCGTTGGGTTCGTATTGACATTTAGAGTTTGTTTGACCTATAATTTGTCCCATTTAGAGACTGTTACCCTTGGGACATTTTTTGGTGCAAAGTGGGCCATACGTGGACCCCACTTTTATCCAAAATTATCGTTTTGTCCCTGTATCCAAATTGGACGAAAGGGAAGTGTTTTTTAGCTATTTTGCTCATTTTGAAAATATTGGTGATGTCTATTTCAGCATCCAGAGACGTTTGTTCAGAGGCAATTAGTTCCAGATCCCGTGTCCATGACATTGGACGCTTACACTTTACAGATTTTTTGCCAGGCAAGTATACCTTGCTATTGTACTGTATTTACATTCCATATGATGCATGCATATTTATTTCTGCTTATTTTAGTTCATTATTTTAACTGCTATATAAATTGCGCGTCCAAGAAAACTTGGGTGCAACGACGGTATCGTCGTACTATATTTTATTTATGTATATGCATTGGACCTACTTTATGAGACTACTCCATCTTCATGAGGCATTTATGTTTCATTGGCTATGACACTATTCTTACACGAGTGTGAGTCACATGTAGGACACGGACTTGCGTACTCGGCTGGCCACTGATACGTATAGGTCGTGCGACGGATAGGGATAACTGCCAATAGAAACTTTGTATGCTAGTAGACCTGGCGGTTATTAGAGATTTTATCGTGTCATGGACATGACATGCTTAGAGCATTGGGTGGGGAGAACAACAAGTAAGGCATTTGGTCTCCTTTACACTTTTTCCTTCTGTAACCCGGAAGCTCCGCTGGAGATACGGGCGGTGATGACCCCTATACTACTTGGAGGCCTCTGCCGTTCAAAAGACGACATGCTTTGAGGCCCCTGATGCTCCGAGAGAGTCATGCCAATCCCAGTTTTCAGCCAGATAGCCCACTTGGTGGAAAGTTGTTCTCAAACTGCATTCACATAGATGGATAGGCGACCCCAATGGATGTTTACATTTCAGTACTTTATTGGCATGTAATTTTTGTATCTTGTTACGTCCCTCTGAGGACCTGGTCCCTTTCCAGATATAGATGAGCAGGAGTACCCGCAGGAGTATGGACCTGGACCTGACGCTACCTATCAGACTGAGGAGGTCTTACCTTCGGATTATATGTGATTCGTTGCACCTGTTTAGAGATTATTTTTGCTATTCTTTTCGAGACATTTATTCTTATATTAGAGTTTATTCTCTTCTCTCTTTAGTAGTTTTGTTATAGTCGATTTACAGTGGATTTGTTTCCATCCGACTATCATACTTTGAGACTGCTTATTTGATATTCAGTTATTGATTTCCATTTATCTATTATTTATGCTGTAGATGAGATATAGATTGCATGTAACTTGTTGTGACAGTATATTACCACTATGGATTGGATATTCATGTACAGCGTACGTGTGTATATGGTTTTCATATATTGGAGTTCGTATACATACGACTGGTGTGTTACGTATTCCTAGCCCTACGTATTTTGGGACTGGGGCATGACATATTTTTAGTGGTGGCCCATGCAGGTCGAGAATATATTGTCTCGGTTACGTAACTGTACCGAACAAGCCTGCGTATAGGAATAGAGTATAAGGATCTCATCCACGCTTGACTGAAACTCATCCTTCCTATTTAATGCTTGCATCCTGTTTGATCCCTGTACTTCTTCTAATCTTTTCGTATATCACCTGCAGAGAGATGGACATGCAAAATGGATATACTGCCGCCGATGGCGACACAACTTCTGGAGTCAATGGTCAAACTCAAGGAGGGACTCCAACGATTCCTAGGCTTCCGGGGCCAGATGGACAGACTCACACTCCAGTTCTATCTGATCTTCCCGCTTTACCTATTGGGAACCTTCCAGCTTTCCCAGTACCGCAAGATGGCCAGGCGCAGCTGTTCCAATTCTTTCAGATGATGATGCAGGAACAGAGGCAGCAGGCAGCCGAGCAGAGGCAAGAATTTTTGGCAGCACTTGAGAGGATGGCTGCACATGCTACTGTACCAGCCCAAGCACTAGCTCCAGTACCTCAAGCTAGAGTGGGATCAGTGAAGGACTTTATTCAGATGGGTCTGAGGCCGTACAAGGGCACTGAGAGCCCGGAGGAGACTACCAACTGGATCACTCATACGCAGAAGCTTTTGGAGGCATCGCAGTTACCTACGGACCTATGGATAACGGGTGTACGAACGCTTTTAGATGGTAATGCTCATCACTGGTGGGAATTCATGGAGCGCCAGTTGGGTACATACCTGACTTGGGAGCAGTTCTTGGAGTGCTTCGAGAGGAAATACTTTTCGGACACCGTCAGAGATATATTGTACGATCAGTTTCTTTACTTGGAGCAGGGAAACCGAACAATGGACGAGTATGATGCCGAGTTTAGTCGACTCAGCAAATATGGCGCTGCTTTGATACCAGATGACTTGGCCAAGGCTAAGAGGTTTCATCGAGGACTGACCCAAGAGCTACAACATTATACAAGCTCGCAGTCCCGAGTCTCTTATGCTGAACTACTGACAGAGGCCAGATTGCAAGAAACTATTAGCAGCAGAAAAAGGAGGTCAGCCGAGGACACAACAAGGATCGACAAGGACACAGCAGGGACCGACAAGGACACAATAGGGAGGACCTATCAGATATCTCTTGGCACAGCAGCATCAGCAACACAGAGCCAGACCGTACCAGATTCCGGAGAAACCCCAATATAATTATTGTGGGAAAATCGGACACATTTTAAGAGATTGTCGAGGCCGCTTGGGACAGTGTTTACGATGTGGTTTCGGACAGTATTTGGCAAGAGACTGTCCAAAATAGCAAACATTGACACTACCACCGCCAGCATAGAGACTAGCGCTTCCAGCACCGAAGCCAACTCAGCAGATGATTGGACCGGGAGCACCTCGACCCCCGACAGCAGGAGGATTTCAGAGAGGACCACCGCTACCTACCCAGGAGGATCAGTATACGAGGGCCAGGCATGGACAGCCGCAGAGGAACGGGCGAGCTTTTGCATTGGAGGTGGATGACATGGATCATGAGGTGGATGTCATAGCAGGTATTACTCTTGCTTTTACTTTTCCTGCCGTGACATTATTTGATACGAGAGCCACCCACTCATTCATATCATCTAGTTTTATTGCCAAACACAACATTGCTTCTACACCTTTATCTAGTTGTGTTAGAATTTTTACCGGAGGAGGAGTTGTACCAGTTAGCCGAGTTTGTAGATTGGGTCCTATAGTGATACGTGGCAGAGAGATGAATGCCCAACTCCTAGTCCTTCCTATGCCATCTTTTGATATTGTGCTTGGAATGGATTGGCTAAGCAAGTACCACACTTTCTTCGATTGTTTTGGAGGAAGCATTCTTTTTAAGGTACCAGGTCAGCCTGAACTTGAGTTTGCAAGAGGATCTACAAAAATCCTTGATGGTATGCAGCTCGCAATGGACGATGTTGTCTATCATCCTATTATTTCAGAATTTCTAGACGTCTTTCCAGAGGAATTGCCAGGACTACCCCTAGACAGAGACGTAGAGTTTTTAATTGAACTAGCACCGGGAGCAGCACCTATAGCATCACATGTTTACAGACTGGCGAAGAAGGAAATGGATGAGCTGAAGGCATAGTTAAAAGAACTAGAGGAGAAAGGTTTTATCCGACCGAGTGCATCACCCTGGAGAGCACCCATATTGTTTGTACCCAAGAAGGATGGGTCAGTGCGTATGTGCATTGACTACAGAGCCTTGAATGCAGTGACAGTGAAGAACAAATATCCGTTGCCATGCATTGATGACTTATTTGATCAACTCAGTGGAGCCAAGGTGTTCTCGAAGATAGATTTGAGATTGGAATATCACCAGGTGAAGGTACGGAAGCAGGACATTCCGAAGACCGCATTCAGAACAAGATATGGGCACTACGAGTTTTTGGTCATGTTATTTGGATTGACCAATGCTCCAGCGATCTTCATGGACTTGATGAATCGAGTCTTCCACCAGTACTTGGACCAGTTCGTGGTCGTCTTTATAGATGATATACTTGTCTATTCGAAGAGCCACGAAGAGCACGAAAAGCACCTGCGGATTATTCTAGAGACTTTGAGGAGAGAGCAGTTATATGCAAAGCTCAGCAAATGTGAGTTCTTCTTGGACAGAGTTTTATTTATTGGGCATGTTGTTACAGGAGATGGTATTTCAGTTGATCCAGAGAAGATCTCAGCAGTTGAGACATGGCTTGTTCCTAAATCAGCAGAGGTGAGGAGTTTTCTTGGACTTGCGGGATATTATCGACGGTTCGTAGAAAACTTCTCAAGGATAGCGGCACCTATGACTCATTTGACTTGTAAGGATCAAGAATTTATATGGACCGACGAGTGTCAAGCCGCCTTTGAAGAGTTGAAGAAGCGACTGACTACAGCACTAGTATTGACCATTCCGGCAGGATCAGGAGGTTATGTGATCTACAGTGACGCATCAGGGAAAGGCTTGGGATGCGTATTGATGCAGCATGGCAAGGTGATTGCATATGCATCTAGGCAGTTATGAGTGCATAAGAAGAATTATCTAACTCATGACTTGGAACTTGCAGCCGTTGTATTTGCTCTGAAGCCATGGAGACATTACTTATATGGGGAACGAGTGGAGATCTATACAGACCACAAAAGACTCAAGTACGTCTTCACGCAGAAGGAGTTAAATATGAGGCAACATCGATGGCTCGAGTTGATGAAAGATTTCGAGTTGGAGCTACATTATCATCCAGGCAAGGCTAACGTGGTAGCAGACGCGTTAAGCCAGAAACCAGCAGCTTACTTCTTGACAGCACAGAGGGAACTATTGGAGGACTTGCAAGAGCTTGGCATTGAAGTGATATTATCCAGAGAAGATAGGACACTAGCCAACTTGTAAACCCCCTGAATTTTTAAAATTTTAAAAACTGGATTTTTCACAATTTTCTGGAATTTTCTGGGAATTTTTTGTAAATTAAAAACAGGGTTTTAATATTTAAATAATTTTTAATTGATATTAAATAGTATTAAAATATTATGAAAATAATATTTTTGGATGTAAAATGAAAAACTGGACTTAGGGCAATTTTTCTGGAATTTATTGGGCCCCGGACCTATTTTTAAATTGCCAAAATCTATTTATTTAATTATTTATTTATTATTAAATGTTTACTGATTTTATTATTATTATTATTATTATTATTATTATTTATTACTTATTTTTACCGGCCTGGCCCATTTCCTCCAGCCCAGCCCGGCCCACGGGCCCAGCCCGCTCGGCCTATCGGGTCGGGTCGGGTCCGCCCGACCGAACCCGACCCGAATCCGACCCGACAACCCATCCCCAGCCCCGCACGACCCGCACGCCGCTTCCCCCGCCTCCGGCCGTGCCACCCCGCGCCCACGTCGCCCCACGTCGGCCCTCTCCCCTCCGCCTCGCCCGGCCATCCCCCAGCCTATTTAAACCCCCGAGCTTCCTCTCCGGCCACCGCTCCAGTTCCCACGACCACCACCACTCTCCGTCGCCCTCGCCGAGACTCCGCCGCCGACCCTGCGCCGCCTCGCCGTCTCGCCGCAGCCCCGGCCATCTCCTCCTCCTTCTTCCCCGACGAAGCAGGCCCGCAGCAGCCGCTGCCCAGCCGCACGACCCGCTCCGACCGCCTCCGGCCCCTCCGCCGCCTCCGCCTGGCGTCGCCAGCGCCGCCTCCGCTTCCCCGGCCCCCTCCGCCGTTGCCGCAACCGTCACAGCCGCCGGAGCCCCGCCGCAGAGCACCGGAACCATAACCCTAACCCTAAATTCAATTTCGAATCCGACACGTGTCGGACACGTGTCGGACACGGTTTGACCCTGTTTTCGGGTCCCCTTCAGGTGCGTGTATCTTTTGTCTCGTAGCTCTGTTTTCGATTCCGTAAATTGCGTTGCGAAGCCTGTATGACCCTCTCGGTGTCCGGACAAACTGTTCGGGGCATCGCGTCCTGTGGTGATCGCACACCGCGATCCAAAAACAGGAAAAAACCCAGACCCTGTTTCACCCCGGAACTGAGTACGCCCCGCCAAACGGGATGACTTGGTCGCGCGCGGTCTTCACAGATACGTGCGCCTCGTCGATACGGACGTGTGGGATTTTGCGGAAGCTGATTCGGGTGTGCGTGCACACCGGAATCAACGCGTATCCGCGGACATCGCCCCGTATCTGACTTTTCTGCAATTTGACCTAACTTTGTGTACACACGTCGGATCGAGACGAAACTTGCGCCATCGGACTCGTAGCAATACGCTGGTCCTGTGGGTCAAGTTTGGTTCGATTCTGAGAACGTTGACGAAATCGCGTGTCGTGGGCCCCACAGGCCCCGCTCGACGGGCGATTTTGTGGTCGGCTCATCGGAATTCAATTCTGAAAGTTCTGTTGGGTTCGTATCAGTGTTTCTGACCTGTTGACACTGAATTTGGTGA
Source organism: Iris macrosiphon (assembly GCA_036927795.1). Classification (NCBI taxonomy): domain Eukaryota; kingdom Viridiplantae; phylum Streptophyta; class Magnoliopsida; order Asparagales; family Iridaceae; genus Iris; species Iris macrosiphon. The sequence goes on from JAYESA010000018.1 coordinate 126,752,335, forward strand.
ATTTGGAGACCATTGACCCTGACGCAATTTTCGGTGCAAAGCGGGCCCACCGGTGGACCCCGTTTTGGCCCAAAACTGTCGTTTTTGCCCTTGTCTCCAAATTGGACCCAAGGACAGGCGTTTCTAGCTGATTGATATTTTTTGGATCTGATAGTGATGTTTGTTTCAGCAATCGGAGTACCGCCTGCAATTCCAGCTGAAGTCAGAGCCGCAATTGGAACAGGAACCACAGGCAAGTGTACCTTGCCAAACTCTGCAGCTTGCTACTTATTTTCCTTGACTTGTTTATACATTAGTGGGCAAGTAAAGCTTGCCAAATCTCAGTAATTCTTGACATAGTAGCTTACTTGATTTCATTAAATGTAACTTGTTCCAAACTGCTTAACCTAGGAAACGGGTGACGTGCTTAGTGTCCGATCATAGTCGGGTGCCAACTCCGTACGCGGAGTTGTGTAACGTCACATAGGCATGGTTATTGAGACCCGATAATTCTCGTACTTGTCTTCTCAAGTACTCCAGAACCCAGGACACTTGACACTATTCATGAGACAGAGTCTTCCTGAGACATTCATGGTGATTCTGTATAGGTTACAGGACTTGACAGTGATATTTTATAGACATTATGACTTGCTGCATTAGCTATGATCCCGCTGACATGGACATGAGACGTTATGGTCATGATATGCATGATTACATTGGGTGGGGAGAGACACACAGGCTACAGGTTAATTTTATATTATGCCGGCGTCGTAGTCTCCCATTGAGCTAGACAACTACATGATATCACTGCTACCGGCTCCCCGACACAGAGCTTGTAGTAGTTTCAGCCTGAGTTCTCGTGCTGCTCTCATATTGCATCTCACTTAGCTGGTTACATAGTTTGCCCTATTGCTTATTTAATTCCTGCACTGCATTTATTTTGGCTTGTATTTTCTGTACCTTGTTATGTCCCCTGAGGACCTGGAATGGACTATGTCCCCAGGTATAGCCGAAGAGATCCACCCAGAGCTACACCGTACAGGACCACTTCCAGGAGCTGTACCAGGACCTGAGGACGAGATCGCACCAGAGGACTTTTCCTGAGCATTGGCTGTATAGAGTCAGTTTTCTCTGTTTCTATTTCCAGTTGTTTTTTTCTGTCTATTTGCATGGTTGTACCAGACATATTCTCGGATTTGTTTCCCGAGGAATTTATTGAGATTTGACAGTTATTTCTAATTACATTACTCTGTCTTTTAATCTGTGATCATCTGTTGTGGATGAGATTAGATTAGTCTGTGACCTGTAACAATGGATCTATTTCCTGCTAGACTACAGCTTAAGCATGCCCTGATGGATCCATTAAATTGGATTGTCCATCGGTGCGTGCTGCTGGCCATTGCTCACGTGCTCAGTCCCTCGTCATTTTGGGACTGGGGCGTGACATGGTTTTTGTGGTGGCCCATGCAGGTCTCTACGACTAATTTGTTCGGTTTCAACTCAGGGACCGAACAGGCCTGCAAATAAGATAGGATAAGTTTTTAGGATCTCATCCACTTGCTTGAAACGTTCTTGATATCCATATCGAATTAATTCCTTGACTTGCATCCTGCCTTGATTCCTGTGCGCCTCTTATTGTTTATTTTGGTTGCAAGGTTATGGATTCACGAGCAAACGACGAGACTCCCATAACATCACCACGAGATGATGTGGTAACCAACGAAGATGAAGTAACACTAATGGGTGGAGGACAATCAGCTCAACAACATACCTCGAGAGTCCAGCACGATCCTATTCCACCAACGACGCCAGTTACTCCACCAATGCCCGTAATTCCACCAGGGCAGGCCATGGACGGACAGCAGATGGTTCAAATGGTCTGTGCAATAATGCAAGCACAACAAGAGGCTTTTAGTCGCAGCCTAGTAACCGCACTAGAGCAGGCAGATCTACCAGCACGAAGGCCAACGACGGGCTCTATTTCTGATTTTCGCCAGCTGAAGCCTCGTACCTTTTCAGGCAAAGAAGAGCCCACAGAAGATCATGAATGGCTTACCAACATTCAACATCAACTAGAAGCAGCTGAACTTCCAAAGGAACGTTGGATGACTGCCGTCAGAATGCAATTGACGGACAATGCACATCACTGGTGGCTATCTGAGGAAGCACGACTCGGACCAGACCGAGTCACTTGGGAAGAGTTCTCTAGACTCTTTCAGGAGATGTACATTCCAGCTATCGCTCGATCAGAACTTCGGGACAAGTTCAATCACCTTACTCAGGATACTAAGACGGTGGAAGAGTACAACGCTGAGTTCATTCGTCTAAGTCGCTTCGCTCCAACATTGATCCCGACAGAAGAAGAGAAGACTGAGAAATTCTTCGACGGACTAAACATTGAGCTACAGAAACTAATTGGATCCGTTGTACCTACTTCGTACTCGGACGTTCTTGCTGCAGCGCGACGCATTGAGCGCGTCATCAGGAGAGAGACTAGTCTGAAACGGACTTCCACTTCAGCACTGCAAGAAGAAGTTGCAAAAAAGACCTCACGTACACCAGCCACCAGAAGCACCTCGACAGACAATACCTGTTTGCCCATATTGTTACCGGCGAGGTCATATAGAAAGCAAGTGCAGACGGAAAATAAGATTATGTTTGGCTTACGGATCCAGTCAGCATTTACTGAGGGAATGCCCTGAGCGTCGAGACAGAGCACCAAAGGGTAACCAGCAAGCGTTACCAGTACCGCGGTCAGCCTCTCCAGCATTGGAAGTACCGCAAACGGAAGTTCAAGGAGTCCTACCACCAGCTTCAGGAGGGTATCAACCGAGACCACCCTTGATACCCCAGAAACTACTCTTCCAGCAGGCTCAGCAGAAGAATCGACTGCAAGGACGCGAGCAAGCCCTGACGATGACCGTAGAGAACGCGCAGACTCGTGGAATAGCCAATGCGCGTAAGTGATTCGTAGTTATCCGTTTTAGACTTGTGTAGCTCGTGCCCATTGGTTCGTGACCTCAGCCCCAACCTAGTAATTTGCAACTTGTTAATAATAACCTGGTTTTAAAAAAAAAAGTTGTAATTTTCTTGCTTTAACTAGATTTTCCTGGAAAGTGTAAACTTTCAAATTTTAGGGAAACGGTACTTCCCTAAGTAACTTGTGATGTATTTTCAACCGATACCTGCGACCGTGTCATCTCTGCTGACCGGTTATTCTTTGATTGCGAGGACGCAATCCTCTTAAGGGGGGTAGATTGTAAACCCCCTGAATTTTTAAAATTTTAAAAACTGGATTTTTCACAATTTTCTGGAATTTTTTGGGATTTTTCTGTAAATTAAAAATAGGGTTTTAATATTTAAATAATTTTTAATTGATATTAAACAGTATTAAAATATTATGAAAATAATATTTTTGGATGTAAAATGAAAAACTGGACTTAGGGCAATTTTTCTGGAATTTATTGGGCCCCGGACCTATTTTTAAATTGCCAAAATCTATTTATTTAATTATTTATTTATTATTAAATGTTTACTGATTTTATTATTATTATTATTATTATTTATTATTTATTTTTACCGGCCCGGCCCATTTCCTCCAGCCCAGTCCGGCCCACGGGCCCAGCCCGCTCGGCCTATCGGGTCGGGTCGGGTCCGCCCGACCGAACCCGACCCGAATCCGACCCGGCAACCCATCCCCAGCCCCGCACGACCCGCACGCCGCCCGCGCCTGCCGCCGCTTCCCCCGCCTCCGGCCGCGTCACCCCGCGCCCACGTCGCCCCACGTCGGCCCTCTCCCCTCCGCCTCGCCCGGCCATCCCCCAGCCTATTTAAACCCCCGAGCTTCCTCTCCGGCCACCGCTCCAGTTCCCACGACCACCACCACTCTCCGCCGCCCTCGCCGAGACTCCGCCGCCGACCCTGCGCCGCCTCGCCGTCTCGCCGCAGCCCCGGCCATCTCCTCCTCCTTCTTCCCCGACGAAGCAGGCCCGCAGCAGCCGCTGCCCAGCCGCACGACCCGCTCCGACCGCCTCCGGCCCCTCCGCCGCCTCCGCCTGGCGTCGCCTGCGCCGCCTCCGCTTCCCCGGCCCCCTCCGCCGTTGTCGCAACCATCACAGCCGCCGGAGCCCCGCCGCAGAGCACCGGAACCCTAACCCTAACCCTAAATTCAATTTCGAATCCGACACGTGTCGGACACGTGTCGGACACGGTTTGACCCTGTTTTCGGGTCCCCTTCAGGTGCGTGTATCTTTCGCCTCGTAGCTCTGTTTTCGATTCCGCAAATTGCGTTGCGAAGCCTGTATGACCCTCTCGGTGTCCGGATAAACTGTTCGGGGCATCGCGTCCTGTGGTGATCGCACACCGCGATCCAAAAACAGGAAAAAAACCAGACCCTGTTTCACCCCGGAACCGAGTACGCCCCGCCAAACGGGACGACTTGGTCGTGCGCGGTCTTCACAGATACGTGCGCCTCGTCGATACGGACGTGTGGGATTTCGCGGAAGCTGATTCGGGTGTGCGTGCACACCGGAATCAACGCGTATCCGCGGACATCGCCCCGTATCTGACTTTTCTGTAATTCGACCTAACTTTGTGTACACACGTCGGATTGAGACGAAACTTGCGCCATCGGACTCGTAGCAATACGCTGGTCCTGTGGGTCAAGTTTGGTTCGATTCTGAGAACGTTGACGAAATCGCGTGTCGTAGGCCCCACAGGCCCCGCTCGACGGGCGATTTTGTGATCGGCTCATCGAAATTCAATTCTGAAAGTTCCGTTGGGTTCGTATCAGCGTTTCTGACCTATTGACACTGAGTTTGGTGAATTTGGAGACCGTTGACCCTGACGCGTTTTTCGGTGCAAAGCGGGCCTACCGGTGGACCCCGTTTTGGCCCGAAACTGCTGTTTTTGCCCTTGTCTCCAAATTGGACCCAAGGATAGGCGTTTCTAGCTGATTGATATTTTCTGGATCTGATGGTGATGTTTGTTTCAGCAATCGGAGTACCGCCTGCAATTCCAGCTGAAGTCAGAGCCGTAATTGGAACAGGAACCACAGGCAAGTGTACCTTGCCAAACTCTGCAGCTTGCTACTTATTTTCCTTGACTTGTTTATACATTAGTGGGCAAGTAAAGCTTGCCAAATCTCAGTAATTCTTGACATAGTAGCTTACTTGATTTCATTAAATGTAACTTGTTCCAAACTGCTTAACCTAGGAAACGGGTGACGTGCTTAGTGTCCGATCATAGTCGGGTGCCAACTCCGTACGCGGAGTTGTGTAACGTCACATAGGCATGGTTATCGAGACCCGATAATTCTCGTACTTATCTTCTCAAGTACTCCAGAACCCAGGATACTTGACACTATTCATGAGACAGAGTCTTCCTGAGACATTCATGGTGATTCTGTATAGGTTACAGGACTTGACAGTGATATTTTATAGACATTATGACTTGCTGCATTAGCTATGATCCCGCTGACATGGACATGAGATGTTATGGTCATGATATGCGTGATTACATTGGGTGGAGAGAGACACACAGGCTACAGGTTGATTTTATATTATGCCGGCGTCGTAGTCTCCCATTGAGCTAGACAACTACATGATATCACTGCTACCGGCTCCCCGACACAGAGCTTGTAGTAGTTTCAGCCTGAGTTCTCGTGCTGCTCTCATATTGCATCTCACTTAGCTGGTTACATAGTTTGCCCTATTGCTTATTTAATTCCTGCACTGCATTTATTTTGGCTTGTATTTTCTGTACCTTGTTATGTCCCCTGAGGACCTGAAATGGACTATGTCCCCAGGTATAGTCGAAGAGATCCACCCAGAGCTACACCGTACAGGACCACTTCCAGGAGCTGTACCAGGACCTGAGGACGAGATCACACCAGAGGACTTCTCCTGAGCATTGGCTGTATAGAGTCAGTTTTCTCTGTTTCTATTTCCAGTTGTTTTTTTCTGTCTATTTGCATGGTTGTACCAGACATATTCTCGGATTTATTTCTCGAGGAATTTATTGAGATTTGACAGTTATTTCTAATTACATTACTCTGTCTTTTAATCTGTGATCATCTGTTGTGGATGAGATTAGATTAGTCTGTGACCTGTAACAATGGATCTATTTCCTGCTAGACTACAGCTTAAGCATGCCCTGATGGATCCATTAAATTGGGTTGTCCATCGGTGCGTGCTGCTGGCCATTGCTCACGTGCTCAGTCCCTTGTCATTTTGGGACTGGGGCGTGACACAACTTGCAAGTACAATCATCATTGGTAGAAAGGATTAAGGCAGCTTTGCCTACAGACGCCAGATTCAGGAGACTGAAGGAAAGGACAGAGGCCGAAGAGCAGACAGAATTGCACATTAATGAGGATGGGATATTACGATATGGTGATCGTCTTTATGTTCCAAATGGAGAGATTCGACAGGAGCTGATGACAGAAGCTCATAGTTTGATTTATTCTATTCATCCTGGAGGCACCAAGATGTATCGCGACTTACGCCAGCACTTTTGGTGGCATGGAATGAAGAGAGATAGCTCGCTTTGTAGCTAAATGTCTGGTATGTCAACAAGTAAAGGCGGAGCACCAGAGGACAGCAGGCTTATTGCAACCACTTCCGATTCCAGAGTAGAAGTGGGAGCACATCACTATGGACTTCGTCACGGGGTTTCCCAAGAGTCCAAGTGGAAGAGATGCAGTGTGGGTAATAGTGGACCGACTCACCAAGTTAGCACATTTTATACCTTTTAGAGTGGGTCAGTTTACAGAAGCTTTAGCTGACTTATATATGAGGCAGATCGTGAGATTGCACGGTATACCAGTCAGCATTGTATCGGATAGAGATTCGCGCTTTATATCGTACTTTTGGAGGAGCATGCAAGAGAGTCTTGGAACTCGTCTGAAGTTCAGTACATCTTACCACCCACAGACAGATGGGCAGTCGGAGCGTACTATTCAGACATTGGAGGATATGTTGAGGGCTTGCATGTTAGACTTCAGAGGATCATGGGAGGACCACCTACATCTTGTGGAATTTTCTTACAACAATAGCTATCAAGCAAGTATTCAGATGGCTCCGTTTGAAATATTGTATAGAAGAAAATATAGGTCTCCTGTGTGTTGGAGTGACGTGGAAGAACGTCAGATTCTGGGATCCGAGTTGGTGGTCAACACCGTAGAGACAGTTAAGAAGATTCAGGGACACTTGCGAGCAGCGCAAGACAGGCAGAAGCAGTGGGCAGACCTTCATTGTCGTCCCTTGGAGTTCAAAGAGGACGACCATATCTTCTTGAGGATATCACCGACCAGAGGCACCATTCGATTCGGAGGGCGCGATAAGTTGAGTCCAAGGTATATTGGACCATTTGACGTGCTCGAGAGAGTTGGAGAAGTGGCATATCGACTTGCGCAACCACCTTCACTGGAGGGAGTACATGACGTATTCCATGTGTTGTAGCTCAGGTGATATGTGGCAGACAGCAGTCATGTTCTCGACCATTCGGAGATCACCATTGGACCGAGCTTGTCATACCAAGAGCAACCCGTGGGAATCCTTGATCGTCGAGAGAAAGTATTGAGGAACCAGTCTATTCTCTTGGTTCGCATAGCATGGAGGCATGGCGCGCCAGGAGAATCAACTTGGGAGCGCGATGACGACATGCGCAAGCATTTTTTGAACCTATTCGCAAACCAAGATATGAATTTACATTGTTAATTTATATCTTATCCCATCCTTGACATTCTATCGTGGCTTAATTTTAATTTTGAGGACGAAATTTTTATAAGTTGGGTAGAATGTAAAACCCCTATCCTAGAAATCATATATACCCTTTTAATTATTAATTATTAATTTAATTGTAGTAATTAGTGGCTAATTAGGAGAAATAGATTTTATTAATTTTTATTTTAGGTGTTGGTATACTTAGAAAATTTATGGGACCATTAGGAAATTTTTGAAATTTATTTCATGTAGGAGACCCCTTGAGCAGTTGCTTGCTTAATGATGTGCATTAATATAAATCTAGAATTTTTTTCTATGAGTATATATATCTATATAAATATATATATATATATAAATATATATATATATATAAATATATACATATATATATATATATATATATATATATATATATATATACATATATATATTTAATTGGAAAAAGAGATAGAAAAGAAAAAAAACAAAACTAATAATAACTATTAAAATCCATTAACTATATACTAATTCCATCCACCCCTTCCTATACAACTATTACAACCACTACAATCCCAACCCGCTGGCCCTTTGTGAAGTGAACCACATTTTTGCATTTACAGTAAAGCACTTCCCCCTTAGCCATTCACAACCAATACCCGCTGCCCCTAAGTAGCTTTGTGAGCCAACGTAGCAAGTAGCCAGCAGACCCCCTCAGACCCGAGCCCGCGAACTGAACACCCTTCCCCTCTTATATATATATATGTATATATATCATTATTTATAAAACCCTAATCCTATAATCATCCAAACCCTTCCTCTTTCCATCTAGACCTAGAGAGCGCCACCACCGCAGCCGGAGAATCCCGCCAGGCCGTCCAAACCGATCCCGACGACCGCGACCCCGCGCACTGCAGATTTCCGCAGCAAGGTACCTGTATTCCAGAGTTGTTTTCCGCCGTCTCGCTCAACCAAACGCCACCTTGTCTTCACCGGTATGCTCACCCCTTAACCCTCTTCCATATCTGTGTGATAGCAGACTTCGAACAACTCGTAACCATAGGAGAAAACAGCGCCAAAGTTGGCAAAAATAGACCAAGTTCTGGGATCGCAGAAAACTGCGGTGATCATCCATGTTTTCGAGTTCGTATCTCCTACCACAGAGATCCAAATTCGATAATTCTTTTTGGTATGCGTAGACCACTTGACCTAGTTTAATTTTTATTAAATAACCCTAGATTATTAACTGCTGTAGATAGAATTAAATTCGTTGGAAAATCCTACGAATCCACGTTTCCCAGATTTCTAAAAGTTATGAAACGGAATACGCTCCGCCAAACGGGACCGCCCCGCCATGTACCAAGTATATCGAACGGTGCACGCAGCTTAACCGGATACGTAAAAGTTTGCAGAAACTGATTCGGATGCGTGTGCGCGCCGAAATCAGCCCGTATTCGTGGACAAATCCTGTGTCACAATTTTTGCGAAAGTTACGCGCATTTTGTGCACGCTTGTCAGATTGCGACGAAACTTGCGCCACTGGACTCGCGGTAATGCGCTGGTCCTGTGACCCAATTTTTACGCAATTCTGAGACAGTTGACCAAGTCGCCAATTGGCGGGCCCTATAGTTGACTTTTGGGCAAAATTATGTTCGGCCCATCGGAATCCACATTTGGACATATCGTTGGGTTCGTATTGACATTTAAAGTTTGTTTGACCTATAATTTGTCCCATTTAGAGACTGTTATCCTTGGCACATTTTTCGGTGCAAAGTGGGCCACACGTGGACCCCACTTTTATCCGAAATTATCGTTTTGCTCCTGTATCCAAATTGGACGAAAGAAAAGTGTTTTTTAGCTATTTTTCTCATTACAGAAATATTGGTGATATCTATTTCAGTATCCGGAGATATTTGTTCGGAGGCCATTAGTTCCAGATCGCGTGTCCTTGACATTGGATGCTTACACTTTACAGATTTCTTGCCAGGCAAGTATACCTTGCCATTGTACTGTATTTTCATTCCATATGATGCATGCATATTTATTTCTGCTTATTTTAGTTCATTATTTTAACTGCTATATAAATTGCACGTCCAAGGAAACTTGGGTGCAACGACGGTGTCGTCGTACTATATTTTATTTATGTATATACATTGGACCTACTTTATGAGACTACCCCATCTTCATGAGGCATTTATGTTTCATTGGCCATGACACTATTCTTACACGAGTGTGAGTCACATGTAGGACACGAACTTGTGTACTCGGCTGGCCACTAATACGTATAGGTCGTGCGACGGTTAGGGATAACTGTCAATAGAAACTTTGCATGCTAGTAGACCTGGCGGTTATTAGAGATTTTATCGCGTCATGGACATGACATGTTTAGAGCAATGGGTGGAGAGAATAACAAGTAATGCATTTGGGCTTCTTTATACTTTTTCCTTCTGTAACCCGGAAGCTCCGCTGGAGATACGGGCGGTGATGACCCCTATACTACTTGGCGGCCTCTGCCGTTCAAAAGACGATATGCTTTGAGGCCCCTAATTCTCCGAGAGAGTCATGCCAATCCCAGTTTTCAGCCAGATAACCCACTTGGTAGAAAGTTGTTCTCAAACTGCATTCACATAGATGGATAGGCGATCCCAATGGATGTTTACATTTCAGTACTTTATTGGCATATATTTTTTGTATCTTGTTACGTCCCTCTGAGGACCTGGTCCCTTTCCAGATATAGATGAGCAGGAGTACCCACAAGAGTATGGACCTAGATCTGACGCTACCTATCAGACTGAGGAGGTCTTACCTTCGGATTATATGTGATTCGTTGCAGCTGTTTAGAGATTTTTCTTGCTATTCTTTTTGAGACATTTATTCTTATATTAGAGTTTATTCTCTTCTCTCTTTAGTAGTTTTGTTATATTCGATTTGCAGTGGATTTGTTTTCATCCGACTATCATACTTTGAGACTGCTTAATTGATATTCAGTTATTGATTTCTATTTATCTATTATTTGTGCTGTGGATGAGATATAGATTGCGTGTGACTTGTTATGACAGTATATTACCACTGTGGATTGGATATTCATGTACAGCGTACGTGTGTATATGGTTTCCATATATTGGATTTCGTATACATACGGCTGGCGTGTTACGTATTTCTAGCCCTACGTATTTTGGGACTGGGGCGTGACACCCGTATCATTTTGACCGTCTATCTTGCACAACAATCACAGACGCGACACCCGTGAAATCAGACACACACTTGACCATAGTTGACCAGTGTAATACCTAGCGTAGCCCTGAGTTCATTATATTTTGATCTTGTGTGTTAGTGTAATGTCTGATACAATATTGTATTGTATTATATGTCTATAGGACTGTTGGATCATCCAGGCGATACTCTGGGTCAGGACATTGGTATTACCAACTAAGGACCCAAGGCGAGTACATTCTCTGATAGCTTCTTATTTATGATATCCCCTATGTTCATTGTATCTAGTGTAAATATCCATATTCTTGATACGATGGTTATACGGATTGGTATATCCGGATCTCGTCATGAGATGTTATTCCTTGTTCATGGTGTATCTTTTATAAGTCTTGTTTCATTGTTATCTTGTACATGTACAGACATTGATTTCCGGAGAGACTTGCTACCTTCCTAGGGAATCCTGTGCCATAGCGTACCATGGTTGGATCTACTATACCAGTCGGGGGTGGAGAGTATTTTATTGTAGATATGTGATCATACCCTTCACGTACAAGTCTTGTTCACATGTTAGTGTTGGTCATACACCGCACGTATGACTAGCCAGGCCATTATTCCTGTACAAGTTTCCAAGCTGATCACATGTTAAAGCTAGTACTCACACACTTAGTCATAGTATTCTTGTTCATTGACATATTGTTCCTTCCCGCATTTATTTACAGTATTTCCAGTATTTTCTTTATTATGTATCTCTCGTACGTGTATATGCATCTTGTATATTTCCATCTATTTACTGCTACATAGCTTATATCATTGATATAGAACTGCTATTAGGGATGTACTTTGCTCCTTCCTGACTGAAAATATTTTTCCAGACTATGCCTTAGAGGACCGGTGTCCGACATTTTATGGACCACTTGGAGAGTAGCTGCAGACTTGGACTTGGTAGTTCAGTTGTGATTTCGGGAGGTCTAGCCGAAATTACTAGTTATCTAGTTAGTTTATTTTAGCAGTTTTTTGGTACCGGATTTGTCTCCGGCATACTTTGTTGAGACTTGGATATTATTGTTGAGTTAGATTATTTCTATTAGACTTGTGTTGTGTTTATTTTATTTCTTCGATATCTTATCGTGCTGTAGTTATGTGATTGAGTATGTTGTTCATATTATATTGTGTTATCCATGTCTCCTTATGGAGTTGGATACTCGTGCGAGATTGTTTAGATAGTGTTTGACCTAGACAGCATTCTACCGCCGATGCTGCGGCGTAGGCTGGGCGTACCCACGTACTCGTGTCCAAATTTCGGGTGCGGCTCGTGACACTTACGTAGCAACTTGTGGTCGTATTTTTTTTTTTGGGGGGGGGGGTTCCAATAGACTATGTTCATGAATATTCGTTGCTTATCTCTCTGAATGCCAACAAAGTGGTATTGAAGTTTGTTGCAATTACAAAGTATAAAGTTTTAGTAACTTTTAACGTTTGTGAATTACAACGAAAAAGAGTACAAATAATTCTAACACTAAGAATTCTAGGTACAAGTTTAGAGATCTTGGAAAGTGTGACGATGGAGCTTTAGTGCTGTAGTTGACTCCTTTACTCCGTTGACGATCGAACGACGAAAGATGATTGCAAGTCTCTTGCTCACTGGCAAGAAGGACAACAATTGGGTTCTCTTCCACAATAAAATGACAATGTGCCACATGTCCTGAAAAATTACCTGGTTTTAGTTCATGTGCGCAGGTTTTGTGCTGCCGCATGGTACTCTCAACAGAATACAGTTGCAATCATGCGCGCATGTCACGGTTCAACTGCCATGTGGCATTTGTTAGTTTTACGTCAGAGTACCAAAATAAGGAGACAGACATGGCCAACTCTCCCGTACAAGGTATAGAACGTCGTACGACGGTCACGGATGTAGAAAAATAAGGGGGTACATGCTACAATCAAGTCTCCTAGGATCTCAGAACAACTATGTCTCAATCATTCAAGCAAGTAACAATAACACAGAACATACAATATAAAGCAATAAGGCGTCACAACGCTCCATCAAAATATTTTAGAAGTCTAGCCGTCAAAATGTTAGGCTAGCAGAGTATCAATAGTTACATAACCGAGATAAGTTACAGTCTGATAATATTACAGTTATGTAAAGGAACTGATGTCCAGACAAGACGACTAACTGGTGTCGGTGGCTAAACGCCCAAAAGAGAAAATAATCTACAATACGAGCAGTAACCTAGAAACACACTCATGTCCCTCAGTGGCCATCCGTCTGGTGCACGCCATTATCGAAAAGATAAGCTAGATCCTCAGGTACTGGATCTAAACATGCCCATACAAAATCAGTGGGGTTAGACCCCAAATAGCAAGTACCACAAGGAAGCACAAATGAAGAAATAGAAACTAGATCAAGCATACAGTGCAAGAGCCAAGAATCATTGGCGCATGCCCCATCATCGAGATAACATAAAACTCCTTCACCAAACAAGGAAAGAAAATGCCATGTCACACGAGATAAGGTATGTCCTATGACTATGGTCAAGCTAAGGTTCTATGTCGTAGTTTGGTCCATATTCTATCATAGCATAATAGCTCAACTCCCCAACAAAATAAGGACAGAAGTTGAACCACCACCAATGACAGTCCATGTCACTAAGCTACTAGCAGAAAATATAATCACAAACGAGTCAGGTTAAATCGGCCAGACAAAGTTACGGCTTGTTATGTGGAGTCTGGGGCCATCCCAGAAAATAATGCATAATAAGTATCCTCAGATCGTACCATTTCGAGCAAGGCTAACCGAGCTACGATTATACAGGAAGGCAAGCAGGATCACACCAGTCCCCCGTAGGGCCACCGCGCTAATAAATCAGTAATAGTTTCAGCCTTCTTATAGGGAAAATGCTGGCTCGATTAAAATATAAAAGTCGGGTATTGCACTCCACTAGATGCGGACGATATATAATATCCATGGTGGCCAACCTTGCACGCCTTAAAAATTATCAAGGGGTGGCCCATCATGCACGATCTCGGAATATCGTTGCCTCCCTATGTTTTAACAACTTTTAAGTTACCTAGTTAACCCTACAGTTATGTAGAATTCCATGCCATGGCCACATAAACATTTTCCTTAAGATGTCGTACAGAGTACGAGCACGCTTGGTATGAATCTATCATAATTATCAGGAGTCAAGTCTGGATTCACCCAAGTGTAGATGCAACATTCAAGCAAGCATTAACCTAGTCACGCTATGGTTCTGACCAATTATCATTTCTGTGCCAAGAAATCAGGAATATATATAATATCATACACCGAGAAGGATTTTATGTCACATTTCAGTGTACATGTTGGCCAATGTCCCACACTCAGTGTACAATAAACCATCATAAACAGGCAAGTAGAAAAAATGTATTAGCACGGATACAATAACCAAGTCAGGATACCAAGCCTAGCAGTTGGTCACATGAATCATGTCTTGATCAAGTCAGGAAATATAATTAGTCAGGAATCCTCATTCACAGGATTGACGTATTGGGCCAATGTCACTGGAATCATGCTGGTCAGGAAATATAGTCGATTATACCAAGTATCGTTCATGTTCATGGATATCTCATTAATTAATTCCTCAAGTTCTTGGATCATAGATCACTAGTCATAGTCAAGCTAACATGAACAACTAATCAGGCATAGGCACCAAGTGCACAACAAGATCTACACATGCACACACAAGGTCAACGAGAGTATCTCTATCATAGGCTTACTTCAACAGAGTACGCGAGGCTAGGGACTCTGGCATACAAAGTAGAGAAACACACATGCAAAGCCCGGCGTATAAATCCAGAGTACTCAAGCATGGCATACTTTGACCAAGCACGCTAGCAAGCAGCAAAGTATATCATACTCTAAAGGAGTACACGAGCCAGGCAAGGGTGGCGTACTATAAAGAAGCATGCAAACAGGCAAGCAATGACGTACTACACGAGAGTACGTGAATAGGCATAAATGGCGTACTAAATCCATGCAATAAATAACAAGCATGCGGCGTATAAAGCCGATAAACACACATGCAAGGGTGGCGTACAAAACCAAACACGCCAACCACAAAAAAATAAAACACGAAAAACAAGGGTGGCTCAATAATCAAGAGCACGACAGTCAAGGACTCGAGAACCGATGCATGCCAAAGTCAAGGCTCGACAGTCGAGGCGAGAACCGGGCATTAGTACGTCGAAGGATACTAAATGGTGACGTACTATTGTCACAGACAGTCAATGAGTTTACAGCAAAAGTACGTCGGTCTAGAACAATGCAATAATACGCCAAGTCAAGGCAGTGTGTACTTTCACTGGGAAGGCAGGCTCAGGGTACGCCAATTGTACGCCGAGGTCGAGACCTTCAAAAATATGCCCAAGAAGACTTACAAGAGTTCTTCTCCCTAGAGTACTTTTGTAAGGAATTGGCAGTACTCACAGAGCTCGCACGGGATGTATGGAATGTGGGTCACACTGAAAGTGCGCCCAAGTTACAATATTCTCATGTGCACTCCTTTGTTACTGTTCTTCTTCTCTAACCCGGCCTACCATTGAAACCCTGAGCTTGAGCTCAAGACTTATGGCAAGGCTCCAAGTCACAAGCAACCAAAGCCAAAATCAAAAAAATTCCCAGGCTCTAAAACATGAACCAAGAAGCTTTCAAAAATATATAGTTTTGGGAGATCAATCCCTAGAAAAATATACTCATGAAAACCGGTATAATAAAACTTAGATCTACACCAACTCCATCTTCAAAACCGAAAACACCAAGAAATAACCATGATCAAGAACATCATAGGCACACAAGGAACTAATTAAAACAAATAAAACATAAAAATAAAACTATAGTAAGATTATGTTTCTTCATATTTGCAAGGTGTACTTGCTTATGAAGAAAGAACAAAAGAAATGAAACAATGAGAAGAGAGAGAGAGAGAGAGAGAGAGAGAAAGAGAAAGAAGAAAACAAGGATATATAGTGCTAGGGTTGGTTTTTGAACCGTTGGATCCTACCAACTGATCTAAGCCACACACCTCAACCCAAACCAAGACAAGGGCTAGCAAATGTACGCCGACCTCAACCAACCGGGCACACAAGAATGTGCATAAAAAAAATGCTAAGTCAGGAAATGTACTAGAAGTGCGCCAAAACTAGGTGTATTCCAAGTACGCCGGAAAAGGGGAGTGGCAGTTAGGATCGACAGTTACTGAGATCTTGGGTTATCACGCCCCAGTACCAGAATACGGAGATGGACATAGCCAGCTACCCCGTACAAGGTACTTTATGTCGTATGGCGATCACAGTTGTAATAAGACAAGGGGTGCATGCTACAATCAAGTCTCCTATGGTCAAGAACTTCTACCTCTCAATCATTCAAACAAGAAACAATAAACATAGAGCATATATGATAAAGCAATAAGGTGTCCCAAATGCTTTCTCAAAATTTTTTTAGACCAGCTGTGCCAAATAAGAAGCTGACAGAGTATCAAAAGTTCATGACAGTGATCAACTGTAGTCTGATTTAATATAATTATGTAAGGATACTAATGTCCAGACGTGCCGGCTAATAGGTGTCGGTGGCTAAACGTCCAAAAGAATAATTGTACAATGACAAGCAGGGAAGAAGAAAATCCACTCGTTATCCTCTACGACCATATTCCTGGTACACACCATGAGTTGGGGGATAGTACGCTGGATCCTCGGGTGCTGGCTCAAAATCTGGCCAAGCAAAACCATTGGGGTTGGACCCTAAATAGCAAGTACCACAAAGGAAGCACAAAATGGAGAAACAAAAATCCAAAAAATAATTATATAATAATACATAGGTTTAGTGTCATAACTTAGGTCCATGACATACCCTAGCGCAAAGGCCCAACCCTACAACCAAATAAGGACAAGGGTTGAACCATCACACTAAGATAGTCCATTTTCCTAGGCTACTAACCAAATAATACAACCACAACCAAGTCCATTTTCTTATATTGGCCAATCACTTGTACGACTAGCTATTTGTGGAGTCTGAGGTTATCTCAGAAATAATGCATAATAGGTATCCTTAGATCACGCTAGTGCTGAACATGAGCTAACCGAGCCAAATAAGAAATATACTGGCACTTGTTTGATGCACCAGTTTCCCGTAGGGCCAATGCGCTAAAATACGGTATTAGCTGCTCCAGTGCTCTTATAGGGAGACAATGGCTCGGCATTATTTATAATAGGTCAGATACTACACTCCACTAAGGCGGATGATATACAGTATCTGTGGTGGCCAGCCCACATCGCACGTAGAATGAATCTCTGTGGGAAGGTTAATTGGCATGATCTCGGGATACCGTTTCCTCCAAATGTTACTACCACTTTTAGTTACCTAATTAGCCTTATATTGTGTTCAAAATATTAAGGCATGGTCACATGAGAATTTTCTTTAAGATATCGTATAAAGTACGGGCACGCTAGATACTAATCCATGAAAGTTCAATCTGGATTCACCCGAGCATGTATGCAATATTCAGTCAATCAATATCTTAGCCACGCTTTGGTAGTTGACTCACATATCATGACCGTGTTGGAGAAACAATATATATTTATAATATCACACATTCAGAAGATTTGGAGGCATTCTCGATGCACAACCCAAATATAAATCATTTAACACGTGATACGGTATGTCGTACCTCGGCGCACATCCGATCATATACACTTTCAGGCAATAATTTGTATCAGCACAGATACAATATTCGAGTCCAATTATCAATTATAAATTGGGTCACATGAATCAAGATCATATTATAACATGAAGCTTATGTCATGCACATAGCCGGTTAGTCATTATCCACTTAGTCGGATTCATACTAAAATCTCAGTTCAACTTATGCCATGTTCATAGCCAATCTTAGATCTTGATCATGTCTGGAACGAGATCTGGTTACTAAATCCATTATTCCTTAGAATCATAACACAAGCATTATCCCAAATATAAATCATAAAAGAATAAGAAAATATTCAATCAAACAATCAAGGCCGCATGGGTCTCTAGGCCGCATATAAAATCTCAGCCATATATGTCTCTGGGTTGCTTATGAAGTCCTGGCCGCATATGAAGTCAGGGTCACACGAACCACTTGGACGCATATGGAGTCAGGGCCGCATGAACCACTAGGCCGCATATGAAGTCATGACCGCATGCTTAGGATTAAAGTCCACTCCTTGGGACAAGTATTAAAGTGACGGCCAACAAATAAAGTTTCAGTGATGTAACATAAAGTGATTAATGTGACCGATGTGACAATTTAATAATTTATGTCAGAGAGAAATGACAAAGTCATAGAAATATGTGCCAACGGTTCAGAGTCATGGTCCAAGGAAGGTGGCTGCATGCTTTGCTTGCCGCATAAGTCACTCGGCCCCATATTATTCTTTGGACTTAGCAAATTTCTTATTCGTTCAGCGAGTGAAAACACAAGGAGTTCAAGGATTAGCTCCAAAGTACTTATGTGATGGCAGTCATGCATCCAATAAGATGTACAAATACTGGTCAATATACGGCAAAGAGCTCAGGCCGTATAGTACTCAGGCCACATGGCACTCTCCAAGCCGCATAACTCGCTGGCCGCATGAAGACTTCATCTTCTCTAACAGCAGGTTCGGCCATGGTAGAAGCTCCAAAAACTAAAAATTTATTTTGATCATAAAATCCTTATTTTAAGTCCAAATTAAGTAAACCAAAAGCCAAAATGCTTGAAATTGAAAGCTCTATCATGTAGCAAAAATTAGCTTTTAAAAATACATGTTTAATAGATCAAAAAAAAACTCATAAAATCCATAAAATCTCTAAGTTAAAAATATAGATCTGCACTAATCCATCCACAAAATCTGAAAACTTCAAGTTCTAAAAGTGTTTAAAATCATGGAAAGAAAATAATAATAAAATAATATAGAGGATTTCTTTATTTCTCATGCAAGGTGTACTTTTCTATGGAAAATGGAAGAGAAAACTAAAGAGAGAGGAAGAAATAAAGAAGTAAAGGAAGAGAGAGAAAATGTTAGGTTATATATGGTAGGGTTGAGGGTTGAACAAAGGGTTCTCATGACTTGAACCAAGCCACAAAATAAACCATGAACCAGGTTAAACCAATGAATGGGTCTAGTCTTCATACACTTGCAACCATGCTAAAATAAAATATGTTCCAAATATGTATATCGGGAACAAAGAGTGACATCTCTATCCACCTTAGAATATTTTTCCTCAAAATTCTAATCCAAGTAAGCTAGAGAAGTCAGGACAAGCACGATATAATCCTACTAGTAAAACTACACATACAAGCAATATTATTACAACACATAGGTGATCACCTCATCACGAAATTTAAAAATGAAGGCATAATGTATAATATACCTTCTGAATCAAACATGTGCGGGTACCAAGATCGAATATCGTCCTCGTGCTCCCACGTTGATTCTCCAAGAGTGTGATGTCCCCAGACAACTCAGACAAGAGAAATAGTCTGGTTCTTGAGTACCTTCTCTCTTTGATCCAGAATGGATACGGGTTGCTCCTCATAAGATAAGTCAGTATCAACGACTAATTCAGAGTGGTTGAGGATATGATTCAGATTTGGGACATACCTACGCAACTGAGATACATGAAATACATCGTGCACCTCATGTAGTGAAGGTGTAAGGGCAAGACGATAAGCCACATCTCCTACCCGATCGAGAATATTGAACGGCCTAACGTATCGCGGACTAAGCTTCCCGCAAACCCCGAATCTAATGACTCCACGGGTAGACAAAATTCATAAAAATACGTGATCGCCGACACAAAACTCTAAAGGTCTACGATGCTGATCTTTCCAATCACGATGTCAATCTTCTGTATCTAGAAGTCGCTCTCTGATATGTCTGACCACTTCTACTATCTGTGTGATCATTTTGGGGCCTAACATCTTTCGCTCACCAATGTTGTCCTAAGTCAACGGTAATCTACACTTTCTGCCGTACAGTACCTCGAAAGGTACCATCTGAATACTGGTATGATAACTATTGTTATACGAAAATTCTACCAAGTAAAGGTAATTCTCCCAAGATCTACCAAGTTCTAGGGTACATGCTCGTAACATATACTCCAAAGTCTGGGTAGTTCTCTCTGATTGTTCGTCTGTCTTGGGGTGTTAAGCTGTGTTGAATCTTAACTTGGTACCCAATATCTCGTGCAAGTTTCTCCAAAAATAAGAAGTGAACCTTGTATCTCGGTCTGATACTATGCTTACTGTCACTCCATGTTGTCTCACAATCTGTCGCATACACAAATCTGCCAACTGCTCTATAGACTGTCCCACTCTAAAGGGAAGAAAATATACCACTTTCGTGAGCCGACCCACTATCACCCAAACTGCATCTCGACCAGTCAGTGATCTCGGTAAATTAGTCATAAAGTCCATGGTGATGTGTTCCCACTTTCACTTAGGACTAGGGAGTGACTACAATAATCCTGCCAGTCTCTGTTGTTCTGCCTTCACTTGCTGACATATCAGACATCGCAATACGAAGCATGCTATTTTCCTCTTCATTTTGTTCCACCAAAAGTGTTGCTTGATATCTTGGTACATCTTCTTGCCTCCCAGATGAATAAAATACTGGAAACTGTGTGCTTCAGTCATAACTTCTTGCCAAATATCACCGCTTGGTATGCATAAACAATCCTCAAACCTTAGCGTTCCATCCGCATGTATTTTCAACTCCTTCTGAAGACCTAACTCATATTCTTCTCGTAGCTTTTAAATCTTTGGGTCCTCTTCCTGAGCTAGCTTGATTCTATCTACCAAAGTTAACTGAATCTGTAGGCTAGCCTGAACTCCTGTACTCTGTGAAAGTATTATCTCGATACCCATCTCTCGTAAGTCCTCTAGAATGTGCTTATGAGTAGTCAACATAAATTTGCCACCTCTTTTATTAAGTGCATCAGCTACTATATTAGCCTTGCCTGGATGGTACTGAAGTTTTACGTCATAGTCTTTTAACAACTCTAGCCACCTTCTCTGTCTCATGTCCAGGTCCTTCTGCGTGAATACATACTTCAAACTTGTCATGACCCGCACTCGATGAAGGGTCACGAGTACGTGGGTACGTCAAGCCTACGCTGCAGCATCGGCGGTAGAACGCTGTCTTGGTCAACTATACTATCTAATTATCTCATAATAATGTACAAACCTCCAATAATATCTTATCTCCAAGAAGTGTATAATAAACTTAATTCAACACAATACTCAATCACAATTCTATAGCACGATAAGATATCAAGAAAGTCTAACATAACTATACAATCTAAACAAATATAACAATAATAATAGAAACAATAACCAAAATCTCAAATATAAGCCGAAAACAAATTCGGTACCAAAATGCTAAAGAGAACTAACTATACTAACAAGTGATTCCAGCTAGATCTCCCGGTAGTCACTCCAGAACTAGTGGGTCCAAGTCTACACCATCTATAGGTTGGGGTCCGTAGTATGTCGAACACCAATTCCGGGGATCCTCTAAAAATATTTTTCAGTCAGGAATGGAGCGAAGTATAACCCAATAGCAGTTCCAATTAATTGATAATGACTATAAACATATATAGAGAATATAATACAAGACGAGAAATAATGAACAATATCAACTGTGGTAAAAGAAACAGGTAAACAATGAACAATATGGTATACACTGATCACGATGAATAGAACAAAATAATAGAATGAAACAATAAACTAGAATATGGTGAAGAACTGTAACTATGCTAAGTGATTGAAATACTAGTTAGATATGTGATCGGCTTGGGTGAACATTGTCTACTTTAATGTTGGATAAACATTGTCTAAGTTAAACATTGAACATTATCTAGGATTTGATCACATAACTAGCTAACACTTCCCCTTTCTCCCAACTAGTACAATGGATCCAACCATGACACATTATGATGCAAGATACTCAAGGCCATGTAAACAATAAATCTTGAATATTAAACATTGAACATTGAATATTAAACATTGTCTAAGTTAAATATTGAACATTGAAGCATTGAACATTGTCTAAGTTAAATATTGAACATTGAAACATTGTCTAAGTTAAACATTAAGAATACGAGGAACAATGAACAATATATATAACATCCCATGACTAATCTATGTGTATACTAGTCCGTATACCAATGTATCAAGAGTCATGTAAAATATTTCTAAATACTTGCATTATAGTAATTATAAAATAATAAAAACTATTAGAGAATATAATCTCCTGCTGTCCAAGCAATGAATGTCAAACTGTGTCCCAACTGGTGTCACACAAACCTATATATGGAATATTGCATTAATACAATGTATTAAAATAAAATTAAGTTAAACTAGTCAACATCTAGGTCATGAAGCTATTTCTAAGTCAAACAGACTATTTCTAGGTTACAAGAGTCTAACACTAAGATACTAAGTCAATACACTATGAAACTAAGCTATACTAACTAATCTAAGATACTAAAAACCACACAAAATGTCGTATCCTAAGATACGCAAGTTTCTATATATGAAAATAGTATTTTAGATATATATACAAGTCAATAGTTATAATAATATAACAAAACAATAAAAATATGATACCTTGCCTTGCACCAATGCGTATCACACCTATCTCGATACCCAAACTCAATACCTTGGGTATCGACTCCTTACCTTGGTATTACCTTGGTATCCCGAGGTAATCCAAAACCTCTACATAATAACTAAAACATATATATAAAACCTCAAGCCAAAAATATTAATTATAAGCTAACACAAATATATAAAATACCTCAAGTACTAATATACTAATATAGGCTAATCAATATAATATATTTCAATACTATTATAAAACTAACTATAATACCGTACATATCTAACTAACTATATCTAATACTTACTATTTACCTAGATACTATAGATACCAACTACTTGACTGCTTATATACTAACTATAACCATATGTACTTACTAGCATACAATACCATACTACATATATACATAATGCATATAGTTAAACTATATACTAATAAGTATAGCACAACTACCTATCTATTATAAACTACCACACCAAATCCTCAACTAACTGATACCAACTAACTGCTAACCCAAACCTCAGCTAACCCAGGAAACTGAAACCTGCACTATGAAGGTTGCACTGATACTCAGTATAGATGATACTGAAACTGTAGTGATATCAGTGATTGTTTACTGATACTTAGCTGATACCTGAACTGAACTGTACAATCACTGAAAACTGCATACACTGGCAGTTGGTGCCCGAGCCTAGCATCTCAGTGATTCACTGCCTATCTCCCTCTTCTTGTTGATGCTCCCTGTTGAATGAACTAGCTTTGCTCGAGACTGCAGTGAAGACTCCCTGCTGCAGAATTAAGGCTCAGTGCACAAATGCACACTGCCAGTGCTGTGCACGAGCACTGCTACACTAGCTAGCTGTAGTGCTACCTCGTAACTGAAAAGATGTTGTACTGTCAAGGCTTGCTATCACTAAACTGATTGGTTGACTGAAACTGCATTGGCTCGATTCTGACTGCTGCAACTGTGATACCTATTGAAGCCTCCTGCACATTGCTGTGCCTTCTACAGTACAGTTGCACAGTTGATACTGTAGTTGATGCAGTTGCTGCCTCCCCTCTTGTATAACCTGCTGCACACCTTGCGGTTGTAGCTTGCACTGGCTGTGCATTATTGCACAGCAACTGTGCAAGCTGACTGCTCGATGCCTAGTGTACGAGCTCCCCTCTGCTGTGCACTGTGAAGCACACTGATCACCTTTGTGCAGTGACCACATGCCTTCAATTATTTATGTTCACGAGAACAGAATTACTGTTGCAAGGTATCTCATTGCTGTTACTGATACTGTGCTGATACTTCATAGTTTCACATCTGAAACCTGTACGAGTTATTGCTGTGGCACTCTTTCCTGTTGAATGCAATGCTTGCTAGCTTGCTCCTCTGCAGTGCATTATATTGTTGCATATTGTAGCTAACTTGCTGTGCACTTGCTGTGTACACTCGATAAAATCTGTTGCATACTGAAACTGATATGCATGCTCAATGTTCCTCTCTTCTAGTTGTGCACGATGCACTTTGGTGATACTTCCCTGCTGAACTGTACGAGCTGCTAGGATCCCCCTTCAGCTGATTATTGCAGTGAGGAACTGCTACCCCTCTGTGCACTTGGCTGCTCTGCTGCACTCCCCCTTGCTTGCTGTTAACTTGCTGATGCTGAACTGCTACCTCAATGCCCTCTCACTCACTGACACTCTCACAAACACACAACACATATACATATACACCTCTATATCAGTCTATATATATACATATATATATACATACCTATAGATAGATAGATATATCCTCTCACCCATATACACTACACTACACTCAACACTCTATGTATCATAATCTATATATCTATATATATCTCTCTATTAGTATATATCAAACTCTATATATATACACTCTCACTACTAGTTATATATATATATATATATATATATATATATATATATATAACCACTCATACATACGTATACATATAGATATATCAACACACTATATATATACATATAGATATATATAGCTATATACTCTTATGCATACTATATACTATAAATACATACATAATACATATATATCATACACCATATCTCATACATATGTATATACACAAGCACACATAGAAATAAGGGCAAATGAACAAACACGTGGAGTTCACTGCACCCGTATCACACTCGTTCTATGACACGCTTGTGATACGGCTCCACCACACAACCAAACGCATCCCGAAGGACACGAGCAAGTTTAATATACTAAATATGAATAATACATATAATAATTAGATCAACTATGTGTCCGTATTAAGAATTGATGTGCACAAATCTTCGTGTCGGAGGAAAATCCCCAAAATTAATCTGTTTTGTC
Organism: Iris macrosiphon; assembly: GCA_036927795.1. Taxonomy (NCBI): domain Eukaryota; kingdom Viridiplantae; phylum Streptophyta; class Magnoliopsida; order Asparagales; family Iridaceae; genus Iris; species Iris macrosiphon. Next base: position 126,777,235 of record JAYESA010000018.1, read on the forward strand.
AAATTGACGAGATACAGCCTACACGTACCCAATTATGGATACGACAATAGTCACAAACAAGCAATCATATGTCATATTGATCTATTTGACCAAATGACAAATATCACATGTGCCAATCTCGGAATTCCCTCAAAATTGATACCAAAATGCACATAACTTCCATCATAGGTCTCCTATGAACCTAAAACTAATTCCTATGGGTAGCCTATACATGTGGGTTGATTTCTCATAGTTAAATCTCAGATTTAGAACCTAATAAAAGGGAAAAAACTAAAATGTATCTATTGGGAGATGGATTTCCAATAAAAAATTCTAAAAATTGGAAAGTAGCTCCTCCTTATAGATCTTGTCCTCCTCATTCTTGAACCTTGATTTTTTCTTATAGATCCTTGTTATAGTAGCCTCAATTAAAGAATAGAGACTGAATTTGGGTAAAAAATTAGTGAAGAATGGTGAGGGAATAAAAAAATTTGGAAAGGGGGAAAATCTAGATCTAAAGGAAATAGAAAATAAAATGAGAGAGATACTCTCTCACCTCCTCTAATGGCTGATCATAAACCCCTCTCTCAAGCAATATAAAATATCTAAAACACCCCTTGTGGCCTCTCATGAAGAAATTAATTAATGAGGGAAGGTTCTAGTCTAATGGTTTCACTAATTAATTCATCCTCCTAAACTATGGGCCTAATTATGGCTCAATCTAAACTAACATACAATGTTGGGTCCATGTATCTAACTAAACTAATTAGGTCCACTATACAAGTCCAAAATAAATACTATATCTAATAAAATAATAAACAATACAAATAATTAATTACTCATGCACAATATTAAATATAATACTCCTAAAAATAAAAATACCATTGTCAATTACCAAATTACCCTTGATTGAAAAAGTGAGGGTAAAAAAACTCTTATGATCCGTGAATATTTCTATTCGATCGACATATAAGTAGTGTCTCCACAACTTAAGTGCGAACTCTACTGTTGCTAACTCTAAATCGTGAGTTGGATAGTTCTTCTCGTGATCCCTGAGCTGCCGAGAAGCATACGCTATCACTCTATCTTGTTGCATCAAAACACATCCAAGTCCTTTACCAAATGCATCATAATACACGATGAATCCTCCAGAGCCTGCTGGAAGAGTAAGAATTGGTGCAGAGATTAACTTCTTCTTCAACTCTTCAAAAGCTATCTGGCATTCCGCTGACCACACAAATTTAACTTTCATGCGAGTCAACCGATTCAAAGGTACTGAAATCTTAGCAAAGTCTGACACAAATCTTCTGTAGTATCCTACCAAGCCCAGGAAACTATGTACTTCTGCTACTGTCTTCGAAACTGGCTAGTTCTCTACTACATCTACCTTCTTGGGATCAACTAACACTCGTGCTCCAGAAATAATGTGCCCAAGAAAAGATACGTGATCCAGCCAAAAATCACACTAAGTTTCGCATATAATTTATGCTCCCTCAAAGTTTACAGTACTATCCTTAGATGTTCTTCACGCTACTCCTCATTACGAGAATACACAAGAATGTCATAGGTGAATACTACCATAAATTGGTCCAAGTATGGTATGAAGATACGGTTGATCAAATCCATGAATATCGCTGGAGCATTAGTCAGTCTGAATGGCATAACTAGGAATTTGTAATGACCATATCATGACCTAAATGTTGTCTTCGGTATATCCTGCTCCCAAACTCGTACCTGATGATATCCTGATCATAAATCTAACTTGGAGAAGACTCTTGCTCTGCTTAATTGATCAAACAAATCATCAATTCTTGGTAATAGGTACTTTTTCTTCACGGTCACTACATTCAACCACCTGTAATCCATACACAACCGCGTCGATCCATCCTTCTTCTTTACCAATATCGCTGGTGCTCCCCACGGTGATCCATGTTTGATAATAAACGAAAGAAATTGAAACTAGGTTTATACAAAACCCTTTCTTTGGTTTACAAACAAGAAAAAGAAGCACAATTAATCCTATACGAGGATGTTAAGTACAAAAATTTGATTCTGGGAAAATATTGCTATAGGAGTCTGATCTGCGGTCGATCACTTTGTCCCTTGGACCACACGATAACGAAGAAGTGTTGTAGAAGACGAAAAAGAAGCTTCAAAGACTGCAGGAGGGGTTGAACTCTCGTTGCAAAAGCTCTCTATATGTGCTCTCTTGACTTTAAAAAATCTTCGACCCTTTTTCTCTCCTTGGATTCGACCCTGGAACTCCGTGGCCGGAGGTCTCCATTTATGGAGTTCAGCTACAGTCGGCGTAGAAACCGCACAGCGGAGAGAGCTGCACCTTTTACGCGACGGTTATAATAACTGCTACCCACGTATGAATGATCTCTTGAATTGGCGTGTGACACGTATCCCATTATAAGGTAATACGTATAATCGCTCATCGAAGATCACGGCATGCAAGCCACGTAGATAACTACCCCTCGCGTAGAGATGGTTGACATAAAAGCCAAATAACTGTCTCGTTGGCAAAAAAGATAAATAGATGTTCTGATGGCGTAAAAGCCAAGTAGGCGTAGAAGCCGAATAGTTGTCATGTTGGCGTAGAAGCCAAGTAGCTGTCATGTTGGCGTAGAAGCCAAGTAGCTGTCATGTTGGCGTAGAAGCCAAGTAGCTGTGTAAAGCTTGATGCTGCATGGATAGGTAACCAGCATAAAGATAGCTAGTCATCCTTATTTGATTGAGGTTTTGAGCGTATTCTGGGATAGATAGCCTTACCATGCACCTTTGCAAATATAGCCTGAGTTAGCGTATTTCGAGGAGATAGCGTACAGCGTGATCCTATAGCTGAAAATAGCCAGGTCGGCGTATTTCAAGGTGATAGAGTACAACGTGCTCCTATAGCTGAAAATAGCCTGGTTGGCATAATGTGCGGGGATGGTGATGTGGACATATTAGCCCTAATTATAGCTCACCCAGTCGTTAAAAGTAGAACCAAATCTCATGCATTAAATACAGAGATCTGCCCCCATCTCGTGTATTAACTGCAGAGATGTCCATCGAGTTCTGTACGAAGAATCGCTTTTGACGTGGTTGTTGGTTTCATCTCATCCTGAGCGTAAAGCTCACATCTGCCAGTGTAGAATAGGCAACGTATTCCTTGAATGCGTAAACGATGTCTTATACCAAGGGTTTGCGTCACTAGACGACAGTCTGGAGTTCTATGCAGAGTCATCATTACAGCCGTCCTCTTGATCGTCGTGCAGTACTCTTTGTCAGGAGTCAGGTTTACTGCTTCCACTAACAGGTTCATTCAAGGAATATGAAGCGTTCCTCGTACAACTTTCCGCTGTATTAAAAGCAGACAGGTTTTTACGCCAAAGTGGCGATGAACCAACCTTTTTATGCCGAAGCAGTCTAAAAATACTGCATTACGCGGGTTGTTCCGGAGCTATGTTTTTACGCTGAACTAGCGTTGAAGCTCTGTTATACGCAAATGGCTCTGGAGTCATGTTTCATGCCACCCAGTGCTGGAGCTCTGTTTTACGCGAACTTCCTGCAGGTTGAGGGTTTTACGCGTATGATTCCCCAGCGTATTTTTTATGCTTCTACAAGTCCCCCTTCAAAGTTTTCAAATTCCTCGTAATTTGAAACACTTTGAATGAAGCATGAAACGGTCAAGTTTGACTCATTCCGCGAGGCTGATTTTTCGGCAAATTTTTTAGGAGTTTGTTGGGATTCGGTGTGTTCTCACTTGCCTATATAAAGGCGAATGGGTTAACCAATTTTTCCCATACTTTCTTTACCACAAAGAGAGATGGTTGCCGAGCTTCGTCGGGTTGACTTGAGTAAGAAGAAGATCATATTCTTCCAGCATGTAAGGAGCCGTAAAAAGAGGCATCTTCGAGCAAATGTCCTCTGCAACGATAGATCATGGAAGGATATCATAGCTTCCTTTGCTCGGGATGATCAGCGATTTCATATGGCGATTCATCCAGGAGAGAGGAATGGTCTCATTTGGCCACACAGCTTGCAGGCTGTATTTTCTCCCATTATGGCGCTGGACGAGGGTATGCAGTCTGGCCCTGTCTTCCAGTATTGAGTTGGGTCTGAACACCCAACACAATTTCTAGGGCATGCCTGCCATGGCGTATGGAGGATGGGCTTGCAAAATTGATACATGCCCAGTTCTGTATCCTCCCGCCATTTATCATTTTCTTGTTAATCGGCCGCAGAAGCGGAAGTCGATTAACTGCTGTAGAAGACGAAAAAGATCTACACCAATATGAGAACCTGGCAAATTAGATTATTGGTGTGATCTTGAATAAAAAATGAGAAACCCTTTGTAGAAAAAGGATTTCCATCATATGTAATCATGAAGATAAAAAACCCTTTGTAGACTGGATTTCCATCATATGTAATCATGATTAATAAATTTGTCTTCTTTTACGCATCTAATGATTTGCCATATTTGTTGTGAGGAAGTCTGAATAGTGTGCAGCTTTGGCACGTCTGAATAATTTTACACCGACTCTGATAAAAGAATATCTGATCTCGTCTTGTCTTTTACGCGTAACAGAAGACGCGTAGAAAGTTGCTTAGCATTTAAGTTGAAGATCCAAACTGTCATGCTGTTTTGGACGAGGAGTCGCGTAGAGTTCTGAACTGTCACTTCTCTGATGTGAAGAATTCTTGTTCAGATCATCATCTTCACGAATAGTTTTCCCAAAAATCCCTTGGAAAAGGCGAGAAATTTTTGTCGACCAAGTCATACTTGAACTTTTTGTAAAGTATTCTGACTGAACTTTGGATGAACTTCCAAATGACCCAAGAAGAAGAGTCGTCTTCAATGCTGAACTCTGTATATTTCAGGTACTTAGAATATTTTGTAGCCAAAAAGGAGCATCTTCTGTGTAAACCCTTGTAATTGGCCGTCTGTAGCTTTCGAGCGTAGAATCGTAGATTTGTAGCCTCTGAGCGTGAAATCATAGGTTTGTAGCCTCTTGAGCATAAAAGTATCTGGGCATAAAACCATAGATTTATAGCCTCTGAGCGTAAAACCGTAGATTTGTAGCCTCTGAGCGTGAAATCGTAGGTTTGTAGCCTCTTGAGCGTAAAAGCTCATGAGCGTAAAAGCATCTGGGCGAAAAACCGTATATTTGCTCTGCGCGTAATTTCTGGATCCACTGACTGTCCATCTTCCCTAAATAGTAGGCTGACGTGGTCCCAAATCATAATCGAATATTAAATATCAGATTTGGTTAGGGATTCGAAGAGTCATCCGAACTCTATAAATAGTCCAAGGTCTGGAGAGAGAAAACTTTTATCTGTTTTCACAAAACCCTTGCTTTCCAAGAACCCTTCTTCTTCGTCTCTTACTTGAGAACTTAGAATCACCATGGCACCTAAACAGACTTCCACTGCTAAGGGAAAGAAGGTTGCTTCCTCTTCCCACTCCACTGCTCAAGCACGAGCAACTCCTATTAGGCTGAAGGAGCCTCGATCGGAATGCAGCGCTCTGCCGTCGAGTTGTGCTCCGGATATTACAGGTAGAGAATTCGGGAGAAAACAAAATCCTTCGCACACGTTGTACGTGCACGCGCAAGGTCATCTTTCGTACTGAGAGCCTCTTCGAGGAAGATGATGTACGGAGATATTTTATTATTACGCGCACATTCCTAATGTGTCGGTATAAAAACTCTAAATTTTTGCAGTATGGCATAAGAACTCAGACTGTCGAGATTTGGCGTATACTACAAACTTTGAATTTTATGCGCTGGATATGAGTACCGGCATAAAAATTCAAATTTTGTCAATCTAGCGTAAAAGCTCAGATTGTTAGATAATGCCAATCTTGAGTTTTACGTAATGGAAAATAGTTTCCAGCGTAAGATTTAAATTTTTGCAGTCTTGGCGTAAAAGCTCAAACTGATAATCTTTGGAGTAAAAAGCAAGAGTGTAGCGTCTAGTGTAGAAACTGACTTATTCTCTTGTATTTTGTAGTGGACTTGCAGATTTCTCCTTTGGCTGAAGTTATGGGCTCTGCTGCCGGGATGTTGAGCTCAAACTATTTGGAGGACTTGTCCCATGTGACATTCCCTATTTCTGGAGCCAATTATCCTGAAGAAAAGGGAACTTTAATCTCGTCCCAGGGAGAACGCATGCTGTTGAGTATGATCAGTGGGGAGCCCCTGACATACCTAGACAGGACGGATTATAAGAAACCTGGTTTCTTATTCATGGATGTTATCGACAAACAATCCCAAACCAAGCCCAAGAAGGAGGATTGGGTGTTTACTGCTGAGGGCACGGTGATGTATCTGCCCAAGATGCCTAGGGATTACCCTATTTCTGCGTTCTTCCACGCTACACATCCTAGGAAGGTGTCATGGACCCTGACTCCCGATCTTCATGGCCGACCGGGGAAAATTTTATACAGCAAGGAATACGACGGAGGGGCCTATATGAGCCATCCCTCGGGCCCTATTATACCCTTTAGGGGATTACTGTCGGGTAGTGTCCCGAGCGAGGATACGTCACTGATCCAGCTGGTTCAGATGTCGACCTTCTGTAATTACTTTATGGGGCAGTGAGGAATATACCCCAAGGTCAACCCTCGGACCAGCGGATGGCTTAGCCCGAGAAATCTTCGATGGGCCAGTTTGACTGCCTGGGCCCTGAAACACTTCCAGACGGAGCTGAAAAGTATTGGCTTATTCGCGGTTGTGAATGCCACAAGTGTTGGACTGCCTGTCAACCCTAACTTATTTTTAGCCTTGATGGAGCGATACAACTCGCTCACTGGGAGTTTTGCCACTCCGCTGGGTGAGTTGGGCTTAGCCCTTTATGAGATGGCAGAGATTTCAAGGCTGCCAATGGGAGACATTCCTTACGAAGAGTACGTCCCTACAAACAGGCAGTTGAGGGATACAAATCTTCGGGCGATGGCAATATATCAGGAGCTGATGTGCCACTATCTTGCCTGCACCACTTTCTACAAGGAGCCTTCTGATTTGGCTCACATCAACAAGTGGGCAACCTATCTTTTCTTCCACCAGGCCATAAACATTAAGTCAGATAAGGTGGTAGATAGTCGAGATAGGCCTTTGAATCTCCTGAGCATGCTCAATGCTAACACGGTCGATGACTTTATTGAAGACGCCGGGGCTTCAGATCATAATTTTGACGAGGAGATAGGGGGTTACCCTGCAGGCACAAAAGCCTTCAGTTATATGAGGCATTGTTGTAGGCCTCTGTCAAAGAAAGCTCAATTGGCTGGCTTCCTCTCCGTCTGGCTTTGCCGCTGTGTAGTGCCTGGCATCGCGTCTGCAGATCGCATCCATCACAACACCTTATGGCCTGCAGTGCATTTAATGTTCGGAGCAAGACTGGGCCTGCTTACTGCTATGGTATGTAGAATACAAGTAGGCCGAGGGCCCTTACTGATGGGCTGCTTGCAGATGATACGCAATGTGAAAGCTTTCCCCGAGTGGAATTACCATTCCTATACTTGATGGGATAGTTAATTCTTTACAACACCAGGGTGATGTCTCCCGGTCCTGCCAGCGGTTCAAGAAATAACTTCTTGTTGAATTACAAGAATTCCTCTTGGAAGGTGACGACCGTCATAGATTGCCGACGGGCGTTAAATGTTGCCCACAGCTGGAAGCTCTTCTGTATCGTTCCCCCTGTACATATCAATCAACAGGGGAAAAAACTTAAGGATGGGGGCCATGGGAGGACCATTCTTTCTCCTGAAGCCTTCTACTGGTTGGTCTGTATTAGACCTTCCCATTTGCTGTACAGAAGCGATGGCCACGGCTACCTGGAGCCTTATTTGCCCAATCGATTCGCCAGCCAGTTTGGGTACGATCAACTGCATGTGGGGAATGCCATTACCAGCTTCAAGTCCAAAAGTGGACTTATTGATGGAGCCAGAGGATGGCGATATTTTATCAGGGGCTGTACTGGTGTGACTTTTGCTATGCCCGCGACTTCTCTCTCTATGGAGTTGCGCATCCTTCACTTATATGTGCAGTTTTATGCGTCCATAAATACCTTCCATCGTGATTTTGATGTGCATAGAAGTTTTAGGATGCCCTCCCATAGGTCTACCGCAAGGGAGGAGGTTCCGTCTGTTTCCTCGGATGAGAATGAGGACATCGCCGGGGCAGACAAGTTCTTGACGACAATACCGAGAGGCGTAATAACTCCGCCGGCAGAGCCTCTCGTTATCCCCCAGAAACAGAAGGCTTCCACTCTGAAAGAGCCTTCCCCTCGCAAGAAAAAGATTGCCAGAGGTCCGAAAAGGGCTTCCACCAGGGGGGCTCCTAGGAGCGAGCCTGTCGTCTCCCCTGTTGGGGATGATTCTTTGATTAGAGGTCTTTCGCCTTTTAGAGAGGGGACCTCCATAGTTCCGGCTGGCAGTACCAGAGATTCTTTACTCGAGATCGCTGCTACTATTGCTTCTGGTAGTGCTACGAGATCACCTCCGAGGTCGAGCATAATAAGATTCCATATACCTTTATCCAGACCAATAATGGGAGTAACCCCTACTTCGTCTGTAAGTATTTCCAGTGAGATTCCATCCGATGTGCCTCGAGTGGATCTTGGTGAAGACTGGGAAGACTACCAGCCAGTGTCATTTGGTGCACCCTCTTCTCTAGATATGACAGCTCGCTTAGCATCATTAAGAAATAATTTAGCTGTACTGGCTACGGACGCGACATATATACCATCGGCCATGGGTAAATGTTGTCTTTACGCCTCTTTTTGGAAAATTAACATCAGGTTGATATTAACTTTCTCTTGTCTTCTTTTCAGGTGAAGACATCTCAGGGGAGGGAGGAGTCGACACAACCTTTGACTTTGTTACGGATCTTGCCGATGAAACGGCGACGCTTGACTTTGAAGGGGCATGCTTTGAAGGTGTCGATCCTTCCTCCACAACATTTTTGGGTGTAGCCTCGCTCACTGCAGTCCCGATATCTTCAGAGGAGGATGAGCCCATCATAGCGACTGTGCCTCCTTCATTGAGTACGCCAGCAACTTCAACCATTGCTGGTGTTAGTTCTTTTGTAACACCATCTGTAGAGGCAAAGACTGTTGCGACTTCCTCTGCAGTCATTCATGAAGGAAGATTTACTGATATTGCGGCCACTTCCGGCGTCCATTCGAGCTTTGCTATGCTAGTGGATCAATATACTAGCATATTTTATCTCACTTTGAAGGAGTTAATATCGCTGGTGTTGGAGAAGAACTTAGGTTTAGATGCTTTAAAGATGTCCTCTAATCTTCTTATCGTGCAGATTAGAAATTTCAATGATAATGACAGAGCTAATGCGCTAGAGCAAATAGTTAATGGTTTGGAACAACCCATTAACGAGTATTTACAACTGTCTCCCGACAGCATCGACGATCTAGTTCAAGCCAAGTATGACTCCTTAACTGCAGAGCTTGCTGAGCAAATAGAAACTCTGAACAAATCCATCCAGGAACAGCAGCAGGAGATGAATGAAGAGCAGGCCGTCTTGGAGGAGATTATTCCTCTTCTGACGAAGTGCAAGGTCGAACATGAGGGAAATAAAGCGAGGGTCTGCAAATTGGAAGCTAAACTCGCTCAGGCAAAGGAGTGGGCTCTCCAGTCATCGGCAGGTCTAGATGTGTTGAAGGGCCGAATGGATACAGCTCAGCGGAACTTGGCACGTGCGGGAGACATCCGTGCCGGTTTTGTTCATGCTCGGTCCGAGCTATCTCGCTTGAGCGATGAAGAGGCACGACTGGAATAGGCTCACAGCATTATTTTGAACTCCAGGAATGAAAGGCTGGCTGCTTTGGCGTGACAGAGTAGGGATTTAACTGCTCCTCCCGAATGATGTACCTTTATGTTTCTCCTGTAATTTCTCAAACATAATAAAGAAGCCTTTTCTGATTTTGTGGACCCATCACTTTAGAATATAAATGATAGGCTAAGATGAAAGTAATATCAGAGGTATCATTAATATGACATTCTTTCGTTAAGGTTTTGCTGAAAGTAAATCTATTCAGAAGTAATATGAACCGGATAGAATATAATCCAACTAAATTTGTATACTAAACACTATCAGAGGTAATATGAACATGATAGATTTACAAATTAGTTAAGTATATCCATTAAGAGGTCATATGAATCTGATAGAATATGATCCAGCTAACCTTTGTGCATGGTATTGTCAGAATAAGATCTTCATCACACTCCATTAAGCAAAGGAGATCAAGTATAGTACTTCTTCAGGAATTTGCCATTGATAGGAGCCATTGCCAAATTGCCGTTAGGCTTGGCTAATCTGTAAGCGCCATTTGCAATCATATAAGGGCCCTCCATTTCTTTATGATTGTTTGTGCGAATTTTGGACATCGTACCAGAGATAATATGGACGTAGTACGATACCGTATTTGTTGAGGACATCCCACTGGGGGATTTTTTTGGTGGACCTATTATTTGTTGCACACGTTTAAGTGCAAATAATAAGTTCGAAATAAGCCCAATCAGAGAAAATATGGAAGTGATAATTTTCGAGGCTGGCGAAGACATTCTGCTGGGGATTTTCTTGTGGATCCATTACTTTTTGTGCATGAGAGTGCAAGTAATAGGTTTGAGACAAGTCTTGCCAGAGGTAATATAGCCGCGGTAAAATATGACTCTGTGGGGATAGTGGAGAGATATAGTTCAGAGGTAATATGAACATTAACTGACTTTTTCTCCACTGGGGAAAACGAAAATAGTTCAGAGGTAATATGAACATGAACTATTCATTTCCATTGCTCTTTTTTTAACCTATTACTTCTTGTGTACGAGAGTACAAGTAATAAGTTTAAGACAAGTCTTGCCAGAGGTAATATGGACGTAACAGTTTTTGTGGACCTAACACCACTGGCATACTTAGAGTTAAGTACGGGTGCTAAGTTGAGATGACAACCGATATCAGAGGTAATATGGACATGATAATCGATAGCCAAACCCAGAAGGTTTGTTCAGAGGTAATATGAACATGACAAACTCAGCCTGAGAGAAATATTATGACAACAGTTCAGAGGTAATATGAACATGAACTAATGTCCGAAAAACTCATTGAGGAGTAATTTGTTGAGTATGGTCTATCCAAACATGAAGATAGACCAAAGGATTGCTCCGCTGGGGAGATTGATGGGACGATAGATCAGAGGTAATATGAACATGGCTAGCGTCTAATGAGACTGGTTTGAATAGTCACTGCAGGTGTGTGCAAGTAGACCTAATGATTGCTCCATTGGGGGAATTTTGAGGATCCATCATCCATTACGTACCCGAGATTTTTGGATACAGATGATGGCTCTTTACAAGAATTTGTAACGAAGGAGAAAATTTTGCACATAGGCACTTGCTGGGAATGAAGAACCAAGAATTGATTTGTTCATCTGGGTTGTGGACTTATTACCCATGGCGTATTTTAAGTACAGATTATAAGTTTAAATGACTAGCACTATCAGGGGTTATGCGAACGTGATAGTAGGAAGTCGAAGAGGAGAGCTTCACTCAGAGGTAATGTGGATATGGAAAAGTTTCAAAAATATCTTACTCAAAGGTAATGTAGACGTGGTAATATATGGTGGGGGTAAAGAAAAACAGGGCAGAGGAAATATGGGAATGACCATTTTTGTGGTGATAGATTTACTCTGCGGGAGAAAGTGGAAAGACATAGTTCAGAGATAATATGGACATGAACTGTTCGATAGCAACAACCTAGGAGGTTTGCTCAGAGGTCACTTGGACATGGCATATTCAGCTGGGAAAAAAAATATTTGGACAACAGTTCAGAGGTAATATGGACGTGAACTCATGTCCGAAAAACTCATTGGGGAGTAATTTTCCTGAGTGGGGATAGACCTGAAGAATTCGCTGGGAAACTTTAAGGACTCATCATCCGGTATTTTCTTGAGGGAGCAAATTGTTACGTTAGAGTGAAATCAATTTGCAATGATCGTCCCCTCGTTTATAGATGCAAAGTGATGACTTTGGCGTTGATCAACTCCTGGATTCTCCTTTTTAGTACATAGCATGCCCTTGTGGGGTGATGAATATACTGATGAAAGAGGCAATAATCTGGGTCATCGGCTTTGCCAGTCCTTTCAGGATATCTGATGTTGGGTAGCCGAATTTTGTTTTCCTTCAATAATATATTGAAGGTTTCAATGATGTCATCTTCTTTGAAGGAGAAAGTCCCCTTTGGCCTTCAGGCTCCCGATGCTCGAGTTTTACGGTCTTCCGGGAAGATGGTCATCGTTGCATCATCTTCGGACTCAGGGGGATTCTACCCCCAGCTTTGGATGCTGCCCTATTTTGTCGAGGTAGACTACCCCCAGACATGTCGTAGCGTTTGTCCACAGAAGTTGATTTAAAAGGACCTGCCTCTGGTATTACATGATCAGACTCTGGAGGTTTGGAGTTTGCAAGAGATGCAGTATACCCCAACCCAAAACGAGTTTGTTGACAGTAAGGATTACCATACAACGGTGTTTGTCTGCCTTTTCCATAGTTGAGGCCTTGTTTCAACTTCAAATCATAACCCATGCTTTGTATAATCTTTAAAGCCTGTGGGCTATATCTGTGGATTTGTATTTTCCCAGCATCAGACTCACGAGATTCTTCTTGTACAATCGGTCTATTCCGCATTCGACCGAAGATTATTCGATGCTGGTCATCGGGAGTTGGTGGAACAATAAAGACAAAATTTTCATGTGGCCCATATGTCATGACGATATTAGATGTTGACGCATCTTCCCACATGATCTCCCCACGCTTGGTAGTTAGGGGAACTGAATCCTGGTTATGACCCCTGTCGTTGCATTTCTGGATCAAGAAATCACGCAAATCAGCGATATTAGCAGAAGAAGAAGAAGAAGGAGGCTTATTCTGCCTTTTTACATTATTAGGTCTGTGGAGATTAGGAACCAGAACACTTTCTCTGCCATATGAGTAGAGCAGTTCATCCATGTGAGTAGCACATGATCCATGAGGAGCGTATGTTCCCGTACAGCGGGTCTTCTTTACGCTGAGAGGCTTATCCTGGCGTAATCTGACGCTTTGCACAGGTTGGCGTAAAACTGAGGAAGTCCTCAATCGGCCGTCAGCATTTCGCGTAATCTGAAGAGTGGGCAGATTCTTCCCTTTATGGCATAAAAGCCGAGAGGTCGGGAAATCTGTCACTTGTTTTCCCTTGCGGCGATTGCAAGGACCATCTGCCTCATTGTAGAGGGGAGATGTATTTTTACGTGCGGAGCACTTTTGGAATTTCTGAATTGGCGCTGAGGCCTTATCAAAAATTTTGTCTGCCATGTCACAGACGGGAGACTGAATTTTACGTACTGGGCACGGAGTAGACTTCTGGATTGGCACTGAGGCATTGCCAGAAGCTTCGTCTGCCACGTCACAGACGGGAGACAAAGTTTTACGTACAGGACGCGGAGTAGACTTCTGGATTGGCACTGAGGCATTGCCAGAAGATTCGTCTGCCACATCACAGACATGAGATAAAGTTTTACCCGTAAGGCGCGGAGTAGACTTCTGGATTGGCACTGAGACATTGCCAGAATCTTCGTCTGCCATGTCACAGACGGGAGACAAAGTTTTACGCGCAGGGTGCGCAGGTTGCGATGCTACAACCTTGTTGGTCGGAGAGAGTGAGTCTACAGGAATGGTAGAGGATGTCCGGGGCATCGATACTTTACGTAATTTCCTGTTGTCTTGGACAGAGAGGGAATGAGAGCTACCCCCTGCTCGAAGCATGTCTTCGTAAGCCGATTGGTCGAATTGGACGACCAGAGTCTTCTTCATTGATCCTACGGATATAGCATCGTGTTGAGCAATGGCTTTCTCGTCAGATGAGAAAGTAGTCCCCAGCAGAGTCGCCATCTTGTGTTTGATAATAAACGAAAAAAATTGAAACTAGGTTTATACGAAACCCTTTTTTTGGTTTACAAACAAGAAAAAGAAGTAAAATTAATCCTATACGAGAATATTAAGTACAAAAATTTAATTCTGGGAAAATATTGCTATAGGAGTCTGATCTGCGGTCGATCACTTTGTCCCTTGGACCACACGATGACGAAGAAGTGCTGTAGAAGATGAAAATAAAGCTTCAAAGACTGCAGGAGGGGTTGAACTCTCGTTGCCAAAGCTCTCTATATGTGCTCTATTGACTTTAAAAAATCTTCGACCCTTTTTCTCTCCTTGGATTCGACCCTGGACCTCCATGGCCGGAGGTCTCCATTTATAGAGTTCAACTACAGTCAGCGTAGAAACCGAACAGCGGAGAGAGCTGTACCTTTTACGCGGCGGTTATAATAACTGCTACCCACGTATGAATGATCTCTTGAATTGGTGTGTGACACGTGTCCCATTATGAGGTAATGTGTATAATCACTCATCGAAGATTATGGCATGCAAGCCACGTAGATAACTGCCACTCGCGTAGAGATGGTTGACATAAAAGCCAAATAACTGTCTCGTTGGCGAAAAAGTCAAATAGATGTTCTGATGGCGTAAAAGCCAAGTAGGCGTAGAAACCGAATAGTTGTCATGTTAGTGTAGAAGCCAAGTAGCTGTCATGTTGGCGTAGAAGCCAAGTAGCTGTCCTGTTAGCGTAGAAGCCAAGTAGCTGTCATATTGGCATAGAAGCCAAGTAGCTGTGTAAAGCTTGATGCTGCATGGATAGGTAACCAGCGTAAAGATAGCCACTCATCCTTCTTTGACTGAGGTTTTGAGCATATTCTGGGACAGATAGCCTTACCACGCACCTTTGCAAATATAGCCTGAGTTGGCGTATTTCGAGGAGATAGCGTACAGCGTGCTCCTATAGCTGAAAATAGCCAGGTCGGCGTATTTCAAGGAGATAGCGTACAACGTGCTCCTATAGCTAAAAATAGCCTGGTTGGCGTAATGTGCGGGGATGGTGATGTGGACGTATTAGCCCTAATTATAGCTCACACAGTCATTAAAAGTAGAACCAAATCTCATGCATTAAATACAGAGATCTGCCCCCATCTCGCGCATTAACTGCAGAGATGTGCCTCGAGTTCTGTATGAAGAACCGCTTTTGACGTGGCTGTTGGTTTCGTCTCATCCTGAGCGTAAAGCTCACATCTGCCTGTATAGAATAGGCAACATATTCCTTGAATGCATAAATGACGTCTTATACCAAGGGTTTGCGTCACTAGACGACAGTCTGGAGGTCTGTGCAGAGTTATTACTACAGCCATCTTCTCGATCGTCGTGCCATACTCTTTGTCAGGAGTCAGGTTCACTGCTTCCACTGACAGGTTCATTCGAGGAATACGAAGCGTTCCTCGTACAACTTCCCGCTGTATTAAAAGCAGACAAGGTTTTACGCCAAAGTGGCGATGTAGCAACGTTTTTACGCCGAAGTAGTATGGAAATACTGCATTACGCGGGTTGTTTCGGAGCTATGTTTTTACGCTGAACTAGCGTTGAAGCTCTACTGTACGTCGATGGCTCTGGAGTCATGTTTTATGCCACCCAGTGCTGGAGCTCTGTTTTACGCGGACTTCCTGCAGGTTGAGGGTTTTACGCGTATAATTTTCCACCGTATTTTTCATGCTTCTACAATCCACTGGTCTGAATATACTTCTTCACCTTCAGTTCTTCCACGTGTTAATAAAACTGATCAAGCTCTAATGGTGACAATGGGTATACCTTCTGGGATACTGGTTCTACTCCTGGCATCAACTCTATACATAACTCTACTTCTTTAACTAGGGGTAATCCGAGAAGCTCGTTGGAAAAGATATCAATAAATTCTTTAACTATCTTGTGTATCGAGTCTTCTTCCTTTGCTACTTTTGCGACTCCTCCCTTGTGCTGATGTCTTGCTATTCCGCTAAGGACAAATTCTTCTAGACAAAAAATTCTAAACAACACTCTACCCTTACGATAGTCTATCGTTGCATGACTGTCTTTCAACCAGTACATGCCTAAGATAACGTCAAAGTTACCCATAGGGAACTCGATCAGCTTTGCAGGTAATAAATGCCCACATACTATGACTGGACATGCTAGGCATACACCACTAACTTCTACGATCCTATTGCCAGTGAGTATATTCAGCCTCTCTGTCAATGCCTCAAACTTTAATGCAATACGTGTCATATATTATGTATATATAAATGAGTGTAAAGCTCCAAAATCAATTAAATCTATGGAAGGAAAGGTTGTAACAGAAATGTTACCTGCCACTACGTCGCCCGATGCCATAGCTTCCTCCAAAGACAATATGAGCGCATGCCCTTGGCCTTGTCGAGCTCCCTACTGTTGTCTTCCTTGTGGTCGTTCTTGCGATTCTTACTGATTCTGCAGTTGTTTCTATCTATAAAGCTGGGCCTGCGTCGTCAACGGACGATGAGCTAAAGGTTGTACCGTTGCTGCTGGTCCTCCTTGTTGCACTACCCTTGGAACTGGCAATGCAGAAAACTGTTGTACTGGCCCTTCTGACCTCTGTAATAATGGGCATGTGGAAACCTTGTGATCAGGGCTCCTACACCTGAAGCATAGTATGTTAGCTGCTAGAAAAATATTTCGGGTATGACCTCATTTGCCACAATAGGTACTAACTATCGTTGCTCTCCGTCGCTGTTGTTGCTGCTACTGCTGTTGCTGCAGCCGAGTTGGTGCCATCATGATCAAGGTTACTGGCCTCATTTATGTCACGTCATGGATGCGAATGACAGGAAATGGTGCTGACGTTTGCGGTACTGGTCCTCCTTCATTGCTCTGTCCATGAGGCCTCTTCTGATCTACTCTTCTTGATGCCATCATCTGAGAAGTAAGCTCAACCCTCTTGGCTGCTTTCAATACCGCCTCAAAAGTCTGGTAGTCATGCACCTCTATCATGTATAAGATTTCTAAGTGAAGTCCCTATTGGAATGTCATTGCTCTCTCTAACTCTGTTGCCACCATGGTTGGAGCAAACCTGCTTAGTCGGCAAAACTCTGCTTCGTAGCCGTCTACTGTCCTTCCAGCCTGCTTGAGGTTAATGAACCTTTGCTGCAACTCACACTGAGCCACAATCCCAAAGTACTTCACCCTGAACCTGGCCCTAAAATTATCCCACAAAATAGGATGCCTCAATCCTACCTCCATCGTGGCCCACCAATCCCTTGTCAGATCTTGGAGTTGTAGGCGAACCAGGTCAACCTGTTCCTCGGCCGAAACTTTAGCTGCTGCCAGAATGGTCTCAATATCCTGGAGCCAATAATCTATTATGATTGCATCCTCTGTGCTATCAAAATATCTGGGGTTCAGTTTATAAAATCTAACAGATGTCCCAGAATCTGTTCTTCAACCTCGTTCTAGGGTCGTCTACAACCCTTGGTTTAACAAGACATTCTGTTCCTGCTGCTGAAGCTGTTGTTGCTGATGTTGTTGTTATTGCACCACCATCTGGTATTTTTGGATAGCCAATAATCCATGGATAATATCTAACAAGGTTGGGGTATCTAATATTGCCGGCATTGTGGGAGGTCCGGGAACACCGGGAGCCTGCTGCTCTATCCCATTTATCGTGGGCTCAACTCGAATCCTTGGCTGGGGTTCTACAGGATCTTATTCCACTGGAAATTCTGTCTCTCTTGTTGCTACAACATCGGGGGAAGAAGAAGACCTAAGAAAGAGCACAAGAAACAATCAAGTACCGGACGAGAAGGAATAAGGAAGAAACCAATCTGGGAAATTTCAAGCAGAGTATCGAAGAAGATGAATTCAGAATTTCAAGAAGGATCATATTTGTTTGAGACTTCTATGACCATGATACCCCATAAGTCTAAAGAACAGACCTGCATGGGCCACCACTAAAACCTTCTCACGCCCAAGTACCGAAATACGGAGATGTACATGGCCAGCTATCCTGTACAAGGTACTATATGTCGTACGACGATCACGACTATAATAAGATACGGGGTTCTTGCTACAATCAAGTCTCCTATGGTCAAAAACTTCTACGTCTCAATCATTCAAACAAGAAATAGTAAACATAGAGCATATATGATAAAGCAATAATACGTCCCAAATGCTTTCTCAAAATATCCTGAGACCTGCAGTGCCAAAGTATCAAAAGTACATGATAGTGATCAACTACAGTCTGATTTAA
Source organism: Iris macrosiphon (assembly GCA_036927795.1). Classification (NCBI taxonomy): domain Eukaryota; kingdom Viridiplantae; phylum Streptophyta; class Magnoliopsida; order Asparagales; family Iridaceae; genus Iris; species Iris macrosiphon. Next base: position 126,795,390 of record JAYESA010000018.1, read on the forward strand.
TACAGTCATGTACGAAGACTAATGTCCAAACGTGCCAGCTAACAGGTGCCGATGGCTAAATATCCAAAACCAGTGGAGATAGTACGCTGGATCCTCGGTTATTTAATACAATGACGAGCAAGGAAGAAAAAAACCCACTCGTTATCCTCTGCGACAATGTTTCTGGTATGCGTAATGAGTTGGGGGATAGTATACTGGATCCTCGGGTGCTGGCTCAAAACCTGGCCATGCAAAACCAGTGGGATTAGACGTCAAATAGCAAGTACCACAAAGGAAGCACGAAATAGAGAAACAAAAACCCAAGAAATAATTATATAATAATACATAGGTTCAATGTCGTAACTTAGGTCCATGGCATACCCTAGCTCAAAGGCCCAATCCTACAACCAAATAAGGATAAGGGTTGAACCATTACACTATGATAGTCCATTTTCCTATATTACTAACCGAATAATACAACAACAACCAAGTCCATTTTCTTATATCAGCCAATCACTTGTATGGCTTGGTATTTGTGGAGTCTAAGGTTATCTCAGAAATAATGCATAATAGGTATCCTCAGATTATGCCAGTGTCGAACATGAGCTAATCGAGCCAAATAAGGAATATACTGGCACTTGCATGATGCACCAGTTCCCCGTAGGGCCACTGCGATAAAAATATGGTATTAGTGGTTCCAGTTCTTCTATAGGGAGATGATGGCTCGACGTTATTTATAATATGTCAGATACCGCACTCCACTAAGGCAGATGATATACAGTATCTGTGGTGGCCAGCCCAAAGCGCACTTAGAATGAATCTTTGTAGGAAGGCTCATTGGCATGATCTCGGGATATCGTTCCCTCCAAATGTTACTACTACTTTTAGTTACCTAATTAGCCCTATATTGTGTTCGTAATCTCAAGGCATGGTCACATGAGAATTTCTCTTAAGATGTCGTACAAGGTACATGCACGCTAGATACAAATCTATGAAAGTTCAATCTGGATTTACTCGAGCGTGTATGCAACATTCAGTCAATCAATATCCTAGCCACACTTTGGTAGTTGACTCGCATATCATGGCCGTACTGGGGAAATAATATATATTTATAATATCACGCATTCAAGAATTTGGAGGCATTCTCGATGCACAACTCAAATATAAATTACTTAACACGTGACACGATATGTCGTACCTCGGCGCACATCCGATCATATATACTTTCAGGCAATAATTTGTATCAGTACGGATACAATATTCGAATCTAATTACTAATTATATATTGGGTCACATGAATCAAGATCACATTGTAACACGAAGCTTATGTCATGCACATAGTCGGTTAGTCACTATCCACTTAGTCGGGTTCATACTGAAATCTCAGTTCAACTCATGCCATGTTCATAGCCAATCTTAGCTCATGGTCATGTCTGGCATGAGGTCTAGTTACTAAATCCATTCTTCCTTAGAATCATAACACAAGCATTAACCCAAATATAAATTATAAAAGAACAAGAAAATATTCAATCAAACAATCTCGACCACATGGGTCTCTAGGCCGCATATGAAGTCCTAGCCGCATATAAAGTCAGGTTCATATGAACCACTTAGCCGCATATGGAGTCAGGGCCGCATGAACCACTTGGCTACATATGAAGTCAGGGTCGCATGCTCAGGGTTAAAGTCCACTCCTTAGGACAAGTGTTGAAGTGACGACCAATAAATAAAGTGTTAGTGATGTGACATAAAATGATTGATGTGATTGATGTAACAATTCAATAAAGTGTGTCAGAGAGAAAGAACAAAGTCATAGAAATATGTGCCAACGGTTCAGATTTATGCGTCCAAGGAATGTGGCCGCATGCTCTGCTGCCGCATAAGTCACTCGGCCGCATATTGCTCTTTGGACTTAGTGAATTTCGTATTCGCTCAGCGAGTGAAAACATAAGGAGTTCAAGGATTAGCTCCAGAATACTTGTGTGATGGCAGTCATGCATCCAACAAGATGGATACATGTTGGTCAATATGCGACAAAGAGCTCAGGCCGCATAGTACTCTGGCTGCATGGCACTCTCTAAGCTGCATAACTCGCTGGCCGCATGAAGACTTCGTCTTTTCCAACAGCAGGTTCGGCCATGGCGGAAGCTCCAAAAACCAAAAATTTAATTTGAACATAAAATTCTTATTTTAAGTCCAAATCAAGTGAACCAAGTAGGCAAAAAGTTACTAGAAAATAAAGTTCCACAAATCGGTATACCGTCGACACAGTCCAGTACATCGTCGGTATGCCGGCAAAGATAAATATCTAACAATATCGGCAAGATCGACATACCGTCGAAACAACCTAGTACACCGTCGGTATACCGATAGGTTTCACACAAAAATATCTAGAAATAAAGTCGGTTGAAATTGGTATGTCGTCGGTATACTGTAGTATATAGTCGGTATGCCGGTTTTCAAGAATAAACTTGGTTAAAACAAGTTTAATTTTTAGGACCCAAATCAAACCCCAAAAATTAGCAGAACCAAGTCTAATAAGAAGTCAAGTCTAGGGTAAGTCTCATATCACAATATGGACTAAATCTCACAGTCACAACTCCGGTACCGTTTTCGTTATTGAGTTACCAAAAAGGGACGAAACGAGATTCTACCATAAATTAAAAGTAAGATGGTCACTAGGCTAGAAATCATGATATGAATACTAATAGTAAAGCAAGTCTAAGCTAAAAAAAAAAAATTCAAAGCTCCAGGAAAATAAAATGGCAGAAAGTAAAAGAACTTCACAAAATCGACAAGGTGTACTTGACTAACGCGAGCTCCCAGCCTAAACCTTTTAATCCACCACCACGAAGGAGTTCAGAAACCACACTCCAGATCTCAAGACCACGCTTCCAAGCTCGAGTGAGAATGAAGAAGAGTGGAGAGAGAAAGAGAAAGAAGAAAATGAAATATTTCGAGTACTATTTATAGATAAAATATCTCAAAAATATCTCAAAAATGAAACAAATATCTGCTGGGCAGTATACCATCGATATACTGTAGTATACAGTCGGTATACCGGTCAAGTAGTAAAGTTTTGATTTTGAAAATTTTTAAGCTTCCTCAAAATCCAATAAAATACAATAACTAGCACAGAAATACGTATCCGCATAAAATACGAATATTGTGAGACAAGTCTCACAACTCTTCCCTCCTTAGAAAATTTTTGTCCTCGGAATTTCCATCAGGATCGAAAATCACTAAAAAAATCTAATAAAACTAGCTCGAAATCGAAAATAAACAAGAAACTCATGTGAGGATAAAATTTTTTGGGCATCAACAAGAAATCAGAAAGTAAAAATAACAGACATAACAGATAAACTAATAATCAATTACATGCACAGGCTAAGATAGGACACGGGTATACGAATAAGTATGCCTCCTAAGTCGAAGAGAAATGGATAACGAGTACGCATATCGTCCTCGTGCTCCCACGTCGACTCGCCCAGTGAGTGATGCCCCCAAGCAACATGAAATAATCTGATAGTTCAGTTCTTGAGAAACTTCTTCCTCTGGTCCAAAGTAGACACATGCCTCTCCTCATATGATAGGTCGGTACCAACGACCAACTCAGAATGATCTAGGATATGGCTCGGGTCTATAATATACTAGCATAATTGAGATACATGAAAGATGCCATTACCTCACGAAGCGATGGTGGAAGAGCTAGACGATATGATACGTCTCTAACTCGTTCGAGAATATCGAACGGCTCCAAATCTGATAACTCCATGGGTAGGAGAAATTCTCAAAAATATATGGTCGCTGATAGAGAACTCAAGATAATGACGGTGCTAATCTATCCAATGATGCTGGAGATCCTAAGCCACTCTGATATGCTCTCTGATCTGCCTGATCACTCTAACTGACCGGGCAATCATCTCTGGACCAAGCATCTGCCTCTCGCCAATATTATCCTAAGCTAACGGTGATCTGTATCTCCTACCATACAAAGCCTCGAAGGGTGCCATCTGAATGCTCGCCTGGAAGCTGTTGTTATAGAAAAACTCTACTAAATGCAAGTGATCCTCCCAAGACCCACCTAAGTCAAGTATACAAGCTCGAAGCATATCCTCCAAAGTCTGAATAGTACGCTCTGACTATCCGTCTGTCTGTAGATGGTAAGCTGTACTTAACTTCAACCTAGTACCCAGACTCTACTGTAGGATCTGCTATAAATAAGATATGAACCGCGAATCACTATTTAAGACTATGCTAACTGGTACACCATGTAATCTGACTATCTGTCTTATGTACATCTCAGCTAGCTGCTTTGTAGACTGGCCCACTCTGAAAGAAAAAAAGTGAGTAACCTTTATGAGTCGATCCATTTTAACCCATATAGCATCTCTGCCAAACGGGGATCTAGGAAGATCGGTCACAAAGTCTATAGTAATATGGTCCCACTTCCACTCTGGAATTGGTAAAGGCTGAAGTAGTCTGGCCGGTCTCTGATGCTCAGCCTTGACCTGTTGATAGACTAAAAACTGAGAAAAGACCGGAGCTATCTCCCTCTTTATACCATTCTACCAGAAGGGCTGACGAGTATCCTGAAACATCTTCGTCCCTCCTGGATGCACTGAATACTGAGAACTGTGGGCCTCTGACATAATCTCCTGCCGGATATCTCTTCTTGGCACACAAAGTCGACTCCTAAACCTGAGAGTCACATCCTCATGAATGCTCAACTCTGGTCTGCATCCTGACTCACACTCGGCTCTGAGCTACTGAAGTCTGGCATCATCAATCTGCTCTGCTCTGATCCTCTCAACTAAAGAAGACTGAACCTGTAGACTCGCCATAAAACTGATATCACCAGGTAATACTACCTCGATACCCATCTTTTGTATATCCTCCAAAATAGGATGCTACTCCGTCAAGAAGTAATCTCCTCCTCTCTTGCTCAAGGCGTCTGCTATTATATTGGCCTTCCCTGGATGATAATGAAGGTCAAGATTATAGTCCGACAATAACTCGAGCCACCACCTCTGATGCATGTTGAGTTCCTTCTGTGTGAACACATACCTCAAGCTCTTATGGTCTATGAAGATCTCTACTCGATCACCATATAGGTAATAACTCCTGAGCTTAAGTACAAACACTACAACTGCCAACTCAAGATCATGCGTCGGATAACTCTTCTCTTGGTCTTGAAGCTGCCGAGATGCATAAGATATTACTCTGCCATGCTGTATAAGGACACACCCGAGTCCCACTCCTGAAGCATCATAATATATTAAGAAACCACCTGGTCCCACAGAAAGTGTCAGAATATGAGTGTCACGACCCGCACCCGAAAATTAGGCATGAGCCGTGGGTACGTCCAGCCTACGCCACAACATCGGTGGTAGAACATTGTCTAGGTCTCAAGAATATAAAACATAACTCATAACATGTCAATGATCTCAACTCCATAGGGAGGACAATGATAATACATTGATCAACAATTTAATATATACTCAATCACAAGGCTATTGGAAAGTAAATGGCACGACTAGATATAAGGATAAAGAGTACTGACATAAGTCAAGCACAAACAAATACAATACAAGTCTAGAGTCTAGTTGTCCACCTAAAGTCTCAACAAAATATATAACCCAAGTCTCAGTTTTTAGAACAATGATACATAAATATGACAGTCTAAATGCCTGTAGGTGGTGTCTCCTCTAAGGTGGGGAATTCCACTAGGATTTCTGGTACAAAATCTTCCTTTGCTCCCGGGCCATAGTGGGTAGGGAAGAAGTCCTCCAAGTCCTCTGAAAAATGTTATCCAGTCAGGATTGGAGCGAAGGAAGCACAAGTACTAAACAACAGTTTTATTTATATTGACAAAACTATAAAAACAGTGTAAGAAAATACAAGATGAAAGTAATACTGGAAGTATAGAATACTAGAGAATATATAATAAGCAATAGAACATCTAGAAATGAATAAAAATATAAGTGAATGCTAGAACAAGTGAACTGAAATAAAGAATAAAATATCTGGCTATGTGTTTGAAATATCAGTCTATTATGTGATCGACTTGGGACGAGATCAGACTTGTTATATATGATTGGCTATGATACATGTGAGGTCAGGCTAACCATCTGGTTAGCTATGTTGCAAGCAATAGTCAGGCTAATCATATATAACAGACTATGAGGCATGTAAATGGTCAGGCTACACCCAACGTAATGTATGGGGTGAGCTATGATGCATGTAAGGTGGGATATAATCACATAATCTGCTAATATTTCCCTATCCCAAGCTAGCACGATGGATGCCAATCATGACTCCTCATGACAGGTATCTATGATGCTAACCCGTGTATCCACAGTGTCAGAATCAAGTATACTATACAACTAGAATTAATCAACAAGAATGAAAACTGTCAGAGAATGTACTCGCCTGTGGTCCTGAGGAAGGTGTGAGGATCAATGTCCAAGGCGAGATCACAATGACCTAATTATGGAATATCAATGTCAAAATACTGAATTAAAGGAATAAGCATGTTTAACTAATTAAATACGAGGCCTCTAGGTCAAATCTTAGGTCTACTGGTCAATACTAGTCTCACACTAGCTAATTTTTTGCCATACTTAGTTATAAACACTAGGGTATACTCATAACACCTCTATACCTACTTTATCTAGGTATTACCTTAACTATGTATCATCACCTTAGCTATCCATTATACTAGCAATAAACCCCAAATACCTTAGCTAGAGTTAATACTTGATCCTAATTCTACTTTAACCCATGATACCTTGTTACCACAACATAACAAATACCTACTACCCTAACACTCCCTCACCTTCACTTGCCCTCATGAATACTCGCAACTCCACACTTGCACTTGCAATTTCCTGCACCCATAACCCTTACTAACTATCATATACACTCACTAACTTATACAACACTTGAACAATTAAGCACAACACTTACACTCAGGATTACCCCAAAATCAAGTGGATACCCTCATAACAATCACTCATCTTCACCACAAATGTTTACTTATGATACCAAGTATCGACCCTTACACTCAACCTCAATTTAAACCTTGTTGTCCAGGCTTGTTGTTTCTGGACAGAACCCCAACTGTAGGAACTAAAACATCCATATGCTGCAAGTATGCAGCACTTGCTATCACTCCTCTTCTACCCTACCTGCAGTGTCAACCTGGCAGCAATGTAAGGCAGTTGCTGCTCCTACTGGCAATAACATTGCCTATGCTATGAAAAAAACCCTTGTATCCCCTCTACTCTATTGCATCACATACTCAACTATTAATACCAGTCCAGTCACCCCCTTCACTGATACACAGTTCATAATGAATACACCTAACACTTAACTAATGCATCGATCCAAGATAACTGATTTAATGAACCATTCACAGTTTCACAGTCTAAAATTGTTCAGACTTCACACATGCCTGGCTTAAACTAAGACAAGTATATGACTACTGGCAGGATCAACAGGTAGTACCCTCAACCATTCACTGATACACAGTATCAGGAACTCACTGACACTCTACTACTAACTCACATACATAATACTAATACATATATGTCTGGACACCCATTACTGATACTCACTATTGACACACACTCACATCACACACAGGCTCCTACACCCTGCTGATATACAATACAGTTGTTGAATAACTGATAAGTCATAGGGATCAAGATACATAAGGAGTATCAGAACTCAAAAGTATAGCCACAGTTCGGTTTTTGAATGAACTGATACTATGTACTCACTCATAATTTACTTTCCTGCACTACCTAGAACTAAACACACTAAAACCAAAAACTGGCACTCAAGCAACTGATGCCAACCTATGCCAACTCCTCAACACAAACTCACAGTTAGTTACACTGTGAACTCGACCCAATGAACACTGGTATCTAAACTCCTTTTCACTTAATACACCAAAACTCACTGAAAATAAAAGCCCCCCACACTGACACTGATACACTGAACCACAGTGCCAGTGTCACAACTCACTCATTGAGACACTCTGATATACTGACCTACTAATACTACAAAACTGGATTGACACTGTGTCATTGAGACACAGTGACACTCTCTCCTCTCACACTACACTCCACTGAATTAAACTACCACACACTGAAACCAAAAACTGATGCACATGCCTGTACTGGCCTTAACACACTCTGAAACTCCCTAGCTGCATACAGCAACTCTGATACACAGGTAACTGTGAAGAACCCGACTCTGCACAGGTTCTCAGGTACTGTGCCTCAGGGACCCGACTTCCCCAAGGTGTATTCCCCTCTCCAAAATCACACAAACAGATCAATATACATATATGCATATATATATATATATATATATATATCATCAAAATATGCAATATTAGATTAGATTAAATAGGTATTCACCCTACTAAACATATTATCAAATACTTAGTGTGCTAAAATTGTGTTCCACATGGTAATCATGATTACCCACTCTTAAAACCCTAAATCGAAATCAAACCTCTACGTACATGATGCAAACATGCATGAATACATATATCTAAAATTAGGGCTCACGAAAATTGGGAAAGAATGTATCATAGGATCACAAAACCCTAAAATCACCTATGACTCCATGGAAAATCCTCATGCAACCACATAGTCATTCCTAATTCAAATGGTGGGCTCCTAATGGCCAAAAAATAAATAAAAAAGAATTTAAATGAGGTTTTAATTCAGATTTTCACCTATTGGGAGATGGATTCCCAATGTAGCTTCTCTTTCTCCAAGCCTCCTTGGTCCAAGCTCCTAGATCTCTCTTGATGGAGAAGGAATGAGGATTTCTAGGGCTAGAAATCCTGAAATTTGAGGAAGGGAAGATGATTTCTAAATGGAGGCTATTCTTAGGGTTTTCTTAATGAATGAAGAGGCTTGAGGGAGGCTCCCTCTCATTATATAGGACTAGGGTTAGGGTTAGGGCTTCTAATACAAAGAGTCTATTTTACTCTTCATGACTTGTCATGAAGAACTAATTAATAAAAGGGGTTTAGTTATACATTGAGGGTTTAACTAAATGCTAATTTAAAAATAGAGATTTGTCAAAGGGTTTTATCTAGTGGATTCGTAGGTCTAGCCCATTAACCCATGCATTAAAGAACCTCAATAATTTATATAATAAACATATCATACATTATATTAACATAATAAAATAAATATGGCAATTTATAATAATGCCCTAATCTAGGAATGTGGTAGTGACAATGAGCCAAAATTAAACTCCGCTTGAGCTTCTCGAAAGAAGTCTGACAAGCATCTGACCACTCAAAGCGCATATTCTTATACGTCAGCCGTATCAAGGGTACGGAGATCCTCGCAAAGTCTGCCACAAACCGTCTGTAGTAACCTGCTAGACCCAGGAAACTCCACACATCTTAAGCTATATGGGGTACTGGCCAACTCTCAATAGCCTCCACCTTCTTGGGATCCACTTCGACTCCTCCGCCAGAAATGATATGTCCCAAGAATGAGATACGATCAAGCCAGAACTTATAGTTTCTGAACTTCGTGTACAACTGCTGCTCTCGAAGAATCCGAAGATGCTGCTCATGCTCTTTCTCACTCCGACAATAGACCAAGATATCATCAATAAACACTATCACAAATTGGTCTAGGTAAGGCATGAAGATAATATTCATGAGAGACATGAATATAGCTGGTGTATTGGTCGCTCCAAATGGCATAACTAGGAACTCCCAATGACCATATCTAGATCTAAACACCATCTTCGGTATATCCTGCTCTCTGAATCTGATCTGATGATACCCAGACTGCAAATCGATCTTAGAAAATATAGTTGTCCCACTGAGCTGATCGAATAAGTCATATATCCTGGACAAGGAATACTTGTTCTTAATGATTGCTGTATTTAGTGTTATATAATCAATAACTAAACGCGATGAACCATCCTTCTTTTTAACAAGAAGTAACGGGGTTCCCCAAGGTTATGCACTAGGTCTAATGAATCCCTTGGCTCTCAACTCCTCAATCATCAGGTAAAAGATCTCCAACTCAGATGGTGACATCCTATAAACAAACTCTGATACGGGCTTAGCTCCCGGGATCAAATCAATATAAAACTCCAAGTCTCTAACTGGTGGTACACCTTGTAACTCATCGAGAAATACGTCAGGAAACTCATAAACTACCCTGGGAAACTGTATATCCTCAACCTCTGCCATCATCAATGTAACCTCCGGTGACTCTACTACACCTCTCAAGAATGATAACTCCTCCCTATCAAGTACACGAAAGATAACCTTACCACAATGGAAATCTATAGTCGCATGTCTCATACTTAACCAATCCATCCTAAGGACGACATCATAATTGCCCATAGAAAACTCTATCAGCCTTGCGAGAAGCTCTCTCCCGCACACTATAACTCTACACGAGGGATATACTTTATCTACTCCCATAAGACCATTACCAGTAAGTATATTCAACCTTACAAGTAAGGACTCAAACTCTAATCCAACTTGTATCATAAAGCATGCAGATATAAATGAATGCGATGCACCAGAATCAAATAAAGCTGAAGCTGAATGAAAGTGGACGAGAATGGTACCTGCTACCACCTCTCCTGCTACCAAAGCCTCCTCAATCGATATCAAAAAGGCTCGACCCTACCTTTTGGGTGCTGGTCCCCTCTACTGCTGACCTTTAGGTCTCGTCTGTGCCTGGGCTTGCGCATACTACTGCGGCCTCTGCTGGAATGCCTGAGCCTGTGGAGGCAGAACCTACGGCTGCACTTGTGCTGGTGTCCTAAACTACGATGATGTTGGCCGAACTGCTGACTGGGCTGATGATGACCCAGTCTCATTCCTTTTAGGATATGTCCCGGCCATGTAATATGATGCCCTAGATACCAAGCATAATCCCTGTGCCCTACGATACTTTGATATAATATGTCCAAGTTTCCCGCAATAAAAACAACTATGGGAAGAAGAAGATGACTGCCGCTGCTGAGGGAACGTCTGGGAGGACTGCTGAGATGATGTTGTCCTCCTCGAAGATCCAATCGTCGGAGCTCAAACTGCTGGAGCTAGTGCTGATGACTGGGATGCTGATCCTCCTGAAACATTGGGCCTCTTCTGACTCCCAACTAAATTTGTAATCCTCTGCGATATATACTCATAACTTTTGGCTGCCCGCATCACAGCGTCAAAGGTCTGAAACTCATACTGCTCTACTGCCAAGCTAATCTCTAAATGGAGTCCCTGCTGGAACCTTCTCGTCCTCTCCAACTCGATCACTACCAAAGTGGGAGCAAACCGACTAAGTCTCACAAACTCTGTCGCGTAACTGTCGACGGTCCTGCTCTCCTGCCTGAGGTTGTTAAACCTTTGCTGAAGCTCGTAGCGTGCCTGGAACCTCTCAGTAAAAACTACCCATGGAATTGGGGCTATGAGAGAAACCTCCTACGCTGCCCACTAGTCAAGAGCCAAGTCCAATAATTGTAGCCTCACTATTGCTACACGCCCTCTAGCCGAAGTCCCTGCTGCCTCCAAGATGGCCTCAGTGTCCTGCAACCAAGCATCAGATAAAATTGCGTCCTCTGTGCCACAAAAGTATGGAAGACTGAGACGCTTGAAGCTGGTCGTAGAATTATGGATTTGAGAACCACCTCGCTCCAACGCTGTCTAGACCGACTGAGTGAGTATGTCACTCTGGTGCTGCTGGGTCATCATAAAACCTCGTAGGACATCCATCAGGGCTCAGGCAATACCCTCTGGCTGCTCAGGCTGAATTGGGTGCACAGGTGCTGCCTGCTGATCCGATAGTGCCGACTGATCTGCCTCGGGATCTACTCTAGACTTTGCCCCTGAATGCGGAGGCCAATCTCCAGGAATATACTGGGCTCACGAATGTTGACCCTCCTCGAGCTGTACTCGATCCATCTGGCTGATAGTAACAAGAACAATGCCCCTAAAAGTTAAGGATACAAGAGTCAAACGAAGAACATGATAGATCAATGAATAAGAAGATAACATGTCAAGGATCAGGGATGGAGATAAACGACTAAGGATTAAGTGGATTATTTTAGGATTGAGATATCTAACAACAACAACAACCCCTACATATTTGTAAAAACTAGATTAAATTTGCTCATCTATACATAATCCGCTCAGACAAACCTGCATGGACCACCACTAAAATCGTGTCATGCCCCAGAACCAGATTTTTGGAGAGCGGGACTGACAAGGCCAGCTATGTATACTTAGAGCACTCTGATACTCTGCATATACGGTGAAGCTGTAAGATATGAGGGGTCACTACTACAAACCATCAGTCAAGCCTAGGTCCAACAAACCCTAGTATCTCAATCACAAGAACAACATGAATAATAACAAGATGTAAGATCAGCTAAAATATAATAGTAAAGTGTCCCAAACTATAATATACAGATGATCATGTTGCTAGAAAACACAAAATAAATAAACTAGCCAGAATCTGAGTCATACGTGATCAACCCTAGGATATTTCAATCATGCTAATGCCCATAGGCTAACTGATCATACCAAAGTATGAGCTAAACATGTGCGGTGGCTAAATGTCCAAAAATAGAATGTACATCAGGGTGAAGAAGTAAAAAAACTCATTCAAGCGATCTGGTGCTCCTGGTGGCCACCATCCTAAGAAAAGTACGAAAGATCCTCTGGTGCTGCTACTGGATCTGGCTATACAAAACCAGTGGGGTCAGACCCCCAAATAGCAAGTACCACAAATGAAGCCAATCTAGGAACTTAAACCAACAACACAAGCAATATAAATACTGAAAAGTAAAGACTGAATGTAAAAGTTCTCAGGATAATAAATATTGTAAAACCTGTAATGAGACATATCCGGATCTGATAATCAATAAGGAAATAACAAGTACTAAAAGTAATGCTGATCACGTGAAGCCTAGACTAACCATCAACCATCAATCACGACAAATCACATAAGTACGGCTTGATACTTTTAACTGACTAGGGTTATCATAATCTTTAACTACTAACTTTATAATGCAACGCAATGCTAGATTTTCTTCTGATCACATGCCCTTGCAGTCCGTCCGGGGTATCCATACACACAACCAACTGGATACTCCTCAAGATATGCCATAATATAAACCACTGGATACTCCTCAAGATAACAATATGAATAACCGAGACTTTATGCAATCTAGAAAAAATCCTAGCCATGTACTAAGTGAATTTCTAGTTATTTAACCCTTAGCAGTTTCTTATATGAATTCGGGTGTGGCATTCCACAGAATCTATCCTAGACATAATACAGACAAATCAAGTTCTAATATTAATATAAACATGTTTAATATATATTGCACATATGGACTCATGTATGCCACGATAACAATCAAGCCACGTAATACCAAGTGAAGCCAGGTAAAGCTAAGTGAAGCTATGTCAATCCAGGTGAAGCCATGTGAAACCAGGTAAAACTATGTACAACCATGTGAAGCTATGTCCAACCAGATGAAATCAAATGAAACCAAGTCAAGCCATGTCCGATGAAGCCATGTAAATTCATGCCAAGTCAAGTCCAGTCCAGCATGTCATTACGTGTAGCCGGGCAAAGCGGGGTAAAATCGAGTAAAGCCAAGCCAAGCCAAGCCAAGCCAAGCAAAGTCAAGTCAAGTCAAGTTAAGTCATCTGAAGCCATGTAAGTTCATGTCCAAAATTAGGTCAATTCATCGCATGTCCAAGCAAAAGCCTGATATTTCAACATGAAATCACGAAAAATTAAGAATTCCTAAAGAAAGTACACGATCGGTATACCGTCGGTACAGTCCAGTACACCGTCGGTACACCGTTCCAGAGATAGAAAAATACAACAAGTTCTAGATTCCAACAAATTGGTATACTGTCGGTTTACTGTAGTATACCATCAGTATGTCGTTCCAAGTAGGCAAAAAGTTACTGAAAAATAAAGTTTCATAAATCGGTATACCTTCAGCACAGCCCAGTACACCGTCGGTATGCCACCAAGACAAATATCTAACAATGTCGGCAAGATCGGTACACCGTCGGCACAACCTAGTACACCATCGGTATGCCAATAAGGTTCACACAAAAATATCTAGAAATCAAGTCGGCTGAAATCGGTATACCGTCGGTATACTGTAGTGTACCGTCAGTATGTCGGTTTTCAAGAATAAACTTGGTTAAATCAAGTCTGATTTTTGGGACCCAAATCAAACCCCAAAAATTACCAAAATCAAGTCTAATAAGAAATCAAGTCTAGGGTAAGTCTAATATCAAAATATGGACTAAATCTCACGGTCATAACTCCAGTACCGTTTTTGTTACCGAGTTACTAAAAAAGGACGGAACGAGATTCTATCAGAAATTAAAACCGAGACGATCAATAGGCTAGAAATCATGATATGAATACAAATAGTAAAGCAAGTCTAAGATAAAAAGCAATATCCAAAGCTCCAGGAAAGTAAAATGATATAATGTAAAAGAAGTTCACAAAATCGGCAATGTGTACTTGCCTAACGCGAGCTCCCAATCCAAACCTTCTAATCCACCACCACGAAGGGGTTCAGAAACCACACTCCAGGTCTCAAGACCACGCTTCCAAGCTTGAGAGAGAATGAAGAAGCGTGGAGAGAGAAAGAGAAAGTAGAAAATAAAATATCTCGAGTACTATTTATAGAGAACAAATCTCAAAAATATCTCAAAAATATCTCAAAAGTGAAACAAATATCTGCTGGGCAGTATACCGTCGGTATACTATAGTATACTGTCGGTATACCTGTCAAGTAGTAAAGTTTTAATTTTGAGAATTTCTGAGCTTCCTCGATGTAAACCCCCATTCCTGAAAACCATAGTAATTAGTTATTTGTAGTAATTATGAATAGAGGGAATATATTTTTATTTAAATTTCTATTTGAGATATTGTACAGCTAAGGGATTTATGGAGCTATTATAAATTTTCCTAATTTATTCCATGTAGGAGACCCGTTGGATAGTTGCTAGTTTAACCGTATGCACCAACATAATTTTGTAAAATTTTCTATATATAAATATGAATATCTATATAGATATTATTAATAAGAAAAAGAAAGAATAGAAAATAAAATTTCCTATTGGATCAAACCCGCAACCCGTTAACCACACTTCCGCGCGTAAAATAAGGAAATAGCAGCAGCAGCTTACCCCGCGTAAACCGACAATAACAAACCGCTCATCAC
This sequence comes from Iris macrosiphon, assembly GCA_036927795.1. NCBI lineage: Eukaryota > Viridiplantae > Streptophyta > Magnoliopsida > Asparagales > Iridaceae > Iris > Iris macrosiphon. The sequence continues at coordinate 126,810,633 of JAYESA010000018.1, forward strand.
TGCGTATACTTCTCTGCGCGTAAATATCAACAGCAATAGCAAAACCACCCCGCGTAAACTACGGCAGCAGCAGTAACTAAAACCACCGCTTATTTTACCCCGCGTAAACTCTTCATTTCACCGCGCGTAAAACCGAAACCCTACACCATTAGGAGAAGAAATATCAGCAGCAGAAGCAAAACCCAACTTTGCTTTGCTTTCCTACACGTGTAAGTTTCTCATTCCACCACTCCTTAAAAAAATCTCCTCAACCGCACACCTAAACTAATAAAAGGAAAACAACAGTGGCAATAGTTTCTTAACCATTAAGTAAATCCCACCGTCTCCTTATTCCTATATATAATTACAACTCTCAAAACCCTAACCCACTTCTTCTTACTACAACTTAACAATGTTGAAACGCTTGCACTATACGAAATCTTGCTCGGCAAGTATACCTTGCCACTGTACAATTATTTACATTCCAGTTGATATATGCATGTTTAATTCTGCCTATATAGATGTTTATTTTTGTAAATTTTGGACCTATTTATGAGACCACCCAGTTTTAGGGAGCATCAGTAGGTTCATTGGCCGTGACACAGTTGCTACACGATTTGTGAGTCTCATATAGACCTCGGACTACGTATCGGGTTGGCTTCCTGTACGTAAGTGCCGAGCGTTAGGGGTAACTGATGATAGAAACTTTGTATGCTAGTAGACCTGGCAGTTATTTAGAGGATTTATCATGTCATGGATATGGTATGCTTAGAGCATGGGGTGGGGAGAACAATAAGTAAAACATTTGGGCTCCTTTGCACTTTTCCTGTACGCCCGAATTCTCCACCGGAAAAACGGGTGATGATGACCACTATATATTACTGGCGGCCTCTGCCGTTCAAAAGACGACATGCTTTGAGGCTCCTGATTCTCCGAGAGGGTCACGCCAATCCCATATTTTTAGCCAGATAGCCCACTTGGTGGAAAGTTGTTCTCAAACTGCATTCACTTAGACGATTAGAAAACCCATTAGATATTTATATTTTAGTACTTATTGGCATATTTTTATATATCTTGTTACGTCCCTCTGAGGACCTGGTCCCTTTCCAGATATGGACGAGCAGGAGTACCCACAGGAGTATGGACCTGGCCCTGACTCTATGTACCTTACTGAGGAGATCTTACCCTCAGAGTATCTGTGATTATTATCACTGTTTAGAGATTTTGTTGCTACCTTGGGATAGTCATTTTGTAGTGAATTTGTTTCCATCCGATTATCCGACTTACTACACAACTTGGGTATTCAGATGATATTTTCAGCTCTTATTTCCTACTGATTATTTGTGCTGTGGATGAGATATAGATTCTGTGAGACTTGTTGTGACAGTATATTACCACTGATGGATTGAATGTTCATATACAGCGTACGTGTGTATATGGTTTCCAGATATTGGAGTTCGTATACATACGGCTGGGCATATTACGTATTCCTAGTCCTACATATTTTGGGACTGGGGCGTGACATGTTTTAGGTGGTGGCCCATGCAGGTCATGAATATATTATCTTGGTTACGTAACTGTACCAAACAAGCCTGTGTTTAGGAATAGAAAATAAGGATCTCATCTACACTTGACTAAAACCTCATTCTTCTTTAAGTTTTACGCCAAAAACCCTTTACCCCTGTTGGCATAAAAAGCCAACTGACTGTCTTATTAGCGTAAAAAGCCAAGCTATGATTACCTACTTAAGTTGCAGGAGATTACCTATTTTACGCTATAGTTATGTCTACTTTACGCTGCAGTTATAATAACTGCTAACCACGTTCCGATATTGTTTCTAAATTCTGCGTATAAGACGACATGTAAGCCACATAGATAAATATCCAGCGTAAACCTGATGATTCCTAAAACCAAGCGTAAATAGCTTGATTATGCGTAGTGAGCATATTATCACAGTCTTAGCTTTAGCTTTCTCAGTCATGACCAATTAAGAACCAAATCTCGTACATTAAATGTAGAGATATGCCTCGAGCCCTGTGCAGAAATTGTTTTTTGACTTAGCGTCTGATTTTGTCTTATCTTGAGCGTAAAAACTCATTTCTGTCCGAATTGGCTAGGCAGCGTATTCAGAAGCCTTAAACCTTTCTTCCTCATTGGAAGCGTATAAACAATTTTGTATTGAAATATATCGCTAAAACGACAAAAGCTGGCCTCTGTGCAAATCATCATCACAGCCGTCCTCTCGATCATCGTGCGGTACTTTTGTCAGATTTCAGGATCACTGATTTGACTGACAAATTCGTCGAGGAAAAACAAAAAGTTCCTCGAAACAACTTTACGCTACAACGTATGTTAGATTTTTATGCATAAAGTTTATGCATCAGACTTTACGGACGGAAACTTTTACGCAGACTTTTTCCAAGACAGTTCTGAAGCCCTATTTTACGCGAACAGTTTTGAAGCTCTATTTTGCTGACTTCTTCGAGTCTCTATTTTTTTTCGTAGACAACTCTATAAACCTTACCTTACGCTTCTCTGCTTTATGCAGATATTTCTGAGACCATGTTTTACGTCGACAAATTTTACATCTCTGTTTGATTCCTGTACTTCTTCTAAACATGGTATACATCACCTGCAGAGAAATGGATATGCAGAAGGGATGTACTGTTGTCGATGATGACTTAACTCCTGGAGTCAATGGTCAGACTCAAGAAGGGACCTCAACGAACCCTAGACTTTCAGGACTAGATGGACAGATTCACAATCCAGTTCCATCTGACTTTCCTGTTCCACCAAATGGGAACCTTCCAGTATCATCGATACCGTAGGATGGCCAGGCACAACTATTCTAATTTTTCCAGATGATGATACAAGAACAGAGACAACAAGCAGCCGAGCAGAGACAAGAATTTCTGGCAGCACTTGAAAGGATGGCTGCAAAGACTACTACACCAGCTCAAGCACTAGCTCTAGAACCTCGAGCTAGAGTTAGTTCGGTGAAAGACTTTGTACAAATGGGTCCGAGGCCGTTTAAAGACATTGAGAACCCAGAAGAAAATACCAACTGGATCACTCACACTCGAAAGTTATTAGAAGCATCGCAGCTACCTACAGAGCTGTGAATGACTGGTGTGAGGACGCTTTTAGATGGTAATGCTCATCACTGGTGGAAATCCATGGAGCGCCAGCTGGATACATACCAGACTTGGGAGCAGTTCTTGGAGTGCTTTGAAAGGAAGTACTTCCCGGACACCGTCAGAGATGCATTATACGATAAGTTTCTCCACCTAGAGCAGGGAAATCAAACAGTAGATGAGTATGATGCTGAGTTTAGTTACCTCAGTAAATATGGCGCTGCTTTGATACCAAATGACTTGGCCAAGGCTAAGAGGTTTCATCGTGGACTGACTAAAGAGCTCTAACACTATACTAGCTCCCAGTCCCGAATCTCTTATGTCGAGTTACTGACAGAAGCCAGATTGCAAGAAACCATCAACAAGGGAAAAGGAAGTCAGCTGAGAACGCAATAAGGACCGACAAGGACACAACAAGGAGGACCTATTAGATATCCTTTAGCTCCGCAACAGTAGTACCAATACAGAGTAGGACCATACCAGATTCAGAGAAGCCTCAATACAATTATTATGGGAGACGCGGGCACATCTCAAGAGACTGTCGAGTCCGCTTGGGACAATGTATGAGATGCGGTTCCAGACAACATATATTAAAGGACTATCCTATGCAACAAGCATTGACACTTCTACCGCCAGCACAGAGGCTAGCACTTCCAGCACCCAAGCCAGCTCAGCAAATGATGAGACCAGGAGCACCTCGACCTCCAGCAACAAGGGAATTTCAGCGAGGACCACCGCTACCTACCTAGGAGGATCAGTACCTGAGAGCTAGTCATGGACAGCCACAGAGGAACGGACAAGCTTTTGCAATAGAAGTAGATGATATAAATCAGGAGATTGATGTCATAGCAGGTATCACTCTTGCTTTTACTTTTCCTGCTATGACATTGTTTGATACTGGAGCCACCCACTCATTCATATCATCTAGTTTTATTGCCAAATACAATATTACCTCTACATCTTTACCTAATTGTATTAGAATTCTTACCGGGGGAGGAGTTGTACCTATTAGTAGAATTTATAGATCGTGTCCTATAGTGATACGTGGCAGAGAAATGAATGCCCGACTCTTAGTCCTTTCTATGCCTACTTTTGATATTGTGCTTGGAATGGACTGGCTAAGCAAGTACCACGCTTTCTTCGATTGCTTTGGAGGAAGCATTCTTTTCAAGGTACCAGGCCAGCCTGAACTTAAGTTTGCACGAGGATCCACCGAAATCCTTGATGGTATGCAGCTCACGATGGACGATATTGTCTATCATCCTATTATTTCAGAATTTTCAGACATCCTTTCAGAAGAATTACCAAGACTACCCCCAGATAGAGACATAGAATTTTTGATTGAATTAACACCCAGAGCGGCACCTATAGCATCACATGTTTATAGACTGGCGAAGAAGGAAATGGATGAACTAAAGACACAATTGAAAGAACTAGAAGAAAGAGGTTTCATCCGACCAAGTGCATCACCCTAGGGAGCACCAGTATTTTTTGTATCAAAGAAGGATGGATCAGTACGTATGTGCATTGACTATAGAGCATTAAATACAGTAACTGTGAAGAATAAATATCCACTACCACGTATTGATGACCTATTTGACCAGATTAATGGATCCAAGATGTTCTCAAAGATAGATTTGAGATCGGGATATCACCAGGTGAAGGTACGGAAGGAGGATATTCCGAAGACTGCATTCCGGACAAGATATGGGCACTACGAGTTTTTGGTCATGCCATTTGGATTGACCAATGCTCCAGCTATCTTTATGGACTTAATGAATCGAGTCTTCCATCAGTATTTAGACCAGTTCGTGGTTGTCTTCATAGATGATATACTTGTCTATTCAAAGAGCCACGAGGAGCACGAGGAGCACCTGCGAATTATGCTAGAGACCTTAAGGAGAAAGCAGCTATATGCAAAGCTCAGTAATTGTGAGTTCTTCTTGGACAAAGTTTTATTTCTTGGACATGTTCTTACAAGAGATGGTATTTCTGTTGATCCAGAAAAGATCTCGGCAGTTGAGACATGGCCTATTCCTAAATCAGCAGCAGAGGTGAGAAGTTTTCTTAGACTTGCGGGATATTATCGATGGTTCGTGGAGAACTTCTCAAGAATAGCAACACCTATGACTCGGTTGACATATAAAGATCAAGAGTTCATATGGACCGATGAGTGTCAAGCCACTTTCGAGGAATTGAAGAAGCGACTGACTACAACACCAATATTAACTATTCCATCAGGATCAAGAGGCTATGTGATCTACAGTGATGCATCAGGAAAAGGTTTGGAATGTGTATTGATACATCATGGCAAGATGATTGCATATGCATCTAGGCAATTACGAGTACATGAGAAAAATTATCCAACTCATGACTTGGAACTTGCAGCCGTTGTATTTGCTCTAAAGCTATAGAGACATTACTTATATGGAGAACGAGTGAAAATCTATACAGACCAAAAAAGTCTCAAGTATGTCTTCACACAGAAGGAGTTAAATATGAGGCAACGTCGATGGATCGAGTTAATGAAAGATTTTGAGATAGAGCTACATTATCACCCAGGCAAGGCTAATGTTGTAGCAGACGCATTAAGCCGGAAGCCAACCGTTTACTTCTTGACAACACACAAAGAATTATTGAAAGACTTGCAAAGTCTTGGCATTGAAGTAATATTTCCCGGAGCAGATGGAACATTAGCCAACTTAAAAGTACAATCATCACTAGTAGAAAAAATCAAGGCAACATTGCCTACAGACGCCAGATTTAGAAGATTAAAGGAAAGAACAGAGGTCGGAGAGCAAACATGACTGCGCATCCATGATGATGGGACATTATGATGTGGTGATAGTCTTTATGTTCCAAATAGGGAAATTCGACAGGAGCTGATGACAGAAGCACATAGTTTGATATATTCTATTCATCCTGGGGGCACCAAAATGTATCGTGACTTAAGACAGCATTTTTGGTGGCATAGAATGAAAAGAGAGATAGCTCATTTTGTAGCTAAATGTTTAATATGTCATCAAGTAAAGGCGGAGCATCAGAGAATAGCAGGATTATTGCAACCACTCCCGATTCCAGAGTGGAAGTGGGAACACATCACTATGGACTTCGTTACGGGTTTTTCCAAAAGTCCCAGTGGAAGAGATGCGGTATGGGTAATAGTGGACCGACTCACCAAGTCAGCCCATTTCTTACCTTTCAGAGTTGGCCAATCTACAGAAGTTTTGGCTGACTTATATATGAAGCAAATCGTGAGATTTCACGGCATACCAGTCAGCAATGTATCAGATAGGGATTCGCACTTTATATCACATTTTTGGAGAAGCATACAAGAAAATCTTAGAACTCGTCTGAAATTCAGTACATCTTATCACCCGCAAATAGATGGGTAGTCAGAACATACTATTCAGATATTAGAGGATATGTTGAGGGCTTGTATGTTGGACTTTGGAGGATCATAGGAATATCACCTACATCTTGTAGAGTTTTCTCACAACAATAGCTATCAAGCAAGCATCCAGATGGCTCCGTTTGAAGCATTGTATGGAAGGAAGTGTAGGTCTCCTGTGTGTTGGAGTAATGTAGGAGAACATCAGATTCTGGGACCAGATTTAGTGGTCAACACCGTAGAGACAGTTAAAAAGATACAAGGACACTTGCGAGCAGCGCAAGACAGGCAGAAACAATGGACAGACCTTCATCGACGTCCCTTGGAGTTTAAAGAGGGCGATCATGTCTTCTTAAGGATATCACCTACCAGAGGCACTATTCGATTTGGAGGGCACGGCAAGTTGAGTCCAAGATATATTGGACCATTTGACATACTAGAGAGAGTGGGAGAAGTAGCATATCGACTTGCGCTACCACCTTCACTTGAGGGAGTACATGACGTATTCCATGTATCGCAGCTCAGGCGATATGTGGCAGACAAAAGTCATATTCTCGACCATTCAGAAATCACCATTGGGCCGAGCTTATCATATCAAGAGCAACCCGTGGGAATCCTTGATCATAGAGAGAAAGTACTGAGAAATCAGTCTATTTCCTTGGTCCGCATAGCATGGAAGCATGGTTCGCCAGGAGAATCTACTTGGGAGCGCGAGGATGACATGCGTAAACGTTATCCGAACCTTTTCACAGACCAAGGTATAAATTTACTTTGTTAATTTATATCTTCTACCATCCTTAAACTTTCTACCGTGGCTTAGTTTTAATTTCGAGGACGAAATTTTTATAAGTTGGGGAGAGTGTAAACCTCCATTCCTGAAAACCATAATAATTAGTTATTTGTAGTAATTATGAATAGAGGGAATATATTTTTATTTAAATTTCTATTTAAGATATTGTACAGCTAAGGGATTTATGGAGCTATTATAAATTTTTCTAATTTATTCCATGTAAGAGACCCGTTGGACAGTTGCTAGTTTAACCGTATGTACCAACATAATTTTGTAAAATTTTCTATATATAAATATGAATATCTATATAGATATTATTAATAAGAAAAAGAAAGAATAGAAAATAGAATTTTCTATTGGATCAAACCCGCAACCCGTTAACCACACTTCCGCGCGTAAAATAAGGAAATAGCAGCAGCAGCTTACCTCGCATAAACCGACAACAGCAAACCGCTCATCACTGCATATACTTCTCCGCGCGTAAATATCAACAGCAATAGAAAAACCACCCCGCGTAAACTACGGCAACAACAGTAACTAAAACCACCGTTTATTTTACCCCGCGTAAACTCTTTATTTCACCGCACGTAAAACCGAAACCCTACACCATTAGGAGAAGAAATATCAGCAGCAGAAGCAAAACCCAACTTTGATTTGCTTTCCTATACGTGTAAGTTTCTCATTCCACCACCCCTTAAAAAAATCTCCTCAACCGCACACCTAAACCAATAAAAGGAAAACAACAGTGGCAATAGTTTCTTAACCATTAAGTAAATCCCACCGCCTCCTTATTCCTATATATAATTACAACTCTCAAAGCCCTAACCCACTTTTATTACTACAACTTAACACTGTTGAAATGCTTGTACTATACGGAACCTTGCTCGGCAAGTATACCTTGCCACTGTACAATTATTTACATTCCAGTTGATATATGCATATTTAATTCTGCCTATATAGATGTTTATTTTGTAAATTTTGAACCTATTTATGAGACTACCCAGTTTTAGGGAGCATCAGTAGGTTCATTGGTCGTGACACAGTTGCTACACGATTTGTGAGTCTCATATAGACCTCGAACTATGTATCGGGTTGGCTTCTTGTACGTAAGTGTCGTGCATTAGGGGTAACTACTGATAGAAATTTTGTATGCTAGTAGACCTGGCTGTTATTTAGAGGATTTATCATGTCATGGATATGGCTTACTTAGAGCATGGGGTGGGGAGAACAATAAGTAAAACATTTGGGCTCCTTTGCACTTTTTCCTGTACACCCGGATTCTCCACCGGAGAAACGGGTGATGATGACCACTATATATTACTGGTGGCCTCTGCCGTTCAAAAGACGACATGCTTTGAGGCTCCTGATTCTCCGAGAGGGTCATGCCAATCCCATATTTTTAGCCAGATAGCCCACTTGGTGGAAAATTATTCTCAAACTGCATTCACTTAGACGGTTAGGAGACCCATTGGATGTTTATATTTCAGTACTTATTGGCATATTTTTATGTATCTTGTTACGTCCCACTGAGGACCTGGTCCCTTTCCAGATATGGACGAGCATGAGTACCCACAGGAGTACGGACCTGGCCCTGACTCTGCGTACCTGACTGATGAGATCTTACCCTCAGAGTATCCGTGATTATTGTCACTGTTTAGAGATTTTGTTGCTACCTTGGGATAGTCATTTTGTAGTGGATTTGTTTCTACCCGATTATCCGACTTACTACACAACTTGGGTATTCAGATGATATTTTCAGCTCTTATTTCCTACTGATTATTTGTGATGTGGATGAGATATAGATTCTGTGAGACTTGTTATGACAGTATATTACCACTGATGGATTGAATGTTCAAATACAGCGTACGTGTGTATATAGTTTCCAGATATTGGGGTTCGTATACATAAGGCTGGGCATGTTATGTATTCCTAGTCCTACGTATTTTGTGACTGGGGTGTGACACTCGAGATCCAATAAAATATAATAACTAGCACAAAAATATGTATGCGCATAAAATACGAATACTGTGAGACATGTCTCACAGTGGTACGAGGTAACGACATTCTAATACTAATTAGCAACGTTCATTTGCGTCGCTATGAGTCGCTAACATCGCTATTCTGTAATTAAAGAAATAAAAAAACATCATGCAAATTATGAAATAGTTTTCAGTCAAAATATGCCTACAGTTTTAAGATCATAGTTAGAATATAATAATTTATAGACCCGGAGCAATCCTTCGTTGAATTCCCTGGATTCGCTGACTCCTTCGGTGGAATACTCAACACTGGTAAATATAAAAACACATCAAGTATCTATCCAAACATGCAAGAATGTCCCAAAAAATAGATAAATAAATTTAAAATTATATCGCGTACGTCTCATCCAAATAATATGATAAAAAATATGAAATAAGTACATCAAAGACTCAAGAATGGGCCAATACACTTAAATATACTAAAAATATGTCCAAACAAGGACTAATGTTGATCAGGAGGAGGAGGACCACCGCTGTGCATCTGGGATAAGAGAAAGTCATATTGCTCTGTGAAAGCGTTACCGATGTCGATAAAGGTGGCAGTATAATCGATAGATTCGGCATAGATGCCGATGGACTAGGAGAACGTATCTGCTTTAATTCTAGCAGTCGAGCATTGTATGAATCCATGGCAGATTCCAACCTTGAAGTGCTCTCCACCATAGACCGACTCAACGAATCCTGTGCCGCCTACATCCTCGCAATGCTCATCGTCACCGACTCTGACATAGCAATTAGTGACGCATATAGCCTCGCCAATGAATCTCTCATGGCCGTATGTGACCCCTCCAGCTCCGTCTATCTGTACTCCGTATACGCGGCCAGAGTCGCCAAGCTGGGCTCTGTCGTCTGGCTCAGAGTCCTGAGCTCAATAAGGCTGTGCTCGAACGTGTCAAAACGTACGGTGATATCACATCGTTTGTCTGAGGCTGAGACTGGGGCTGGTCCATAACCTTTCGTAAGAACTTGTCACACAGGTCAACAATCTAATGATCAACGCTCTCATGGGCTCGTACTGATGCCTGTAAAGGCTACGAGGAATGCACACTGACAGAGGGGACCCTAGATGACTGCGTCGCAACAAAGGTATCGTAAGATCCCGTATCGTAGTACATACCCCTCTAAAGACCACCAACAACGGTCATCCAGAGTTCATCCTCCGACGAAGCTAGGGGCGGGGGCTCTAAGGAAGTACTAGCATATCCGTCGGTAGGTGCAGCAGCAGTCGACCGCTCATAGAGCCTAATATACTCATCCTAGAAAAATACGTCTATCTCAATTAGCATATTTCTTACTATCATATATATTTATTTGGAAATTTTCTAAGTTATATTAGAATTAACAAAATATAAAGTAATACTTATATAGCTCTGCATGGCCATCTTATCTATTAGCTTTTCGCCCTTCCGTTGGGTGGCCAGGAAGACAGTCACCATATTAGCATCCTCATCCCTCCGTATATGTTAAAATGATATATTATTTATTAATAAAATTAGAAAACTTCCTACTATATTTTATTCTACTTTTATTTAAATAATATATATTCAATAAAATACATACCAGATGACAAAAATATTTTGTTATGGGAATCGAGCCATCGCACCACTTTCCTGCCTTCGTCCTAGTCGCCTTTGCCTTCTATGACTTTTTCTTGTACATGGGATCGTCGAATCTAGCCCTCATCGCAGTCCACTTCTCAGGTGTGATACAACCTTGGATCAATTTTTTGTAGCGATCATGAGCCTTTTGGTCGTCGATCGCATCACGGATTAGTTTGGCGGCCACGGCAGAAAATTGTTGCTCGATCTGCTCAGCCCGGTGTAGTGGATAAAAATATGTTCTCTACAAGAAGTAAAGTAGTAAGTTAAATAATATGCAAAAATTAGATGATTGATATTAAAACAAAATATATTTTTTCCTTGAAGTGCGCAAACCAGAACACATTCCTCTTGTCCGAAGTATTCTGAGTAGTTGATCCAAGGCCCATCATAGTTCTGCCTCAGAAATGACCCAGTTCTCTCTGTATCGTCGAGGGACAATATCTAAAAAACGATAATTAAATTCATGAAAAAGTGAATATATAGACATGCATCGTCGAAAATGTTAACTAATTAACTTACTTTGTAGGCTTGTCGGCCCAAATATCCATCCTTATCTCGTTCGGAGGCGCACATGGAGGATCGCTCTGATACACATACGGAGTCGGCTCGACCTCGTCCATGTCCTCCTCCATCCCCATAGTACATTCAGTAAGAGGAACGCTGGATGGAGTAGGCTGCTCCCTGGAACTGCTAGTCCCAAGAGTACTGCCACGTACCATCAACGATGTCATAGATATGAGAGGTCAAAATAATGGATTACTCGGAGACAAGGGTCTAGAACAAGTATCCTTTACTGCACCAGTCCGTCGTCTAGATCCTCAACCTCTGAATGATCCATGTCATCCTGTTATACATGATAATAACATTTGATGATAGAACACACACACACACACACACACACACACACACACACATATATATATATATATATATATATATATATATATATATATATATATATATATATATATATATATATATATATATAATACGAGCAAAATAAATTAAAAAGAATATAGTACATGGCCATAAGTCTAAATATTAAATAACTAGTATATGTTCAAGTCAAAAAGGATGATACATTCTAAGTCAAAATGTAATACATATCACAAGTCTAAATAGATTTTATTTTATTTTCAATCCTCTTCTGAAAGTTTATCTTCTTCGTCTTCCTCGTCCTCCTCTTCCTCTTCCTCCTCATCTTCACTTTCATCTACTTTGTTATCCTCTTCTGTCACGACCCGCACCCGAAATTTGGGCACGAGTGCATGGGTACGTCCAGCCTACGCCGCAACATCAGTGGTAGAACGTTGTTGAGATCATGATACTATATAATCAATCACTCACGAATATCCAACTCTATAAGGAGACACATATATCACAATATAATATGGAATACTCAATCACAGAAAATAAAGCACGATGAGATATCGAAGAAAACAAATAAAATATAAGATCAATCTAAACAACAATAAATAGTCTAACCTGCAATCAACAACATCCATATCTCCAAGTATGCTGGAAACAAGTCCTCTAAGTCGTAGTCTGGAAAAAATATCCAGTCAGGATTAGAGCGAAGTACAAGCACTAATAGCAGTTCCATGTATATTGACAAAAACTATAATATAGTGTAAAGAAATACAAGATGGATATATATATATACACTGGCAATGAGAAATACTGGAGATAAAGGAATACTGGAATAATGAAGTACTTGAGCATATCATCATCAATGTACATCTAGCAATGAATAGAAATACAAGTTCATGCTAGAACAATGAACTAGAATATAAGTAAGTACTAGAACAATAACTAGAACATATAGAGATGCTAGATCAATATACTAGAGATACATGTCAAGAACATCTAGCTAAGTGTGTGAAACATTAGCATATCATGTGATCGGCTAGGGACTGATCAGGCTTGCTATGTATGACTAGCTATGATTCATGTAAGGTCAGGCTAACCATCCGGATAGCTATGATGAGAGAAATAGTAAGGCTAATCATACATAACAGGCTATGAGGCATGTAATGTTCAGGCTGCACCGACATAAGGTGTGGGTGAGCTATGATTCATGTAGAGTTGGGTATGATCACATAAGCTACTAATATTTTCCTGTTTCTCCAGCTAGCACGATGGATCCCAATCACGACCCCTCATGACAGGTCTCGATGATGCCAACTCGTGTATACAACAGTGTCAGAATCATGTACACCATACAACTAGAATTATAGAGATAATCAACATAATAAAAACTATCAGAGAATGTACTCGTCTGGGGTCCTGCTGCTGGCAATACCAATGTCCGATTTCTGAGGTCTTGTCTGAACAATCCAACAATCCTATAGATATCATATAATACAATATTGCATCAGACATTACACTAACACACAATCATAATTACATTGAACTCAGGGCTACGCTAGGTATAATACTGGTCAACTAGGGTCAAGTGTGCGTCTAAATGCACGGATGTCGCATCTGTAATTGCTGTGCAAAACAGACAGTCAAAATAATACAGGGCTCGCCAGTACGTCAGTATACATACGGCAGTCTGCTAACCTGTTACATAGTCATAGGTCAATGTAACTAAGGGGTATCCGTAATTACGCTCGGGTCACCTAGTACATATATATAAATATACATTATTATTTAACTAACAGATAACATTAATACTCATAATATATATATATATATATATATATATATATATATATATATTACCAATTAATTACATATATAATATATATATACACTAATTGAATTTATGCTACATATATATATGTATACATATATATATGTATACATATATATACCAATTATATATATGTCAAGCATATACTAATGGAAAATATATACAATACATATACATATATATATATATATATACTAATTGAGTTCATATACTATATGTATATATATGTATATATATACCAATTATATATTAAACCTATTAAATACATACACACATATGTACATAAAATCACGAAGGAGGGCAGGAACGAACCTACGCGGGCACATACGGGATCGATGTTGACGATGATGACGACGATTAAGGTAGTGGTGTTGATGATGGTTAAGGTGATGGTATTGGTGATTATGGAGATGATGATGGTGAAGACGAGGTTTCCCGACGAAGGGATTGGCCGTGCTCAGGGTGTCGAGGAGGAGGAGAACAACGGGTCGACGGTCAGTGGGTTGGCGAGGTTCACGGTGGTCCAGGCGGAGAACTGTGCTGCTCCGGCGTACAGTACAGGCGGGTCCGGGCTGCTCGTCGTCCTGGTTTGAAGTGGCCGGAAAGGGGACGTCATAGAAGGAAGTCGGGCCGGGTTGTGTAAAGTCGGGTGCGGCATGGTGAAGTCTGGGCGAAGAAGATGGGTCGTACATGGGTCGAGCCTGGCTGTGAAGGAGGATGGGAGAACGGTGGGAGCAGGCGGAGGCAGGCGGTCATGGCGTTGACTTCAGGCGAGTTCGACGGGTTGGGAAGTCTGGTCGAGGAGGCTGGGGTGCAGGCGTTGGGTTGGTCTTCAGGCTGAGGAAGGTTGGAGATAGGTGGTCGGGGAGTCTCAGGTGAGTCGAGGAGGAAGATCAGGAACGGGTCGGCGGTGGCGACCGGTGACAGGGGTGGCGATGTGGTCGACTGGGAACTGTGCTCGGGATGGAGATGGTGGCGTATGGAGGAGAACGATGGACGGGTCTCTTCCGGTCCAGGAAGAGATGGCCAGGCGTTCAGCGAGGGGGTTTCTCCGACGAGGGGGTTTGGGACTCCGACGGTCGAAGGGTGGGGAAGGAGATGAAGATGAAGGTTGGGGTCGGCTGCTATTGGTTTTGGTTGAAGGAAAATAAAAGAAAGGGAAAAAATGAATATTTATATATGTGTAATGCATTGGGTTGACCTAGAAAAGTTTGACTTGGTCAACATTTGGAAAAGGGTTTTCATGTAGGATTTCAAGGGCTATGATTTCCTAGATTCAAAATGGATGGCTAGGATTGCATTTGGTTCAAAGTTTGGAGGGCAATGGTTTAAAGAGGTTGATGTTGAATTACACTCTCCCAAAAATTATGAAAAAAATATACATGAAGGAGAAATGGGTTTATTCACGTGTCATGTCCAACGGGGTGGACACCTTAATGCACTTTTGCATAAAAGTGCCCAACAATTAGAAAATTGCACAAAGTTAGGGTTTTGGTTTTTTTTTAATTAAAATAAATAAAATATATGCTCTAAAATTAATTAGAAGTACATGAGGGCTAAAATTAAGTGGGACACAAGTGTCATGAATGAAGTAGACTTAGAATAGAATATTATCATAATTTGGTTTGCAAAAAATGGGTCGAGATTGTGTCTCCAATTTCGATTGGAACGCACAAGGATACAAAGTTAGATTTATTTAGAATTAAAACTAAACGTCTGTAACGAATATTATGCGACTAAAACGAAGCACAAGAGAGCATATTAATAAGTTACACAAGGGTCAGAATGGAAGACGGGCACGTCTAGGACAAGGTTGTAAACTTTGTTGGAAGGCAATGGCTAGGGTAGCTCTCTAAATATCGAAGCAACGGTAAGGCGCAACAATAAAATAAAATCACAGCAATTTAAATATAATTAATTATCATGCAATCATTTACACATTAATTATAAAAAGACGAAAATACCCCTAATCTGAAATATGGGGGTGACAAGTCTACCCTCCTTAAAAGAATTTCGTCCTCAAAATTTAAGATCCTCAATAGTCGTATTCATTTATTTATTTATTTTACCATCAAAAAATTTAAATTCATCAAATCACATAATCATAAAGTAAATCCATTTTGCTATTTCATAAAATTTTTCAAAATTCTATAATTATCATATTCCTGAAAATCCTCGAAATAAAAATCAAATTCCATTTTTATCACAATCTCCTCAAAATTTTTAAGCTAATCACTAAATACAAAACTTAATATCCAATCCTCTAATTTTAAATCCAATTAATGTATATTTATAAAATTTGAAATCTCATCCCAAAAATTGAATTCAAACACTAATCCATTAGTGATCTTATTTCTCGATTTCTTTTTCCACACAATACTCAAACAATGTAATACTTACGAACTCTTCAAATACAATATTCAGATCATAAAATTTATATCTTGCAATCAAATAAATAGAATGATAATATTCTTAAATTCCTTAAAATTTAATGACATATTCAATCATATCATAATCTTCCTAAAATCAATAAATCGTCAATTCTGCCATATTAAATTATCAACTCTTTACTTAAATTAATATTTATCCTCGAAATTGAAGGCACCTTGTCTCTCTTTGTCAAGTCGTAACCTCTTCATTAATCTTCACTATGGTCAAACCCCAATAATCATGGTCTAAGAAAATTCTAGCTATAGTCGCACAACATGCAATCTAGAGAAAGCATACATGGTTATGGTTACTTTTGTCACGGTATTGCAGTCTCTGTCGGGGTGCACTACTAACTACATTCTAGCAAGAGAATCATTGATACAAACTACAGGACTAAGAAATCAATCAATCAATAAATAGACAATAAAGGAACAGAAGGAAAGAACAGAACCTGCTAACACAACCATGTTTTAATGATGCATCCTAAGTTTGATACCTCAATCCCTTTAGGTACCACTATTTCTACTACAAGCATTCAACTGCCAGCTCTCTTACTTACTAAAACTGTTTATACTAGTTGTTCTTATCACTCAAGTACACACCAAGTGCAACACAGCATACTAAGTACTACTCCCTCTAATACAACTCTAGATGGACACCCAAGTCAGTTTGCAGTGCCATCTCAAGCATGCTCATGTCAACAGATCCTTACACATGCACTTCATCCACTCACATACTGTTATACATTTCTTACCCACCATAAAATTTAATCCTCAAAATAAAATCATCAAAATTTAACTTCTTGAATAATTTAAAATAAAATGCATACACTTTCCTCAAAAGTCAAATACTCAAATATCGAAATAAAATTTTTTAATCACTTCCAAAATCTTTATAGCTTAGACTATGTTTATTGAATTGAATTTGAATCCTCCAAAATTTTAATAACATAAAATCTTAACTCCTCAAAAAATTTTAAAAATTGAAATTTATTTCCACTCTTTAACTTATAAATTTAAATTCACAAGTATACATATAAATACTCACAGTCTCTAATACTCAAGGTGCACACAAATACACCAATTGTCTACAACCCTCAACTGTGTACTGAATATTGCACTGCCTTGATTACTTGCACTATTATTTCCAAATGATCAAAGTTATCATCACACGTATTTTCTCCAATAATTTTCTATCTATATTAATTGATACACCAATCTAATTATCATCACTCAAAGTACTTACTGTTATTAGCACTTTGCTCAACTAATCCTTGATATAAAAATATTAGTACTCTTGGTATGGTAATACAAGCTTCATCGTTAGATCACCTCATCAAACTTATTAGAACTCACGATCATTCGCACTAGTTATTAACTTATATAGTACACATGCTCCACTTCACTCTCAAAGGCAGGCCTATGGTTCCATATCTCAATTGATGTATAAGTATCTCCCTTATTAATCTTTTACAGACTGTTACACTAATCTGTGATACACTTCATACATTTTATGATCAATCTTGATATTCCTCTACCCATGGCACACCCATTAAAAACCCTTTATGCATATACATTTCTTTACTCTTGACACACCCAAGTAATCAATCATCAAATTGAATATTATGCTCCATTAATTTTTAATACAATTTTCTCGATACTTATTTGTTTACATGGATCACCCAACTATATAAATTTATGACTATCTAGGACTGGCATGTTTACTCTGATACTAACTCTTGGAACCATCTGATACTCTTTACTCCTCCTTCTACTTATAGTACTAATACTAACAATAATAACACATGTTTATAGAACTATTGCTACGGGGTACTACGCTATGGGTTAACTCTAGATTGATGCCTACTGTCACATGTCCAACCAAGAAACACTTACAAACTCACAAGTCATATTCAGTCAACACTGATACAAGACACATACATAATTGTAAGTTACCAATTATCATACTAACAAGGAGTCCTCAAAGAAAAGAAGCTCAAAGAGGAACTGGATTAAGGACTGAAGGTATCTCTATTGCCAAGCAAAATGATGGAACAAAGTCCTGTAATAACAGAAGTAGATAAGTCTTGAGATGATACTTTAAGAACCAATTTAAGATACAACCTGATAATTATACATGTTTGTCCAAAATTATGACACTCATAATCGTCGTCACGCCAGTAAGCATAGCTGCGATAAATGATAGGTTCCATAACTAAGGTATGCAACTCTATAATCACGTCATCTAGAATCCTTGCCACGCCAAACGGTATGGCTGCGAGAAACTCTAAATTCATAACTAAGATATATACATCCAAAGTTAGGTTCCTACGTTTCTGCCATGACAGCTAATGTGGTTGCGATAAACTCTAGGCTCCATAACCAAAGTAGACGTTTTACCTTTCTCACTGTCCTCATCAACATATGTCATCAGATAATACCGTAAATTCTAGTCCGTAAAGTTTATCTCGATATGAAATCAAACTCAACAATGATACCAAGAATTAAATTTAACAACTGATCAACAAGAATCAATTTCAATAACAACAAGTGAGAAGGGACGGAAATAAGGGAAAATATTTAAATTAGAAATTATAATGAGATTCTCAAGGGTCGTCCCAGGAATCTCTCAAATAAAAAAAATTGTGATTGAGTATCCTCTCTCATCCTAGTATCCTATGTCCTATATCCTATATCCTATCACAGGTACGTAGTAGTACAACTAAGATGTCGAACTACCATGATATCGCACAACTTGTAAAGTCTGACCTGCATGGGCCACCACTAAAAATGTGTCACGACCCATACCCGGAATTTGGGCACGAGTGCGTGGGTACGTCCAGCCTACGTCGCAGCATCGACGGTAGAACGCTGTCTAGATCATGATATTATATAATCAATCACTCACAAATATTCAACTCCATAAGGAGACACATATATCACAATATAATATAGAATAATCAATCACAAAAAATAAAGCACGATGAGATATCGAAGAAAATAAATAAAATACAAGACCAGTCTAAACAACAATAAATAGTCTAACCTGAATCAATAACATCCATATCTCCAAGTATGCTGGAAACAAGTCCTCTAAGTCGTAGTCTGAAAAAAATATCCAGTCAGGATTGGAGAAAAGTACAAGTACTAACAGCAGTTCCATGTATATTGACAAAAACTATAATATAGTGTAAAAAAATACAATATGGATATATATATATATATATATATATATATATATATATATATATATATATATATATATATATATATATATATATATATATAGACACACTGGCAATGAGAAATACAGGAGATAAAGGATACTGGAATAATGAAGTACTGGAGCATATCATCATCAATGTACATCTAGCACTGAATAAAAGTATAAGTGTATGCTAGAACAATGAACTAGAATATAAGTGAGTACTAGAATAATAACTAGAATATATAGAGATGCTAGATCAATATACTAGAGATACATGTCAAGAATATCTAGCTAAGTGTGTGAAACATTAGCATATCATGTGATCGGCTTGGAACTGATCAGGCTTGCTATGTATGACTTGCTATAATTCATGTAAGGTCAGGCTAACCATCCGGATAACTATGATACGAGCAATAGTCAGGCTAGTCATACATAATAGGCTATGAGGCATGTAATGGTCAGGCTGCACCGACGTGAGGTGTGGGTGAGCTATGATTCATGTAGAGTTGGGTATGATCACATAAGCTACTAATATTTCCCCGTTTCCCTAGCTAGCACGATGGATCCCAATCACGACTCCTCGTGACAAGCCTCGATGATGCCAACTCGTGTATACAACAGTGTCAGAATCATGTACACCATACAACTAGAATTATAGAGATAATCAACATAATAAAAACTGTCAGAGAATGTACTCGCCTGGGGTCCTGCTGCTGGCAATACCAATGTCCGGTTTCTGAGGTCTTGTCTGAACAATCCAACAATCCTATAGATATTATATAATACAATATTGTATCAGATATTACACTAACACACAATCATAATTACATTAAACTCAGGGCTACGCTAGGTATAACACTGGTCAACTAGGGTCAAGTATGCGTCTAAATGCACGGATGTCGCGTCTGTAATTACTGTGCAAAACAGACAGTCAAAATGATACGGGGCTCGCCAGTACGTCAGTATAAATATGGCAGTCTGCTAACCTATTACATGGTCACAGGTCAATGTAACTAAGGGGTATCCGTAATTACGCTCGGGTCACCTAGTACATATATATAAATATACATTATTATTTAACTAGCAGATAACATTAATACTCATAATGTATATATGTATTACCAATTAATTACATATATAATATATATATATATATATATATATATATATATATATATATATATATATATATATATAGACTAATTGGATTTATGCTACATATATATATGTATACATATATATACCAATTATATACATGTCAAGCATATACTAATGGAAAACATATACAATACATATACATATGTATATATATATACTAATTGAGTTCATATGCTATATGTATATATATGTATATATATACCAATTATATATTAAACCTATTGAATACATACACACATATGTACATAAAATCACGAAGGAGGGCAGGAACGAACCTGCACGGGCACGTACGGGATCGACGTTGACGATGATGACGACGATTAAGGTGGTGGTGTTGATGATGGTTAAGGTGATGGTGTTGGTGATTATGGAGATGATGGTGAAGACGAGGTGTTCTGGCGATGGGATTGGCCGTGCTCAGGGTGTCGAGGAGGAGGAGAACAGTGGGTCGACGGTCAGCGGGTTAGCAGGGTTCACGGTGGCCCAGGCGGAGAACTGTACTGCTCCGGCGTTCAGTGCAGGTGGGTCCGAGCTGCTCATCGTCCGGCGATGAAGTGCCGGGAAGGGGACGTCATGGAGAGAAGTCGGGCCGGGCTGTGTGAAGTCGGGTGCGACGTGGTGAAGTCTGGGCAGAGAAGATGGGTCGTGCACGGGTCAAGCCCGGCGGTAAAGGAGGATGGAAGAACGGTGGAAGCAGACGGAGGCAGGCGGTCATGGCGTTGACTTCAGACGAGTTCGACAGGTTGGGAAGTTCGGTCGAGGAGGCTGGGGTGCAGTCGTTGGGTTGGTCTTCAAGCTGTGGAAGGTTGGAGATGGGTGGTCGGGGAGTCTCAGGTGAGTCGAGGAGGAGGATCAGGAATGGGTCGGCGGTGGCGACCGGTGACAGTGGTGGCGAGGTGTTCGGCTGGGAGCTGTGCTTGGGATGGAGATGGTGGCGTGTGGAGGAGAACGACGGACGGGTCTCTTCCGGTCCAGGCGGAGATGGCCAGACATTCAGAGAGGGGGTTCTCCGGCGAGGGGGTTCGGGACTCCGGCGGTCGAGGGGTGGGGAAGGAGATGAAGATGAAGGTTGGGGTCGGCCGCTATAGGTTTTGGTTGAAAGGAAATAAAACAAAGGAAAAAAATAAATATTTATATATTGTAATGCATTGGGTTGACCTAGAAAAGTTTGACTTGGTCAACATTTGGAAAAGGGTTCTCATATAGGATTTCAAGGGCTATAATTTCCTAGATTCAAAATGGATGGCTAGGATTGCATTTGGTTCAAAGTTTGGAGGGCCATGGTTTAAAGATGTTGATGTTGAATTACACCCTCCCAAAAATTATGGAAAAAATATACATGAAGGAGAAATTGGTTTATTCACGTGTCGTGTCCAACGGGGTGGACACCTTAATGCACTTTTGCATAAAAGTGCCCAACAATTAGAAAATTGCACAAAGTTAGGGTTTTGGTTTTATTTAATTAAAATAAATGAAATAGGTGTTCTAAAATTAATTAGAAGTACATGGGGCTAAAATTAAGTGGGACACAAGTATCATGAATGATGTAGACTCAGAATAGAATATTATTATAATTTTGGTTGCACAAAATGGGTCGAGATTGTGTCTCCAATTTTGATTAGAACGCACAAGGATACAAAGTTGGATTTATTTAGAATTTAAATTAAATGTCTGTAACGAATATTGTACGACTAAAATGAAGCAAAAGAGAGAATATTAATAAGTTACACAAGGGTTAAAATGAAAGACGGGCACGTCTAGGACAAGGTTGTGAAATTTGTTGGAAGGCAATGGCTAGGGTAGCGCTCCAAATATCGAAACAACGGTAAGGCGCAACAATAAAATAAAATCTTAGCAATTTAAATATAATTAATTATCATGCAATCATTTACACATTAATTATTAAAAGACAGAAATACCCCTAATCTGAAATATGGGAGTGACATCTTCGGATACTTCTACCTCTTCTACATGATTAGACGTGTAATGAGTAACTTCCGTTGAGTCCACATCTACAATATTTGTAACTAGAGGTATCTCATCCTCCTGATAAGCTATTTCGTCAATGTCAAAGGTATTTCTAGCTTTAGTGTTACATATTTCCCACCGATCTAACCTTGATATTCCTCGTTTATGATAAGTTATGAAGTACACAAGCTGAGCCTAGCTTGATAGGACAAATAGTTAGTAGCCTTGATATTAACATCGGTAGTTTATATCCACAAGACCATGCTTGTCAATTTTCCAACCTTAATCTTGGATCGGATCGAACCAATCATACTTGAATAACATGATCTTAGCAGAAATTGTGCCATAATTATATGTCAACTGCACAATCTCTCGTAAGACGCCAAAGAAATTATTGTATGGATCGACGTCTTTATAGTCCGATGATTTGATACACAAACAACTATTTTTTATAGAATCGAGATCCAAAAAACTATCTTTTATCGGGATATTTGTTGACTTGAACCTAAACCCATTTACATAGTAGCTTGACCAGATTTTGACGACATAAATTGGTCCCTTGACTAGAGTTATAATAGACTCATTCTCAAGTGTTATGTTTGGACTTTGACCTAAATACCATGAAAATGATATTAAATTCAACGATCCGTTAATTATTATGCAAGTGTATACACAAAAAGTAATTACCAGGATCCTTACATATGCGCTCAATCAGGAAGGAAAATAATGTCTTATTTCTTGTTCTACTTCTTCATCTGTTATGTATGGTCTACTCGAACTCACCTCATCAATAAATGTGCTAAAAATAACAAAGCATCGGCCGATTAATGTAATAATGTTAGCGTATACGATTATATTTAGATGACGTAAATATTGACATATTAATTACTTACCTCTCTAGCTTCTCTACTTCATCCTCGTCACAGTTGAGTAATATATACAACTGAGTAGCCCTTAGCTCATCGTCCTTTAGATATCGCTTCTTCATTTTCCTGAAGGCTTACCGAAAGCATTGAATACTTTCAGTATTGCATCATTAGATTCCTAATATCCGTCATCATTTCTCGGAGCTCTTAATCTATTTGTAGCAACATGCTGCTCAAAATATATCGAGCAAAAGTTTATAATCTTCTCAAGAACATAGTCTTCACAAATAGAACCATCAACCTGTGACTTATTTTTTACCTTTCTATTTAGGTGGTTCAGATGCTTCTCGAACGGGTATATCCGCCGATAACCGAAAGGCCCACCAACATATGCCACATAAGAAAGATGAATCGACAAATGCTCCATGGAGTCAAAGAATCCAAGAGGGAACACCCTTTCAAGCTTGCACAGTATTACCACAAATGTCCTTCTCTTGCTTTTCTAGACAATCGATGATCAACTTGGTAGAACAAAGATCTCTGAAGAATATGCTAAGCTATGTCAATGGATCCCAAACTACCTGCAGTAAGAATTCCTAAAATACAATCAAAATTAACCTCTTCATGAATACGTGACCGTCGTGGCTCTTCATACCCGTTAGTTTATTATCCTTTGTGTCGACACATCATCTCAGATTCGACACGTACCCATCTAAAAATTTAAGTCCCTAAATCCACCTATAAAGTATTCCTTAATCCTCCTTGTCCAGTGAAAAAATTGCCTTAGACTGCTTATACTTCCCATTCCCTTCCAATGCAGGGCATATGCATATTTCTTCCAAGGCCAACCTGCCTTTGGGGTTTTTTTTCATCTTTCCCTTTACGTTCATCACAGTATTAATTATATTATCAAACATATTCTTCTCGATATGCATAACATCAAGGTTATGTTTGATCAAATTGGTGCTCCAATATGGCAGGTCCCAGAATATGCTCCTCTTCGTCCAGTTATAAGTGTGGCCAAATCCATCACACTTATCCCCCTTAGTAGGCTCTTCGATAGCACTTGGTAAATCTTTTAACTCTTCCTATATCGTCTCTCCGGGCCACCTTGGAGGTAAATTTGCCTTCTCCATAATTCTGGCACAAAAATCATTCATGTTCCTCCGAAACGGATGATCCGACGGCAGAAATTATTGAAGACAATCGAAGAAGCATGATTTTCCTCTGTATTTCAAACGAAAAGCCTTAGTACGGTCCACTAAATATAGACATGAAAGACGACCATGAGTGCTCCATCCAGATAACATGTCATAAGACAAAAAGTCGTTGATGGTCCACATAAGTGATGCCATAATCCAAAAATTATGCTTTCTAGAAACATCGTACATGTTGGTGCCTACTTTCCATAGTTGATTCAACTCATCTATCAACGGTTGTAAGTACACATCGATGTTCCTCTTCGGATTATTTGGTTTCGAGATGATAATGGTTAAGAACATATATGGAGTCTTCATGCATATCCAAGATGGTAGGTTCTACGGAGTGACGATCACAAGACAACATGAATATTGGGAGCCCAAAAGTTCGAATGGGATAAAATCGTCGGAGGAGAGCCCCAACCTTATATTACGCAGATCCGAAGCAAAATCGAGATACTCTCGATCGAAGTTCTTCCATGCTTCTCCATCAGATGGGTAATCTAAAACTCCTTCAATCTGTTCTCGCCTGTGTTAACTCATATTTTTGGCAGTCTCCTTCACCATAAATAATCTTTTCATCTGCGGCGTCAAAGGCAAGTAGTGCATCAAATTGGTCGACTTTCTTGTACTTTCAGGCTTTCCTGTACCAGTTGCCTTATAGCAATCAACACCACTAAATCTGCACACATCTTTATCCTTATAGTCTTTATAGTACAATATGCACCCATTGTGACATGCGTAAAGTTTTTCATATCCCAACAAGAGCGATCTCACTATTCTATTAGATCGGTAGAAGTCCGTAGGTAACTTGGCACCCGCCGACAAGATCTCTATAATCAACTCCATCATTCAATTGTAGAATTCTTGATATAAGTTAAAATCAGACTTGATACTCAACAGTCTTATAACCATCTCCAATGGTGAATGATCCTAACAACCAGGATATAATGGAGTCCTTGCATTCTCCTGTAACTTCATAAATTTTACAGCATCGATATTATGTGCCTCCTCAGCTACATCATGATCGTTCAGATCGAAACTAGGCCCCGCAGCCTCAAAAACCATATTTATCGACCCATGGTCATAATCAGCGTGGTCATGGACATCCATATACGAGTCCACATAAGGCTCAGGCTCCGATGCTAAAGGTACAAGTTCTCCGTGTAAGGTCCACTGATAGTAATTCAACGTAAAAATCCTCGAGTATAAATGATATGCCACATCCACTTCTGGATGATATTTCAAGTTTTGATATCACACACAGAGACTTAATTTTGCTATCATCTATGTACTGAGGGAACGCCTTGGCGAACTGCAAAAACTGCTCTGTCACGCCCCGATCTCCTGAAGGCTAAATCGGCCGTCCCCGCTAGGCGAGAATCACCGCACCAGCGCTCCCACGAAATGATCGCTTTGACCCATCCGGGCGTGATGCCGCACGAGCGTGAACCACGCCCGTACAAGACCGTGGTTCATTGGCCGGCGGTAAAAAGCCTAAGACACAGAGTCATACAGATTGTCCGAGTGCAGCGGAATCATAAACGCATAGGCGAGTTGGTAATAAGTTCACTGAGTCGACAATAGCGGAAGCATTGAATAACACAAGTATAAGTAAAGCAACTCTTTATTGATATAAACAAGTGTTACAGGCGGCACATAGCTGAGATTACAAGTCGCTTAAGCCTCTCTCTCTGAAGTGGCTACATTTATGGAATAATTGTACAGGCGGTGTTCAAGCGATGTTCAAGCGATATTCCAATATTATGTCCTGTATATGTGCTACAGTTCCGGACGCAACGCTCCAAGGCTTCAGAGTGAACTCCTGGCCTTAGCACGCACGAAGGAGGCATCCGCACCGAACGAGGTTCTCCCGCACCCTGCAAACAACCTGGTGGATTATCAGTAAACGAATGCACTGGTGGGGAGGCTACTCGTCCGCTCGACAAATCCAAACACGTAATATAGGTTTCGTACACCAACTATTATGTTGTCTCTCTAGTTGCCTTAGGATCAGTTTTATGGCAAAGTTGAATAGCCAAACCCGTGTGGCAGTGCGCCGTGCGATATAAGTGGAAATACGACAAGACTTACCCACTAACCATTTGACCTTCCCTGTCCAAGGAAAATATTGTTAAATTAAGCACGAGCATATATAACATTTAGGGCAATAGCATATGCAAACACGAGAGTTGCTATATCATGATCGTTCAGGTGTTCAGTTATTCTTTTGATGTGATACAATAATTCACACGCGGATAGCCGCTAAGCGAGGATGACTTATCTATATGACATGTGTCGTTGGCATAGCTATAAAGGACCCATTTAGTCAATGACGAGGATGGAATGTAATGAAAGTACGTGAGGCACTACAAACTATCCCGTCCAAGTATGTGAGACTATACGTGAGTTCCATCCGGATCAGAGCGGTCCGAGTGCCCCAGTGACCGTCCGTGGAACTATACCTCATTTTTGAGTTGTCTGCGACATAAAATTATTGGTCTTTCCAATTTTACGAGATACACAAGAACACAAGAACAGCGTGTACACGAGATGCTTGAATCCTGATTTTTGCTCTGAACGAGAATTGCTCTAAGAGCTGTATTTCCTGAATTGCTTGACATGATTCTCGTTCAGTGAACAACTTGCCTTGATGCATTCCCTTGGTTCGGGGATTGCCTTGATGACCTAACGGTCCCAGATACTTGCAGGTTCATTCTTGCACGGAACAACTATTAGATAGTCTTCCGAGGAGAACTAGATGAATGTATGACATGCACAGTGTTACACAATTTGAGGCATAGTTTATGCGACAAGCATTGAACGAGACAATATACAAGCAGGCAAGCATGCATTTGTATAAACATAATCATTCACATTAGCTCGGGCCCAAAGGTAAGCCGAGGAGTGAAACCGTAAGGGACTTCCCGAGTGACTTGATCTAGGGTAGCATGCGAAGGTCTGAATATAAGCAATATTTCAATTCCATGTTCTAACACAAGCAATACAAGTTGGGATTATTCCCTTAGCTAGGTGCGTTATATTCTTATTAGCATGCAGGAGGTGATTCACCTAGCGACTAGCATGTATCGTTCTGTATTTTAAGTGTGCTGGCTAAGCAAAGATAAGTTTACCGTAGCCACCCACCTTAGCGATGATTTGCCTCGGTTGAGCGATACATCAAGCGAGCCTCTGAAAGCCTAAGCCAAAAACCTGTAGGGACAAGTCTTGATATCCTTTGCCTCAAACGAGTATTCTCGCTTGAGCAAAGCGGGTCGAAATATTGCACTTTTGTCGTTTGAATCGGCAGTCTGCTTGAACGGAACGGGGTATTACAACTACTCTACCCTATGTATGAATTTATCCTACACACTACATATGTCATCAGGATGACAGTTTTATCCACTCACGATGTCGCAGGTAGTAATTTATATCTATTTTTAGATACTTCTACAAAGATAAATTCATATTGTTTAAGTATATTATTCAAATAGATGCAAATATGCATGGATACACATGTTCATCAAAGTAATAACTTATATTGATGCATGAGTATCCGAGTTATGATATGTGAGTATCCATATCGTGATTCATGAGTATCCATATAATAAGTAAATAGATAAGTTTGCTATTGATTTTCAAACCTAGTAGACATGTCGACAACTACAATTTGAGGATATGGGTGTCGTCACGTATTCCTCGTGAGCCATTCTTTGAATTTTTTTTTTTACTTCTACAAGACTTTTGAGGATAATAGAGTTCTACCAGAAAATGTTAAGAACGAAAGACTGAGAGGCCTTCTTTATTCCTCTAAAAAAATATATGAAAATACATTTGCAAACTAGTTCTCACCACATGTCTTTTAGATATTTAGATCATTTCATTTTTAGCCTTTTTCTGGTAGAACTGTAATAGCCTCAAAAGGATTGCAGAAGTAAATTTTCTTTTCAGAGATATGGCTCACAAGAAACACATAGACACTCATATACTCAAGATTCTTACTTTTATCTTGACACTATACAATCATACCTACACTTGATATCATACCAAATCTTATATCTATGTACACACTAGGATATACTAGGATACCCTAGATACCAAACTCAACTCTAATACCTTAATACCACATATGTACTTATTTACCTATAGGATAATCACTTATGTATCATTGATACACATATGCCATAGGCAATTCTTTAGATAGTTTTTTAATTCTTTTTTGTAAAGAAGATTTCTATAAGCCATGGGCAATTCTAGTAATTAATTTTTGATGATTCAATAAAAGCTACACCCACGTGTACATAGTCCTTCTTATATATATATATATATATATATATATATATATATATATATATATATATATATCATACAAAACCCTTTATATTTACACACTAATAATATACTAAAGTAAAGACAGAGTACTCCACACACATGATATATAGGAATAAAATTATGCAATAAATTCATAATATGACTCCTCTACATAACGAATTCCGTGTCCGTGTCTCTGTGTTAGTGTCGCCTGTGTCCATATCATTCCAACCAAAAACATTAAGCTTGTGTTTGTGTCTCTGTAAGCCTGTGTCCATGTTTCTATAAGCCTGTGTCTGTGTCTCTGTGTTAGTGTTTAAATAAAATTGATATATTTAGTGGTTAGGGTTTACCTGGAAGGGGATTATCTGACCGGAACACAAATGGGGGGGGGGGGTGGCACGGCGGTGGGGAGCCGATGTTTGTGGGGGCTTGAGCGCAGGAGGGGGGAGAGCTAAAGAGGTCACGATGTTGGGTGGGGTGAGCCGGAGGGGGGACGCTCGGGGACGAGTCGGAAAGGGGCGCTAGGGGGCAAGACAGTGGGGGTCGGAGGGGGGGTTCAAAATTTTGGCTAAGCGAATAGAGGGGGGGGGGGAATGAAAAGAGTCCAAACCCTATATTAAACAATTTAGCGATATCTCAAAAGACGTCACTACTTGACGCTAATTTTTTAATATATTACGAAGATGAAGTTATTAAGTCGCTAAACATCGCTGCAATTAAAAATTTAGCGACGTCTATTTTCATACTAATAATGGTGGTCACCGGACGTCGTGGAACGTCGCTACAAGCGACGTATAACAACTTTGTATAACTACATCGCTAAATTGATAAAATTTAGCGACGAATTATTATGATGTCGCTAAAAATATCTCTATTTGGCCAAATTTTGGTAGTGGCAGGGGAAAACTTGGCAATCTAGAAGGCGAGGATGAAGGATCTACTCTATTGAATGGACTTGCATAGTCCATTAGAGGAGGAGGATGCCAAGCAAAAGGACAATTATGTTGATGACTTATATAAAGACCATTGTATTAATCCGCCAATGGTTGGACGATTCGGTATTTCACTATATTTTCATGGAGAGTTCATCGAAGGAATTGTGGAAGAAGTTTCACACTTTGCACAAGTGAAAGACACATGAAAATAAGGCATTTCCTATTCACCAACTCATCAAGTTGAAGTACACGGTGACTCAGTGGTGCAATATCTAAATAAGGTTTAGGAGATTATTGTAATGCCCTACAACTGCACTGTGCATTATGCTGAGTCGAATTAAACGAGGAAATGGTTGGTTATATTTTGATTTGTTGAATTTGGGAGCAAGTATTGATTTGAGTTAGTTTTATGTGCAAATTGCGTGCGAAGTTCGATGGAATCAGGTGTTCGTTCAGAGCAGTACTATGATAGCGGGATTAGAGCGATAATGCCGTCTTCCTTAGTCCGATCGGTCGGATGATTTAGAGAGCACGACCTGCTCGCACGGTTATACCAATTGAGTAGATCATTCTTTGCATCGGACCACGGATTCAAGGGATTGGCCGTATTGGCAAGGCAGGATGCTTAGCAGATTCAGACTTGGTGAGTGGGCTCTTTCCCTTCTCCTCTGTGCCTTCATGCCTAATAATATGGAACAAACGTAATGGTTTGAATACTTGGACTCGAACATTGGAATCACTGTACTATGGCGTGCATAGAGTGTGCATCGTTTGGTTGGATAAAAATTATGGCTTGAGTTAGACTTGCGTTGGGAAGTTGGGGCTTTGAGTAGATCATCGTAGTTGGAGAAGCAAAATATTTTATCTGGTGAGCGAACGTGCATCCGTGCACGAGTATCAAGTTGGATGTTTTGTCAAATAAATCATGCAGATATGGTTCAAAATCGGACAACTGCATCGGAGAGGGCATTGTGCCACTGTTGGGACATTGTGCCACAGAGCTTTCAGAGTGAGGGGTATTTCACAAATCGGAGCATTGTGTCAAGAAGCGGCATAGTGCCTATAGAAATAATTTGAGATGGTGCCTTGGACTATAGTTGGAGAATGGTTATGGTGCATCGGATGGATCGAGGCGAGTATCGTTTGGTGGTGCGAGAAGGCGCAATTCTCTCATCATACCGACATGGTTGGAGTTTGCATTGTTCACGGACAACCTGTTGCACACAGGGTTTGGTTTTCTCGAAAGGGATAGGCTCCCGGGCACCGGTATCGTTCGGCCATGGAGGAAACAAATAGTAACGTACTTTGGGAACAGTACTGGTAGTTTGAGACGACCAGGCGGGCTAGCTACTCAGAGCTAGATCGGGTTAAAATGCCTTGGATTAGTCCTTTATGGCTTAGCAAGTGACTTCATATAAATAAGAGTTGGTCCAGTTTGAGTTTATGCATTCGTGTAGGCGGCAGCACCACCTTGTCTAAGTCAGATTAAAAGTTAACACTAGCAGTACTGAGACTGATCGAGGCAATGAGTGAAGGTAAAATGGATTTGAGATTGTATTGGTACTTGTGCATGAGTCATCGATAGCGTGTGGATGAATCAAAATACGAAAAATTAATATAGTGCTAAGTAAGTAGAATGAGGACAATGATTATGATGTATGGACTTTTGAGGATAGCTGAACGAGAAAGCAACATTGAAGTAAATTACTGTGCTGCAAAAGTAAGTTGGACGTGCATTGTGAAGCATGACATACAGATAAGAAACGGAGCAAGTCTATGGTTTCTGGAATCGTTGCAAGTAGTAGTGCAAGAAGTCGAACAAGGCAGTTCAGAATTTTGATAGATTTAGGGTAGAACGACGGATTGATGGAAGATGATTTCAATGAGTGCAGTTCTCGATTTGTGGCTTGGATAGATAGTAAGACTCTAGGTGGTTAGGAGGCGTTTGGTTGACAAATCGTCAGAGGTAGTGCATGGAGTGCTTGGATTCAGAAGTTTATTCGGATTGGATGGTTGGGTTATGACTTATATTTGCAGAGAAGATATGGCATGGTTCGTAGTAACTGTCTCACAAGATGACTTACAAGTATCGAACGTAGGTTTGGGACGCTGACCCTAGAGACTTACCGCAAAATCGAAATAAATATTGTAGACCAATAGAATGAACCTGCGATGTCATATTTAGGAATGCGTCAAGGGTGGATGTGAGTGGTGTATGTTGAATATTTACCTAAGTGACTGAGTGTTGGATTTGAGAGATCCTTGGGATAGCCTTCAGCTGAAGATGCAGCCAGAAGATCGAAGCGATGGTAAAAATGACCTAAGTCAACTGATGAGATTCGGAGTCACAGATTTTTGAAGATGGCATCGCCTCTGACTCGTCGTACCCTGAAAGGGAATATTATTCATATGAATTGACGATGGTGTAACTAGCTTCGTGAAGTTAAAGTCGTAGATCGTTCAGATCAGATCCTTGCACTACCGGATGGGACAGATGTGGCTCAGATCTACAAGGTAAAACCGAACTTAGTTTGCAGTACATGCTCATGCAGAAGATGAAGGTGATATCCCGTGCTTCGAGGCAGTAGAAACAGTGCGAAAAAATATTCCATGCACGACCTAGGAATTATGGCGAGTGTGTTTGCGTTAAAATCATGGTGACACTATCCCTATGGCATGCCAAAAAATCTTTGTGGATCACATGAACCTCAATATAGATGTTCACTCAGAGAGGTATTAAGATTGAGGTAGAGGTATTGGGCCGAGCTGATTTAAGAGTATAGTGCGATATTTGGGTAAGTCGCCTACCTGTGGTAGTATCAGTTGTGATGATCGATCAGAGCATGAGATAATAGTTGGAGATAGTATATGCGAAACATGGTGTGATTGGGGTCATGTTATAATTTGGTTGGTTGAGCTTGGACGGTGCTAGTGAAAATTCAGAAATAGTTGGATAATAGGGCCTGGAAGAATAATCGTTGTGCTTGGGATACGTAAGAACTTGGAGTGTGTTTGGATCTTGCTAGAGAATGGACTGAGTCAAAACATAAACTGATTTGAGTCAGATGGAGAGATCATTAAAGGAGAATTATCATATTTGAGAATAGCGCTTGTGCGAATGAGTTATGGGATGAATGTCAGGATCGGTTCAGTCGAGAGTGAAGTGATAAATATCTTGGACATAAAAATACCCTTGTAACTTGTCCAAATTCGCTATCGCTAAGCTCGGCTAAAATGCCTGTATTTAGGGATGTCTTAAATATATGTATGATCCAAACTAAGCGATATATTGAATTCAAATTGAGCTGTAAGGAGGATGTGAGAATATAGAATTTATGTGAGCGTTCAACGCGAAGTGAGATGATGTGTCTGGATCAGGGGAATCCGAGTTGCATGGAGCAGAGTTATAAAATGGTCAAGCAACATACGAGAAAGGAATATAATAATGGTTTGGTTCGAGGATGAACCTTATTCTAAGTGGTATATTATGTAATGCCCTGCAACCGTACGGTACATTACTCTGAGTTAGATTAAACGAGGCAATGGTTGGTTATATTTTGATTTGTTTGATTTGGTAGCAAGTAATTATTTGAGTTGGTTTTATGTGCAGATCATGTGAAGAGTTCGATGGGATCAGGTTTTCGTTCAGAGAGGTACTGGAATAAAGGGATTGGAGCGATAATAACGTCTTTCTTAGTCCGATCGGTCGGATGATTTGGAGAGCATAGCCTGCTCGTACGGTCATACCGATTCAATAGATCGTGCCTTACATCGGACCACGAATTCAAGGAATTGGTTGTATCGGCAAGGGGTGATGTTTAGCGGATTCAGACTTGGTAAGTGGGCTCTGTCCTTTATCCTCTACTCCTTTATGCCTAATAATATGGAATACACATAATAGTTTGAATACTTGGACTGAAATATTGGAATCATCGCACTATGGCATGCATAAAGTGTGTGCCATTTGGTTAGATATGATTTGTGGCTTGAGTTGGACTTGCGTTGGAAAGTTGGGGCTTTGAGTGGATCATCTTGGTTGGAGAAGCGAAATATTTCATCGGATGAGCGAACGAGCGTGCATCCATGTACGAGTATCAAGTTGGACGCTTTGTCAAGCAAAGCGTGCAGTTGTGGTTTAAAACCGAACTACTGCATTAGAGAGGACATTGTGCCACTGTTGGGATATTGTGCCACGGAGCTTTCAGAGCAGGGATATTGCACTAATCGGAGCATTGTGTCGAGAAGCAACATAGTGCCTATGGAGATAACTTGAGATGGTGCCTTAGGATATAGTTGGAGAATGGTTATGATGCATTGGATGGATCAAGACGAGTATCATTTGGTGGGGCGAGAAGGCACAATTCTCTCGTCATACCTATATAGTTGGAGTTTGCATTGGTCACGGACAACCTGTTGCGCACATGATTTTGTTTTCTCGAATGGAATAGGCTCCGGGGCACCGAGATTGTTCGACCATGGAGAAAATAAATGGTAACGTGCTTTGGGCACGGTACTGACAGTTCAAGACGACCAGGCGGGCTAGCTACTCAGCAATGGATCATGTCGAATTACCTTAGATTAGTCATTTATGGTTTGGCCAGTGACTTCATATAGATAAGAGTTGGTTCAGTTTGAGTTTGTGCATTCGTGTAGGTGGTGGCGCCACCTTGCCTAGGGCAAGAGTACACAAATCGATGATTAGATTATCAAGGCTTGGATTGTGGCATGATGCGATAGATTCGAGGCTTGGAGTACGATGTGGTTCGATAGGTTCACGCTTTGCTTCGGGTTTGAGTAGAACGGTTTGCATGCTTAGTTTCATTGAGTTTGGATATAACTGCTAGTATATTTGCTTAAGTTAAATGCTTTCATGCTTAAACTGCTTTACTGCTTTCCTTAATATGTCACACCTCTGCCATGAAATAAATCTAGGATTCAAGTAAAAATATCACCATATAACTGTTTGTATTCACTATCTATTTAGTGTCGGTTTAGACGAGTGGGTTACCCCGCTCACTAGTACGGTTGTGTACTGACACACGTTTGTGGATATTATTTCCAGGTTCGCAAGTGTAGTGGCTCAGCTTGGATATACGGGACATGGTGTATGGAACGATAAGTACCTTTTTAGATAAGAGAAACATCAAGAGTGTTGCATCGCCTTTGTGGCATTCTCCTTTGTGTCATTTTTATTTGGACCCTTCGAGAGCTTCGCTGCGTATACTCTGATGTGTGCTTGATACACAATTCTTAACTTTCACTGCAACTTGGTTATTTTAATGATAAACATGACGTTTGACGTTATCGCCTTGTGCGAGCGCAACTCCAGGCTCGTACGGGCTCGCACGGCATCACGTCTCGATGAGAACGATTATCCTGTGGGAACGCTGTAACATGGTGATTCACGTTCAGCAGGGACGATCGAACTTGCGGGAGATTGGGGCATGACAATTATCAATCAACTAATGGTGCTGAAGATGGTGATTGCTAACGAGCTTCGTGTCCTGCTACTATTAATTTATCTACGAGACAATTAGGAGACATTGGTGGTATCAGTGAGTAAAACCACCCTCGAAGGTGTTATCATAATGGCGTTAGTCAAAAGCATTCTATTAAATGGGAGATATGGCATAAGCAACAAGGATCATCAGACTCGTAGTAGCCATGGTTGCTTCCGAAAGGAAGGGGAGACCCAAGTCACATGCGAGGACATGAGAAAGTTCTAGGGATGTTGCGAGGGTGGATCGGAAGGAAGTCCACCAGCACTATAACGAGAGGGGTCATTACAAGCCGGACTATAAAATTTTACGGATTAGAAGGAGAAAGGTTATCATTATTGTAGCGAGAAGGGTCATCACATTGACTAAAGTGATGGACTCTTATAGCGCGTGCCATGACCATGATTGCATCTTGAGCATAATGGTGTGTTACTATGCCACTATACGGGGGGATTTCATAACCATGTACCAAAGCGTTAAGTTCAAACGAGTGAAGTGTGACGACAAGGGAACAACATGGTTACGAGCATCGGGGATGTGCGCCTGGTGACAAAACTGGGGAAGAAGCTTGTCTCAAGGGGGTTCAACACATATCAAGTTTGGACCTTAACTTGGTGTTAATGATGAGGCTAAACAATAATGTCTACCACAATATATTTGGGGCAGAGATTAAATGCTTATAAAAGGTTCCCAATTGCTAGCTCAAGGGGTTATATGCTGCAACGTGTACATGATCAAACTATTGAGATGTAAAAATGGGTCACACGCAATAGATGAGGGCTTAAGAGTTATTTGATAGGGTGTTGTTGATCGACATGGGCTTGTAGGGAGAGGACTTCAAGAAGACTTGAGGAGAATAGAGGAATCGATTCGTCAGGGAAAACGTCGAATATGAATAAATTGGATCATGAGAATCAAGCCGTTGGTCCCATGACAACTGGTTGATCTCCACAACTGTTCGATCTGCAGGTGGGAGTTTCTCTTCAAATCCGAGTTTGACACCTAACAACGGTGTTAAAAATATTAGAGTGACATCGATTTTAGTAGTTCAAAGTTGGAAAGGAGATCAAAGGATACATTCAATTCAAGATACAATAGATATCTCTCTCTTTATTTACAGTTCGAGAGAAGTTGTGGGCCTTTGATGGCGTGCATCACACACAGACATACTCTACACGAGGATGTGAATGTATGAGGACCTTTCATAAAGAAAAGATGCATGGAAGGTTCGTGAGCTTGAACCGTTCGAAAACGTTTGTAAATAGACGACACATATTGGTGGCAAAAGCAAAATATAAAACTTTTTCGGAAAGGAAAAGAGTAGGTGAGGATCCAAGAGAGGAAAGTGGTGGGGATCAGGAAAGAAATCGAGGAGGAGAGAAAATACTAGGATTAGGGTTTTGCCCTAATTTTTAGATATGGCAAGAATTGGGGGGTGGGGTGTGGGGGAGATAGAGAGTGGAGGGGGGGGGGGAGGCAGGGAGAGAGATTCCGCGAAGTTAGCGTGCTGAAGATGGCGGTACTTATACCGCCATGGATTATGGCTATTCGCTAACCTTTAGATGTGAGATCTTGAAAATGAGTCCCTCTCAAGTCAACTATTTAGTTTATTTTGTGAATGCAAGTAAAATTATTTTATGTTATTTTATTTTATTTTAAGTGAGGTTACCTTCAAAATGGAGGCATTGAGAACAAAATTGCAATTTGATTTTTTTTTTCACATTGTGAGCATTTTGTGAGGTTGGGTCGTACAAATCAAAATTGTATTCAACGAAATTAATAGGCATATACTGGTTAAATACATAACATGCTTAGTAAGATGTTAGAGTATAGTGGAGAACTACTTGAGTTATATTTATTTATCAAAACCTCTATGTTAAAAGATAAACAAATGTAAATAGTGAAAACCAATAAAATTTAACACATTGTTTAATGATAAAAAATTCAAATAAGTTAGCATGATCAAAATGAGAATTCTACAATAACCAGAGGCGGAGCTTCATTAGGATCGGGAGTGACCATCCCCTCCTCCCAAATTTTGTTTTTCCTTATAAAAAAAAAAATCTGATTTGTCCCTTCAAAAACATAATTTTTTCCTCTAAAATTTTAACTTGCGCCCTCCAAAAATTTGAGTAAAACTCCGCCAATGACAATAACTCCTAATGTGACCCATTATTTTTTAAATGAAGATAATTGATTTTGTTTTGAGGTGATATATTATGAAAGAACTAATAAACACATAGAACTTTATATTAAAAAGATATATATGATCGCAAAATCTAAACGATGAGTAAGTCATTTTTTCATAAGAAAATATCGATTGAATCCTAGCCCACTATTGATCATTATATGGATCTATGTTGCACATATTTTACCAAGTTCTTAGATAAATTTTGAGTCAATTCATATAACCAGATTGACGAGTAAAATATATTCAGAACTTACATGAGAAATTATCACATTTTTATAAAAGTTTGGAGGAGGATAACATATACTATCGTGCTGCAAAAAAAATTAAAATTTATACTAGAAATTGTTACGGAAGACACGATTCCCTCGGACCCTATTATAGTTTACAATAGAAACATTAAATTGAAAATACATTTAATCAATTGATCATAGGAGCAAAAGTAAAAGGGGGGGGGGGGGGGGGGGGGGGGGTGGTAGTCCAAATGAAACAATATGAGCATTTCACTTGAAGTGAAGTGCAAAGGTGGGGAAATAGTGCAAAAATACAAAGGAATCTTTGAATGAGACTAAGGAGTGTTGTTGGGTCACGGGTGAAGTTGATTAATATTTGGAATGTGGGGCAGGGGTTTGGTCCAAGAATGGGTTGGTTTTGGACTTTTGGTCTAAAGCCTGAACCAGGAACCGACCATAATGGAGTGGGTGAGTTGGGTGGAATCTTGCACTACATTTCTGGAAAGGGTCAAGCAATAAATGTGAATCGGTAGTCCGGTTCAATATGATCCACAATAAAAACCAAGGGATAAGCAATAAATGTGAACCGGTGGACCGGTTCATAGGGTTCAAAAAGAAGAAAATAAAACCGTAATAAAATAAAAAACAAGGGACAAGCAAAAAATGTGAACCGGTGGACCGGTTCATAGGGTTCAAAAAGAAGAAAATAAAACCGTAATAGTCCCGCTAGAGGGAGGGCTTGAACCTCCGACCTTGTGGTTAACAGCCACACGCTCTAACCAACTGAGCTACTCCAGCTGATATACTCATATGCGAATACATATAATGATAATGATTATAACATAACATGCCATGAAACATTAATGAAAGTTATTACAAGAAAGTGGGTTCGCTTTAGAATTGCTCCTTCTCACCTCTAAAAATAAAAAAAACTGTTATATACTCAATACTAGCAATAGCTGCTTTAGAGCGTCGAACATGAACTTAAATTTTGTTTCATAGTACCCATCTGATAAAATAAAAGTCCTGTATTATTTGGACACATTTTTAGAGGCATAACTTCTTAATTAGCTATCAATCACTTGCTTTGAACATGACTCTAGAAAAGTATAATCATCGACTTGATATCTTCAACTATTCAAGTTTTTCAATTTGATATCATAAATTTTAATATCATACCAATCACTATTATTAACTATTGAATATTTTCAAGTCGACACCCTCCGTTGGTTATAGTTTAATTATTTTTGTTTCAACAAAAATAAATAATATTTTTTTGACCAAATCATCCCAATCATCTTTGGAGGTATTTGAAGTGACCATAAATGAGGAAGATATTTTTGTCATTTAGGATTTATCATTAACAATGTTAGGATATTAAGTTGTACAATTATAGTTGAGATATTAAGTTAATTAATATTAAGGTTTAGGATATCAAGTTGAAAATTTTGAATAGTTAAGGATATCAAGTTAAATTTAGCCATAATTTTAAAAACTTTATAGTATCTGAAACAAATCAAGAATATTAATATTTATTATTGGATAATATAAAAAATTCATACAACTGCGAATATATAGAGAGAAAACATATCCATATCCGGATAGGAGCAGGAGAAGAAATATGTATCCATATAGGAGAAGTAATCTAATCATAAATCTAATTAATATTTAATCCTAAATCTAATTATTCTTAACAACCCCCTTCAAACTCATGGTAGATCAAATAACATGAGTTTGCGCAATGGAAACTGAAATCGTGGTGTGGGGTGTGACTTTATAAAGAAATCTTCCAGCTGATGAATGGACTTCACATGTGGAGAAATAGTGCCAGCCAAAAAATTTTTATGGACGAAGTTACAATCAATCTCAATATGTTTTTTTCGTTTATGAAAATTCGAATTATTTGCAATCTGTATAGCACTCTTGTTGTCACAGTGAAGCGACGTAGGTCCTGTAGGAGCAATGCCCATATCAGAGAGAAGTCTACGTACATGAACGATCTTCCTGGTGGTAGCAGCCATAGTTCTGTACTCTGCCTCAGTAGAAGAACATGCAACAACGTCTTATTTCTTGCTTCGCCATGAGATCAATGAATCTCCAAGTGTCAAACAAAATCCTGTAGTAGACTTTCTTGTAGTCGGATCTCCTGTCCAATATGCACCAGAAAATGCTCGAACCTCCAGAGTAAATGTAGAAGACATAAATAATGAGCGCGTAATGGAGCCTTGAAGATATCGAATAATTCGAAGTAAGTCACTATAGTGCGCTGATCGAGGCGCAAAAATAAACTGTCTAATAATACTAATTGCATGAGAAATATCTGGCGTGCTCAAACAGAAATACACAAGTTGACCCACTAGCCGTCTGTAGTGAGTAGGATATGTGAGTTGTATCCACTCTCTTGTCGGTCTCCCTACTCTACCTGCGATGTCTACTCTGACCGCTTATTCCTTC
Organism: Iris macrosiphon; assembly: GCA_036927795.1. Taxonomy (NCBI): domain Eukaryota; kingdom Viridiplantae; phylum Streptophyta; class Magnoliopsida; order Asparagales; family Iridaceae; genus Iris; species Iris macrosiphon. The sequence goes on from JAYESA010000018.1 coordinate 126,850,715, forward strand.
TGCATTCAAGAGGAGAACGAGGACGAAGCTGCTTACCTCTGCCTAAAGAGACTCACCATCTTTGGGACAAAGTTTCACATAAAGCTCTAAAGGAGTATCAACTGTATAACTATCTGATAGACCAATAAACAAAATAATCTCTGAAGTATATTTCTGCTGAGAAACTAGTATCCCACTCTTACCTTGTGCAATTTTGAGTCCAAAAAAATATCGAATATTGCCAAGCTGTCACGTCCCAGTACCAAAATACGTAGGAGTAGGATACGCAAACATGCTAGCTATGTATCAAGTGGACTCCAACCCAACTCGAATACGTATAAGTTGTCTATACTATAATATCATATCTACCATGACAAGTCAACTATATATCAATCAACATAAAATAATCATCCGAGGAGCGAACCAGGTGCACCGAGGTTGAGCAGACCATAATACGTCGATTCTAATTAGACAAATACATTAGTGTGCCCCCCCCCCCCAATAACACATGTCATAAATAAGCTCGATAAAAGAATAAGCTTGCAAAATTAGCTATACAGCAGAATAAGTCCACGAGAAATAAATGTAACAATGGATAAAGATGAATATAAATACAAATAGTTTAATCTCATAAAAATATAAAAGACGTCCCGGGGAGACAAATCCACTACTAATAGACAGATCAATCTTTGCATCAACCGCCAAAAGTTGCAACTATGCCATGACCTACTCCATGCTGCTATACTCAACCTGGAGAGATTACCTGGAAAACAAAATCTGGATCCAGGTCCTCAGAGGGATGTAACAAGATACAATAAAAATATGCCAATGTAACCGTATAATATATGCAAAAGAAAAGAGAGAAAATATAGGTATACTACTACTACTAACCAGTCTACGTGTAAATGCAAACGAGGACAACGTTGAACACTTGGGCCGACTAACTCGGGTACACGAGTAGTGCTCTGTCGAGACACTATCAAGACACAACGTGTAGTGCTCATCATGTGACACTATCAAAATACTCATCGAGTAGCTCTCATCCAAGACACAATCAACACAGATACGACATGTGCAACATAGCCCAAGAACCTAGTGATATCCTCTCCACCCAATGAAACTACAAGTCGAGTCTATACCAAGCAAAAATCTAGTCGGTCATGGACTATTGTCAAACCAAATGTGGGAACGAAATGAGAACCAAAATACAATTAATTATATAACACGTAAATGTACAACATCTCTAACTATCATGAATGCAACTCTTCGTTCCAAGTACGTGTCAATAGGAACCAAATATACAAGAGAAATAATTCTATGGAAATAACTACTAAAAAATCTACAACCAATAGATAAGGAATTGAGCACTATGAAATAACGAGCGTAACATACTAGATAAAGAAATAGAAAGCATAAAATACTGAACAATGACAAGGTATACTTGCCTATTTTCGTAGGTGGTGTAATTACAATCTCAAGACATGCAATCCAATCTACTAGCTATCTAATCATGCCATTACGTCGTGTACCTCATCGTACAAAATTTAACACAAGTTAGATCTATAATTTTTACGAATAACTGATGATCCTAAATAATCAATTTTTCTAAGATATTTACTGATAATTTTGAATAAAATAATTTATAATCATGCTTTTACTATATTAAGTTCTAATTTGTACATTAACTATGAATTCTAAGCCATTAGGGTCAAGTTTGTAAACATTGGATTCGTGGAACGCAAGCCGAGACGTTCAGTTGACCAAAAAAATCAACCAATACAAAACCTAGATTTGTGTGTGAAATACTTTAAATTTTATCCCTACATGAGCGATGAAATCGACGGTTTTATCGGATCTCGAATCAGTAAAAAGTTGTGGGCAATATGGCTTACAAATGATAATTTCAGTGGTTTACTAGTGGACCATATGTTCTACAAATTAAATAGAATAAAAAATACTCTATTAAATTTTGATAAAAAATATATGTCATAATTTATCGTGTAAGCTTTCTGAAACTTTAAATGGACCTTCATTCCGAGTTCGGGATCTCCCGGAATCTCAAAAACACCGAAACATGTTAGATTTCGGACAACTGGAACTCCATGAATTTTACAAACTTTGTATACATAATTACTGAAAATAAATTAATATTCTGAAAGCTAACCTCAAGACAGTTCCAACAAAAAAATATGGACGCATTTAGAGTCCGGAACTAGGAGTAATGGCTTCTCGAAGTCTCTCTCTCCTCTTAATTTCGACGAAAATAAGATGTCATAACCATATACACATATATATAGGCAATGCATGACAACTGGGACCGATGTTGGGATGTGGGTGGCTGATATGCAGGCACAGTTTGGCTGACTGGGTATTTAATTAGGTTTTAATATCCTAAAATTTATTTATTAATCAGTTTTAACCTACTTAACTCCAAATATATATGTAAAAATATCAGAAAAATTCAGAAAAAATATATAAAATATAAATACAATTATAAACTCTAGAAAAAAACTTAGGATAAAATTGTACTCCTAGGCTTGCACAATAAAGTCTAGAAGTCGTATAAAATTAGTATTTAGCCTATTTTAGAACCAAATAAATCCAATTAAATTCCAAAAATTCCAAAGAAATTACATAAAATATATTTGAGTATTTTAACCCTAAAATAAATATTTTTTAGAAAAATATGCAAGTATATTCTCACAGTAAATCATGTCAGCCCTAAAAAATTATGTTTCCTAGGTTTTAATTATCTAAAAATTCCCAAAAAAATCTCAAAAATTCTAAAATATTGTAAATAAATTTCTAAGGCTATATTTGAGTCACTATGAAGCATACATAGCATAGTGTTACATTTTTTGGGTGATGTGACCAAGGTGTAACATGTGTTTATCTATAACTCAATAAATTACCAAATAATTATTTTAATTAAAAAATACTAATTACCATAATAACCCTATATAAAAATTCAGGGTCCTTACACAAGCTCTTTCATCTGAAACTGCTGATGAAGGTACCTCTGAGTAGCTGCAATCCCTACTGAATCATTGCAAGTCAAAATTATGTCATCCACATAGAGTAAAAAAGAACTTGTCCCTGCGGTGATGACCACACAAACAAAGAATGATCTTGAGAACACTCCTGGAAACCTGTCTCACATATAGCGCTATAGAAATACTCAAACCAAGCTCGGGGAGCTTGCTTGAGACCATAGATTGCACGACGAAGGCGATAAACATGTCCCGATGGATTAGAAATACTACCAGAAAAAGTCAAATTAGCGACGTAAATGACCAAAAAACGTCGCTAATTACGTTTTGTGACGAAATTAGCGACGTTTTAAAGAAGTCGAAAAAAAGCAAGTCGCTAAAAGAAAAAAAATATCGCTAAACGTCGCTATACCGACGTTTTTTAGCGACTTTAATGTGTCGCTAAATTTAGCGACGTTTAGCGACGCAGCGTCACTAATTAGCGACGTTTATTAACGTCGCTAAACATCGCTAATTAGCGACTTATATAGCGATGTTACACCGACGTCTTTAATGATCTGGCAATACTGCCATGTCAGCAATTTGTGACGTACAGCGACGATTTTAGCGGCGTCTTTAGCGACGTCTTTAGCGACGTCATTAGCGACGTGTAGCAACATCACTAATTAGCGACGTATATTAACGTCGCTAAACGTCGCTAAAAACGTCGCTAATTTTACAGAAAAAAAAGAATACTGAATTGAATTTCTGGGTTTGCCAACCCCCTTGGGTTCATTATCAGTATATGATGGTTGTTAACTAATGTTTGATATAAATATAATAGTACATATAGCTATAATTATTACCTATAGTCTGCTTGATGTTCATTTGAATGTGCTATGGATGTGGTTCATTATCAGGTGGTGTGCAGGAGGGTGAACCTGCAGTGATTGTGTATGTATGTGTCTTATACTACATGTAGTGTAGCAGTGTTGACAGGGATGTATAGAGGAATAAACACTATGACTGTTAGTAGGTTCTGTGTGGTGTGATCAGCTTATGTGCCATGAGGGGACTCGAACATGTAGTAGAAATAATTGAATAAGGGACACAGTAGCAGCAACAAGGGGGGAAATTCTAGTGCATTGGGTAAATTCAGGCCAAGTATCAGTCATCAGTTGTAAACCAAAATATATTAGGAACTGTGTGAATATCAGTGAATTAAGATAGTACTATCTGTGTTGTGTATTGGTCTTAATGTGCTCAGAGATAGGGAGAGAGTGTGTGTATTATAATTCAGTGTGTTTGAGTTTTTACAGGGACTGTGGTTGGCTTGATACTCGAATTAGAGAGTACCAGAGATAGGGGTGAGTGGAGCCTGGAGGGAAGTAAGGTGTAGGCTTTATTTTACCTGCTGATTATTATGCGAGTAGGTAGTATAAGAGCTTGAGCAGTGACTTGCACTACAGTGAAGTAAAGGGAAGTATTGCAGCACAGGTAACAGAGGTGGAGATGCACAAATATGCATTATGGGAGTGTTTTGACTGTACCAGTATGAGGAAGATACTGAGTTGAGATGCAGCAGCACTTATGAAGGGGGAAACTTAGGCTAACAAGTTATAACTTGTATCATTGAACTGGAGAAAAATAGGGAAAAATAGGCACTGAATACTCAACACCGATAAAATAACATATTTAATATGAATAATATAATAAAATTTGAAGAAAAGAAAGCATCCAGCAAATCTAATTGTAAAGAATATGGCAAATTTATATCCATATAATCGCATCCTAAATAATAAAAAAAATAGAAATATCCAGCAACTAGCTATACTACTGCGGATCTGCAGGAGGCTGACCACCGGCGCGCCTGAAGGATAAGAACAGCTCATACTCGTCCCGTGAAATCGATACTGATGTCGATGGAGAAGGCAGTGACGTCAGTGGAGTCTGTGTCGATGTAGGCGCACCAGGAGGCCGTACCCGCTCCAAGTCTGCGAGTCGCTGGTTGTAAGAATCCATGGTAGATAACAGCCTCGTACTGCTATGAACCATTGAATCCTGCATCGACATTCTCCTTAACCATGTTTTCTGCAGTCTCCTTAACCATAAACAACCGTTGCAACCGCGGCGTCAAAGACAAGTAGTGCATCGAATCGGTAGGCTTCCTTGCACCGACATACTTTCCTCTAACAGTGGCCTTGTAGCGATCAACACTACAGAATCTGTACGCATCTTCATCCTTGTCGTCTTTGTAGTACAACATGCACCCGTTGCGACATGCATCAATTTTCTCGTATTCCATCCAAAGCGATCTCACCATCCTCTTAGATCGATAGAAGTCTTTAGGCAACTTTGCACCCTCGGGCAAGATCTCTATAATCAAATTGATCAGTCGATTATAGCATTTTTACGACATGTTAAAATCAGACTTGATGCTCAATAATCTTGTAACCACCTCCAATGGTGAATGATCCTCACAACTAGGATATAGTGGAGTCCTGGCATTCTCCAGCAACTCTATAAACTTTGCAGCATCGGCATTCGGTGCCTCCTCAGCTGCATCATAATTGTCCAGATTGAAACTAGGTCCCACCGCATCATAATTATCCGGATTGAAACTAGGCCCCGCCGCATCATAAACCATGTTCACCAACCCGTCGTCGTAAGCATCGTGGTCGTGGACATCCATATACGGCTCCACATAGGGCTCCGACTCCGATGCTAGAGATACAAGTTCTCCGTGCGCGGTCCACTAATAGTAATTCGGCGTGAAGCCCTTCGAGTACAAATGATATGTGACTTCCACTTCTGGATGATATTTCATGTTGCGACATCTCACACACGGACACTTAATTTTGGTACCGTCCATGTACTGAGGGAACGCCTTGGGGAACTGCAGGAACTGTTGTACACCCTCAATAAATTCATCCCGCACACCGTACATGTCATCAGGATGACGGTTGTACATCCATGAACAATGACGCAGATAGTAATTCATATCCATTTCTAGATACTTCTGCAAAAGTGACAGTATGTATCATATAAATTATTATATATAGTGTGATTCTTTAAAGAAGAAGCTGACAATTAGTTGGCTAGGTAATCTATATTTGAAGTCACATAAAAGAAGCATGTTAGATCCTGTGCAGAGTATGTGCACACCAGTATAGGTATAATATTTTGTAGGACAGCAGCATGCTAGATCCTGGTAACTATAGCAAACCCAAATCCCAGCCTAGGCAGAATTGTAAAAGAACTCATCTGGATCGATTTAGAATTGAATTTAGTTCATATTATATTAAAAAAAAAACCAGAACAACATTTTTTTCTCAGGAACCTGCCAAGGCAGAGTTTCTGCCACTGCGCTTAGGATAAAATAGGATGCTGTTAGGTATGCTTAAACTATGATTTTGTTATGGGTGAACTTTGGTGAGAAAATTGGTGAACTTTTTTCCAAGAATTATATATAAACATTGGCAATTTTATAAAAACTAAAAACAACTGAAATTTGTGTCCCATTCAGCGAACTCCACGGCCTTAATTGAAACTGGCCCAAGGCTACTTCAAATTTAAGAAGCGGGTTGATTAAGTGAATGATCCTGTACTCATTCTGAAACATTTATGCGGGGAACACAAAATAAACTGATGCTTAATAGGTTAAAAGGTCAGGTTAGCGGGTCAGGTTCTGATCTAAACCAAGGCTCACAGTGTCGATAGGTATCGGAAGCGATACGCATAAGTGTAGTTTGGCCATTTTGTCCGCACATGCCAAGGAAAGAAGGCACCACGAAGTAACCTCCACAGAAAATGGTTTGATATTTAATTACTAGCTTTGCTTGCTCAAGAGAGAAAAATATTCGTGAACCTTGTTCTTGCATCCGAAATATTCTTGCGTCCAAAATATTCCATAGCAGCTTCTTCATGCTAACTTTCATATAAAGAAAAGTCGTTTAATCTCATCATATTTCATATCTCATCACATTTCATATCTCCCTCGTATACTCTCGTTCTTATATCTCCATATTTGTTAATAAGCAACTTGATAACCTAGGTCACTAGTCGTGTACTTTTTTTCTTCATTCCTTAGGTGTCAGTCTCATTCCTCCCTCTTATCTAATAATATGGAGGTTCTTAAGATAAATTATTAACTTTACTATATTTCTCTGCAATATCATATCGCCAATAATCTTACATATTATATAAAAGTTGGCATGTCCAAGATGACCTGGAATATGCTATTACAAGAGCCATTTTCATACCTATTGTTCACCCTAAGAGCGACCTGTTTCAGGAGCCCCGCAAAAGCCCCGCGCCCCGACGCCATATACGCACTACACACCTTACTCAAGAACACATATACGCACTGTTAACACAAGGACACTGTCATAGAGCAGTGTTCACTCTTGCACACTCCTCACAAGATCTAGTATATACCATCTCCGCACTGTTAATACAAGGTCCCAGGTCAAAAAACCTAACCCTAACCCTAGGTCCTGATCAGTGTCAGTGTCAGTGTGTGTTATGTCAGTGTCAGTGTCACATGTGTGTCCTGTGAGAGAGAGAGAGAGAGAGAGAGAGAGAGAGAGAGAGAGAGAGAGTTAGGGTTTACTTAGAGGAGGAGGAGGAGGGGGGGGGGAGGACGCGGCCCGAGGGGGGAGGACGCGGCTGGAGGGTGGTCGCCGGGAGGGAGGAGGGGGCGCCAGAGGGAGGAGGGGAGCTGGAGGGAGAGGACGCGGCCGAGGGGGGTCGCCGGAGGGAGGAGGTGTCGCCGGAGGGAGGAAGGAGGACGGTCTGAAATTTGGGAGAGAGAGAAGGAGAGATCGAAGGAAATGGGGGGAATCAAACCTAAGTAAAAAATTTAGCGACGTTTCAGCGACGCCAATAATGACATCGCTAATTTGAATTTAGCGACGTTTTAGCGACGCCATTACGAAGTCGCTAATTTAGCGACGTCTTATACGTCGCTAATGACGTCGTTAAATGTCTAAAATATATACGTCACTAAATAACGTCGCTAAATAAAATATATTAGCATCGTTTAGCGACCTAAATTGAACTTATAGCGACTAATCTTTTATAAACTGAATAAAAGTCGCTAAACGTCGCTAAATGTCGCCAATTAGCGACGTCTAGCAACGTTTTCACAAGGAGTCGCTAAATTAGCGATATTTTTACATGGAGTCGCTAAAAACGTCGCTAACCCCGCTTATTCTAGTAGTGAAAGACAGTGAAAGACCTTGAGAGGACTCTATATAGACAACCTCAGATAAAGAACTGTGAAGAAATGCATTCTTCACTACCATCTAATAGAGTGTCCACTAACGAGCGGCATCAACAACTAGTAATGTACGAACAGTGTTATCTGAGCAACAAGTACAAATGTCTCATCATAGTCAATCCCATGCTCCTGTGTAAAACTTCAGACAACAAGGCGAGCCTTGTGTCTCTTAATGAATACATCATGTCGATACTTGACCTTGAAGACCCACTTGCAACTAACAGGCTGGATCCCTTTTGGGAGTGGAACAAAATCCTAAGTACCTATCTGCTGAAATATGTGAGGGACCTAAAATTTTAAATATTTAAAAGTTTTTTTAATTATAGTAATTTGGTTATTTTAGCAAGTTAGAAAGGATATTTCTCTGAATTATTGAACTTATATAAATATTTGATTATAATTGGTAATTAAAATTATTTGACAACAATATACTTCTGAGTAAAATTAATTCTTATAAATTATTATAGAGGTTTTCTAAAATTTAATAATTTGTACAAATCTATTGTTAGATGGCTACCATATACATATTTAATGACCATAATAATAACAATAATAATTATAAATAGATAACAGATAAAACAAAACAACTAAACAAAGAAAAATCTAATAAAACCTAAACCCACCACCCGAAACCTGCAACCAAGCCTCGACCCTTGGCCCGATCGGCCCCTCCCCTCGTGTGTACACGACCCTCACCTCTCCCTCTATTAATATTACAACAAAACCCTAACCCTAACTCAAATCCACCGCAACCATCACCCTTCCCTACGCCGACGACCGTCATCGGCCTGTATGCCGCCGTCGATCGCCGACAGCAGCTACGCGAGGGAGGCAGCGTAGCGCGCACCATAGGGACCCCGCGACCCCGTTTTCTCGGTAAGCTTTCTCCCTCGTCGCACCATCATTCATCATTTTTTGATCAGATTCTTTCTATAGGATCACAACATAACCATCTAGGGTTCCTTCAATTAAATTAATTTATTATGTCCTCGGTTGAACGAAAAATAGACTTAAAGTCGAGGAAAAATATGTTTTGAAATAGTCCAAACACCCATATTTGCATCCAATTATCTCCCAAACTATTAACTATTTTTTAAATCTACTTGAACAATATTTTAGACAACATATCCAAGTTTAAAATTCTTCTTTTAGTTTACTTTTAATTGATTTTAATCTTTGTAAAATCGAGTTCCAAAATCAAGAAAAAATATGTTTTCTAAACCCAAAAGTTCCTGATACGGAGTGCGTCCTGCTAAGCGAGGAGACTTTGTCGCGTGCGAAATGCACCCGAAAGGCGCATATCGTAAACGTGGATGTGTGGGATTTAGCGGAACGTGATTCAGACGTAAGTGCACACCGAAATCAACCTGTAGCCGTCGAAAAAATTCTGTATCGATCTTTTTCAAAGTTGTACAATTACTTTGTGTGTGCATTTTATTTCGTAAAGAAACTTGCGCCATAAGACTCGTAGCATTACGCTGGTCATGTGACCCAAGTTTGGTTCGATTCTAAAATTTTTGAACGGAACGTCTTTTTGTGGGCCACACGGTCCCACTTTACAGACGATTTCGTAACCGCCTCACCGGAATCCAACTTTGGATATTCCATTGGGTTCATATTATCGTTCTATACTCGTAGACACTATGTTTGCTGACTTTGGAGGACTTTATCTCTGGTACGTTTTATGGTGCCAAGTAGGCCAAAGTAGGATACCGCTTTAACCTGGAACTGTTAATTTTGTCCCTGTATCCAAACTGGACTTATGGGCAGTCAATTCTAGTTATTTCGTATGGTTTGAAAATGATGGTGATATTATTTTTAGCATTCTGAGACGTTCATGCGAATTCTTTTTTTCGTGAGTAGTTGACGTACTGAGCACGCTACCTGGAATTTGCCATACCATCATCCGAAATCTAGGCAAGTGTACCTTGCCATGTTATATCACATTTTTTGTCTTATTTATATTATATAGTTATTATTGTGACTTGATATTGCTGGTGTATCAGTTCACCCTAGAACCGTTAGACGATACCTAGTATCCGAACCAGATTCGGGTGCCGACATCCGACAACGGAGTCGAGTTTCGTCAGTTGGAGTGTTGATACTGCGAACCCATGATACATGCTTTTATTCTTAGCATGACAGACCGTAGGAAATTTGAGACTACTTCATGTGATAGAATCCTTCTTGATGTATTCATGGTAATTCTGTATAGGTTCGTAGGACTCGTGATATGAGACAGTTATATATATATATATATATATATATATATATATATATATATATATATATTATGATAGTTATAGGTCTTGATCTCACCAGCTTATGACATGTTACGTGAGATTACATGGGAGGGGAGAGTTTACATTTACTTTGGGAGAATATCTATATGTACGTGCCTGCCTTAGTCTCTGTAGCAAAGCTTTGGTATTATTTACGTGCCTGCTTTAGGTTCCATGATACAGAGACTTTAGTGATATAATTTTACTTGCCTGCTTTGGGTTCCTAATGCATAACCCTTAATGATATTATTATTATTATTATACTGCTTGGGGTTCCCACACATAGAACCTTGAGAGTCTCTTACCCGAGTATGAGTAATTCTCTCACTTGCATATCACATAGATAGATACAGTAGTTTACCCTCGAGTATATGGCATTATACTATTTCACTTTTGGCACGCTATTTTTTGTACCTTGTTACGTCCCTCTGAGGACCTGGCTCCTTGCCAGTTTTGCAGCATAGACGATCGTAAAGTTTACCCGGAGCGGCTGAGACATATTGTCTTGTCATGTAGGTATTGCTACCAGGTACTTATATTATTTCTATCGGAGTTATGTTTATTCATTCATATTATTTATTTATCTGCTGGTATAGCCTAGTTATATAGACTCATATTTCTTTCTCGAGTCTATTCAAGCTTGTGTGTTACTGGACGGCCAACTTTAGCACATGTAGATCATTCTTATAGTTTTGTTCATTATGGATTGAGACATGATGTATATATTATGTTATCTAGATAGTGACCATTATAGTAACAACTTATACGTATTCGAGTTGGACCAGAGTCTGGTCGAATGCGTAGCTGGCATGTTACGTATTTTTAGTCCTACGTATTTTGGGGCTGGGACGTTACATATTTTTATGGTGGCCCATGCAGGTCCTGATTAAATTGTTTCGGTTAAGTTACTGTACCAATCGAGCCTGAGCTAGGATATGTTTGTTAGGATCTTAATCCATAATTGCTTTGAACCTTCTTTTGATTTCTATTATCGCCTTTGAACCTCAAAAATCGTATTCGATGATACCCTTCTTGAACTCCCTATCATTGATTCTCGTTCTTTCTTATTTCAGAAGGACGAACACTCGTGCTTGAATTTTAGTTATATATTTCTTATAGGATATAATCATGGTTAGTAGAATAATTCATAGGAAGGGTTATCTAAGTTACGAATAGTGTTGGATGTGTATTAAATTTTCTTATAGAGTTGTTGACCCATAGCACCCTGATAGTATCTAGGTTCCCTTAGAGAATATTTTATTATGGCCAGTAAATCTTAGAATTCTTGTATCCTTATTACGGAAATAGGTTATTCCATAAATCTTGTTAGCAGGACCATGACTTTAGTTTTGATACCAACTTAATTCTTATAAGTTGGGTAGATGTTAAGTCCCCCTGGTTTTATGGTAGGGTTATTTTTTGACTTTCAAGGTAAATATGAATTTATTTGGTATTAATTAGGTTTAATTCCCAACGGATTAAATTACCTCTTTAATTTTGAATCCTCGGTACCCTTTGTTGTGGCTCGGATATGTGGAGCACCACACTAACCTTTTCTTTCCAACAACTTCTACCTTTATGACCTAGTCTAGTCACTCTACACCCATGATATGACTATCACTCACAAACTTATCTTGTAAACCCCCTGATTCTGCAAAAAATATTAAATTTGGATTTTTCGCAATTTTCTGGAATTTTCTGAGAATTTTCTGTAATTAAAATCAGGGTTTTAATTATTAAATAATTTTTAATTGATAATAAATAATATTAAAATATTATGAAAATAATATTTTTGGGTGTAAAATAAAAAACTGGACTTAGGGTAATTTTTTTGGAATTTATTGGACCCCGGACCTATTTTAAAATACCTAAAAACTATTAAACAATTATTATTTATTTATTTATTTATTTATTCATCTATTTATTTATTTAATTCTAAAACCTAAAACCCGGCCCAATACTTTGAGCCCAGCCCGCGACCCAGCCCATCAGGCTAACGGGTCGGGTCGGATCCGCCGGCCGAACCCGCACCCGCAACCGCACCCTCTCCCCTGACCCACGTCCCCACCTGAATCGCTCCAGCGACCCGATTCACCCCGGAACTGGATACGTCCCGCCAAACGGGATGACTTGGTCACGCACGGTCTTCACAGATACGTGCGCGTCGTTGATACGGACGTGTGAGATTTTGCAGAAGTCGATTCGGGTGTGCGTGCACACCGGGATCAACGCGTATCCGCGGACACCGCCCCGTATCCGCCTTTTCTGAATCGTGCCCTAACTTTCTGTACACATGTCGGATTGAAACAAAACTTGCGCCATCGGACTCGTAGCGATACGCTGGTCCTGTGACCTAAGTTTGGTTCGATTCTGAGAACGTTGACGAAATCGCGTGTCGTGGGCCCCACAGGCTCCGCTCGACGGGCGATTTTGTGATCGGCTCATCGGAATCCAATTCTGGAAGTTCCGTTGGGTTCGTATCATCGTTCCTGACCTGTTGACACTAAGTTTGGTGAATTTGGAGACCTTTGACCCTGACACGTTTTTCGGTACAAAGCGGGCCCATATGCGGACCCCGTTTTGACCCGAAATTATCGTTTTTGCCCTTGTCTCCAAATTGGTCTCAAGGACATGCATTTCTAGCTATTTGACATCTTCTGAGCATGATGGTAATGTTTATTTCAGCATCCGGAGACATTTTTGGAAATTTCTCCGAGAACAGAATCGTAGTTGGGATCCAAATATCAGGCAAGTACCTGCACTTCAAGTTTATTCTTTATATTATGATAATTAGTTCCTTGCTCTACTAGTATCATTGGGTGGTTACATGTAGTGTTAGAATATTGGATTTCATGTCTTGCTTTTTGTGTCGGGAGAGAGAATACTGGGAGGCATGTAGTTTACCCTTCCCCCTGTCATGTCTGATAGCTGTTGGTATGCGACCGTACCATCAGCCTGATACTCGATTATTCCTGACTGATAGCCGTCTACGACGACCTGATTAGCCTTATAAACCCCTACATGCCAACTATGTATTCTAAATACACAATCACACACACATAGTTCCTGTTGTCTTGTTGCAGTTCTATTTTCTTGTCTCATTATAATCCTGTTTTACTCATGTCCCTGGTTTATAGCAATTAATCCTGTTTTACTTATATTTCTGATTTTTAGTGCTTAACGCTTAGTTAATTTTTACTACTTGTTATGCATATTCTTATCATGATTCTTAGTCAGTTCTTTTCTACTTGTCATAATTATTTAGTTTAAGCTTCGTTGTGCATTGGTACTTTGCTCCTTTCTTGACTGGATCCGTTGATATTAGGCGATGGTGAGGACTATGCCCCCACGTTTTATGGCCCATATGACGTAGCAGGTGATACATTTGAGGAGCCAGTTTCTACTCAGGAGACTACTTTTGAGGAGTAATAGCCAGTTAGCTAGTATTTTCTTTCAGCATAATACTCGAGTTTGTCCCCGATTTATCTTCTGTTTCTGTAATAAGCTGTGGAGTTGTTGTCACAATTTATCTTATGAAATCTTAGCATTCCTATTTTTTGTTATTATCCTTGCCTATTTATTCTTGTGGATGAGATAGATTTAAATTACCTGTGAATACGGTCTAGACAGCGTACTACCGCCGACACTGCGGCGTAGGCTGGACGTACCCACGTACTCGTGTCCGAATATCTGGATGCGGGTCGTGACACATTTTTGTGGTGGCCCATGCAGGTCAACGACTAAATTGTTCAGTTTTAACTTAGGGACCGAACAAGCCTGCAGTAAGAATATGATAAGTTTTAGGATCTCATCCACTTGCTTGAATCGTTCTTGACATCTATCTCGGATTCGAATTAATTCCTTGACTTGCATCCTGCCTTGATTCCTGTGCGCCTCTTATCGTTTATTTTGGATGCAGAGTAAAGGATCTATCAGAAAGCGACAAGATTCCTACAAGATCACCACGAGATGCTGTGGTAAACCAACAAGCTCTACCAGCACCCGAACCGAGACTACCCTTGGTACCACAAGCATCACTCTCCTAGCTAGCCCAGCTACAGCAGAGGGCACCACCTCAAGGATGCGGACAAGCTTACGCGATGACCGTGGAGAACGCGCAGACTCTTGGAGTAGCTAATACGCGTAAGTGATTTGTAGCTGCCGTTTCTAGCATTGTTTAGCTCGTGCCTATTGGTTCGTGACCTCAGCCCCAACCTAGTAATTTTGAACTTGCTAATAACCTGGTATGCTTTTATATTTGATAACTAAAGAGATTGTAGAGTCTTTTGTTATTGTGCTTATTATGTGTTGTTTTGTGAACTTGAATAATCTGTACCTCCTTTCATCATCATCTAGCGCACTTAATATTGCTGTACTTGACTTATGCTGCTATTCTATAGCCTAGTTTTGCAAGCTTACTCTTTATCAGGCTTGTTCATGACATATGTGTTATTGGGACCTGATCAACCCCACTAATACAAGTGTCTATTCAGAATCAGTATATTACGGTCTAATCAACCTTAGTGCATTTTAATTCGCACTTCGCACGACTACTTTACGTAGATTGAGATATATAGTTGACTAGTATACTTGTCCTCTAAAAATGTCCGAGCATATCGTATCAGTTACATAACTGTACTAATACGAGCATGCGAACAAATGATTACCAGAATAGAATTTTAGTCCACAACTGCTTGAAAATTCCCATTTGAATTCTTTAAACGCCTTGATCCTGATACTTCTGTTCTATCACCTCACCCTTGAACTCTTTATTATTGATCTTCGCCTTCCCTTATTTCGGAAAGACGAAATCTCGTGCTTGGTATAAGTTTGATATATAGACAATACTAGATATACCCCATAGGCCGATCACATATTTGAGGATTATTCTTTCATAATTAAGGATATATCATATGTGATATGATCGACGTTGAAGTTTTGAGGATTGAATGACATGAGTAAACATATTAAGGAATATTTTCTTAAGATATATAGCCTTTTGTGATGGATGGGTAAATTCTAAGTTGGGTAGCAGTGCATTGTCAACTCGAGATAAATTTCTTTTAGATTATGACCGAGTAAGATTAGATTGGGAGAGGTTCAAGCCATTCTAATTTTGAAAATCTAGAGGATAAAAATATAGAATTTTAGATTTAAACATTGGTGGACTACATTTAAATTATTTTTCAATTTGATGATTTGAATTAAGAATTAAAAATTTGATGGTTGGACTACCTAGTTGGAATATTGAGAATGTGAATGGAATTTAAAAGTTGAAGCATACAATTGTGAATGGGAATACTATTGGACTCGAATCACTTCTAGAGGAAACTATGATAGTTAGAATCGTGAGGCAAATTTATAAGCGTGTGCAAATCTTGAAGATGTTATATGGACTTAATTTAAAATTTGCCTGTGGGTAATTTGAGGAAGTAAGAAGTAATAACCATAGGTTGAATTTTGATTGGAACATTAGTCATCTTAACCTTGAAGTGATTGCAATGGATATGATTAGGATTTTAATTATCGCAAGGAGATTGCGATTGACTTGCCTTATGTACATGAAGGATTAACAGATTATGGCTTAATTTTAATTTTGAGGACAAAATTTTTATAAGTTGGGTAGATTGTAAACCCCCTGATTCTGCAAAAAATATTAAATTTGGATTTTTTGCAATTTTCTGGAATTTTCTGGGATTTTTCTGTAATTAAAATCAGGGTTTTAATTATTAAATGATTTTTAATTGATAATAATTAATATTAAAATATTATGAAAATAATATTTTTGGGTGTAAAATGAAAAACTGGACTTAGGGTAATTTTTCTGGAATTTATTGGACCCCGGACCTATTTTAAAATACCTAAAAACTATTAAATAATTATTATTATTTATTTATTTATTTATTTATTTATTCATTTATTTATTTATTTAATTCTAAAACCTAAAACCCGGCCCAATACTTTGAGCCCAGCCCGCGACCCAGCCTATCGGGCTAACGGGTCGGGTTGGATCCGCCGGCCGAACCCGCACCCGCAACCACACCCTCTCCCCTGACCCACGTCCCCGCCTGAATCGCTCCGGCGACCCGATTCACCCCGGAACTAGGTACGCCCCACCAAACGGGATGACTTGGTCATGCGCGGTCTTCACAGATACGTGCGCATCGTTGATACGGACGTGTGGGATTTCGCAAAAGTCGATTCGGGTGTGCGTGCACACCGGGATCAACGCGTATCCTCGGACACCGTCCCGTATCCGCCTTTTCTGAATCGTGCCCTAACTTTCTGTACACACGTCGGATTGAAACGAAACTTATGCCATCGGACTCGTAGCGATACGCTGGTCCTGTGACCCAAGTTTGGTTCGATTCTGAGAACGTTGACGAAATCGCGTGTCGTGGGCCCCACAGGCTCCGCTCGACGGGCGATTTTGTGATCGGCTCATCGGAATCCAATTCTGGAAGTTTTATTGGGTTTGTATCATCGTTCCTGACCTGTTGACACTAAGTTTGGTGAATTTGGAGACCTTTGACCCTGACACATTTTTCGGTGCAAAACGGGGCCCACATGCGGACCCCGTTTTGACCCGATATTACCGTTTTTGTCCTTGTCTCCAAATTGGACTCAAGGACAGGCATTTCTAGCTATTTGACATCTTTTGAGCATGATGGTAATGTTTATTTTAGCATCCGGAGACATTTTTAGAAATTTCCCCGAGAACAGAACCGTAGTTGGGATCCAAATATCAGGCAAGTACCTGCACTTCAAGTTTATTCTTTATATTGTGATAATTAGTTCCTTGCTCTACTAGCACCATTGGGTGGTTACACGTAGTGTTAGAATATTGGATTTCATGTCTTTCTTTTCGTGTCGGGAGGGAGAATACTGGGAGGCATGTAGTTTACCCTTCCCCCTGTCATGTCTGATAGCTGTTGGTACGCGACTGTACCATCAGCCTGATACTCGATTATTCCTGACTGATAGCCGTCTACGACGGCCTGATTAGCCTTATAAACCCCTACATGCTAACTATGTATTTTAAATACACAATCACACACACATAGTTCCTGTTGTCTTGTTGCAGTTCCATTTTCTTGTCTCATTATAATCTTGTTTTACTCATGTCCCTGGTTTATAGCAATTAATCCTGTTTTACTTATATTCTTGATTTTTAGTACTTAACACTTAGTTAATTTTTACTACTTGTTATGCATATTCTTATCATGATTCTTAGTCAGTTCTTTTCTACTTGTCATAATTATTTAGTTTAAGCTTCGTTGTGCATTGGTACTTTGCTCCTTTCCTGACTGGATCCGTTGATATTAGGCGATGGTGAGGACTATGCCCCCACCTTTTATGGCCCATATGACGTAGCAGGTGATACATTTTAGGAGCCGGTTCCTACTCAGGAGACTACTTTTGAGGAGTAATAGCCAGTTAGCTAGTATTTTCTTTCAGCATAATACTCGGGTTTGTCCCCGATTTATCTTCTGTTTCTGTAATAAACTGTGAAGTTGTTGTCACAATTTATCTTATGAAATCTTAGCATTCCTATTTTCTGTTATTATCCTTGCCTATTTATTCTTGTGGATGAGATAGATTTAAATTACCTGTGAATACGGTCTAGACAGCGTACTACCGCCGACACTGCGGCGTAGGCTGGACGTACCCACGTACTCGTGCCCGAATATCCGGGTGCGGATCGTGACACGTCTTCCCATGCTTTGTTTTAGTCGCATAACATTCGCGACGCATTTGTACCCAAAAATGACACATATATATCCTTTTTTATTTCAGACGATTTAATATGCAACACCGACTCAATTCTTCCAACAACTTTGGCATTCATGAACCTAACTAGACCTACCTAACTCAAGACCCAATAGTTACTCCCAAATGTACACTCTTCTGCTCCATATTGATCCCACAATATTCGTGACATATCTCCTCTAAAAAAACCCTATACTCAAATATTCAATTTTGTTGTAATTAAATTAAATTATATACGATAACCCAATTACCCTAACCACTGATACACCCATAGCCCACTTGAGCCAAACTACGTCTATGACACCAGTGTTGCATTAAATTGAGACCCCTCGTACTCCCTACACAATATTAATCAACTTAACTAACTATACTACCTTTGATACTTATTGTTAAGCTGTCATCCCCGTTTCCAGTTCTTGTATTTCTGAATTTGTGATATTTAATTTTTTTCTTGAAAATGTATTCATGCTGTATTTTGCCCTTTGATTCCTGTCATATATGTCGTATTTTATATGTTTAGATTTTTGATTTTTATGAGAGACTACCCGAGCCCAGTAGTAAACATATTGGTAATTGCCATGGACCCGTACGGGGACTAGTATGCAAAATGGATACCTGACCCAGTTCACTTTTTGGACCATTATGCCCTTATATTTGGATGGTTGAGATTGCATGAGATGAGTCATGACTAGAATACCCTTTTCTTCCCACTTGGTATATGTAACTATCACATTCTTAGAGAGGGATATTTTTGTCTTTTTCTATTTAGTATTATTGTTAATATTTATATTTCATATTATTTATATTAATTATATTTTTATTTCATAATATTTGGTATTGTTATATGTATATCTATATTTAATATAGTTGACGGTTAGTTGTTAGTCATTAGTTCGACTAGTTGTTAGTGAATCTAAATGAACCAAACTAGACTTGTCATGACTCAATATACAACCAATTAGCTAGCCATGATTGACTCATCTAAATTAGAGAGAATGATTAGTAAACCATTCCTTTAGTTATTGGAACCTTCCCTAATTAAATCCTATTTTATACTAAACCTTCATGACTAATTAGGAGGGACTATTTGGGCATTTTTTATTCCCATTAGGGCACTAGAGGTGGCCGCCCCCCTTGACATATATATACTAGCCTATTAGTTTATTTAATAGCTAGCAACTTCTTTCCTAATTAGTTCATCCTTAATTTTTTCAATTTAAGAAGAAACCCCAATCCCTTTCATTCCCAAATCAATCCCATCCCTCTCAATTTCTATCCTAAGGAGGCTAGAAGCTTGGATTGCAAGGAGTACTTGAGGAGGAAAGCATTGGCTAGAGGTTGTATCCATTTTGTGTTCACTTGAGGAATTCATTGGAAATCTATCTCCTAATAGATAAAATTTATATCCCCTTGTCATTTTTATTCTAAATAGTGTAATAGACCCCCTAGGGACCTCATCATGGCTAAGGACTACCCATAGGAAGAAGAACTAGGTTCATAGGAGGCCTATGGTGAAAGTTACATTGACTTTTATAGCCAAATTTAGAGAAATCCAAATTTGGACCACTAGGTGTTTGTAGAAATATTTTTTAGTAATTTTAGGAGGTGATTCATGATTGGTAAGGGTGTACGTATCCACAAATAGATACGAGGAGTGCATATCATGATCGCCATGATATGCATGCTTATGTTGTGTATTTTTAATGTATTGGTGCCCTTTTGTATCATATTTTATATTTTGTACCAAATTTAATGCTTATATATTAAATATCACAAGTTATATATATTGTGATGTGTTCCATGTGTTGTGGGGATTGGTATCATGATGGTATGAATATTGGGGGTTTTGGTACCATGGTTGTGAGTGTATTACGAGTATCACAAGGTCGTGCACTATAGGTGTTTGTGGATTTGCCTACACTAGTGTGTGTTAGTGAGTTGGTTTCAAATAGTATCATGAGCATTAGAGAGAGGGTGTGTACAAGTGTGTTTCACTTGAGGTCATGAGTGTGTGTTTTAGTGTTCCTTGTGTGGTGGTGTATCAGTTAGTAGGGGTGATGTGGAGTGCTTTGCTTGTCAGCTACCCTTGTGCAATATGCATTGTGAGGGTGATGGAAATATCTATATGTGTGTATACTTGGTTAGTAGGTGTGGTGTAGTGCCAAATGGATGTAGGATTAGTATGTATGTGAGTGAAACTTGTGTGCAATTGAAAGCTCATGAGTGAGGGTATGATGTGCAGAACCTGGAAACCTTGGAGAGCTTGTAACTTAAATATATATAGTGTTAGGTACTTAAGGTCTGTGCAGTTGAGGGAGGGGGAAGGTGTCCTGGTAGGGTGCTGTGAGGGGAAAATGGAGTTGCCACTGTCTTGGGCAGCAGTAGTACTCAGATTTTGGATATGCAGGTGCATAAATGAGGTACATTCGGGTAAACAGAGTATTAGTGGATTGTGGAGTACTGTTAAGGGAAAACTGAGAGCCATAATAGCAGATAATGGGAGGACCTTGCTGTGTTGCAGGCAAGTTGCTGGGATCGGGTTTGTGGGACTGTTGGGGGAGTGTATCATGGTGAAGGGTGTGTGTCTAGAGAAGAGGATGGGGGTATCAAGTGTAGCTATGATTAAGAGTTAGGAGTGTTCTTAGAGTCATTCCCTGTGTTTGTGTGGTTCTTAGCCTTGTGTTTGTGCAATGAAGGATAGAGTGTAGGTTGGGTTGCTTCATAATATGAAGTCTGTAAGTGTTTATGTTGGTTGTGCACGGTTAGATGGTGCTTGCACTCTGGCCTGCAAGTGATAGGTGGTACACCAAGTATTGGATAAGTTTGTGAGTGACTTATTATTGGTTAGAGTGTCCTGGATGAGTGTTTATGGGGTCGGGTCTGTGTGCACTTGAGCACAGACTCTAGAGTGTTATTTCTATACTAATTTGTATGGAGTTGTGGGAATGGACACACATGGTATAAGTGGGTATCTGATTGAGAATATTAGGTCCTAGTGTGATTGAGTGAATGCTTGTTGGTTCTCCAATAACTTGGTGCCAGGGTATTGAGAGATGAAATTCTCCTAGGTTCAGTTATAAAGGTGTGCAACCAGGATGTAAGGGAAGTCTGAGTGTCCCTACCATTAGGCAGTTTGACAATGGGCACTTAAGGCCTGTGTAAATAAGGTATAAGGCTATAGTGGTAGATTTGATAGGTATGGGTTGAGGTATCAGTAAGTGGTTAGAGGGGTTAATGTAGGATGTATGGGGAACTTTAGTGCTACTTGCTGAATACTGATACAGACCTAGAGGGGATGTTAGGTTTTGAGTGTTGGCTTAGTGTTGGTAGTGTCAGTAAGTATCTTGAGTAGATAAAAGGGTAGTTAGTAAGGTATTAGAGGGTAATACAAGTATAAGTATATGTTAGGGTATTATCTAAGTTTGAGATATGGATTAAGGTAATAATGAGTGTCTTACTTCATAGAGTGTGTAGAGCCCCGCTCGGCACTATGTACAAGTGATATCGCCTTGCTTGCTCGAACGGAAGTCTTCTTGGAGAGTTCCCGACCGATTAATCAATGTGAGTGGGCAGAACTGCATTCTCTTATTCTTGCACGACTTAATAATGAATCTTAGTTTTTGAATGCTTGTTTGCTTAAGAAGAATGTTTTCATAAGAGATTGATAGAACCGACTCAGTATGCTAATAAGAGAACTCACATAGCTTGTCATCGAAACGAATCTGCTGCCTAACTAAGAGAATATGAATGCTTGTCAGAATAAGATAGAACCATTGCTATGCTAAAGAGAATAAAAAATGTTGCATGCTTAGAAATACCGACACAGCTATCGAACGAACATTTGTTATGCTAAGAAAGTTAAGTAAATGAATGCCTCAAATATGTCCCTTTGAATATGCTAAGAAAGAGATAGTTATTGCATGTTAACTATGAAATCAATCGTGCTTGCCTTAATATGTTTTGCTTGTCTGTTTGCTATATCGAACTGCTATAAGTAAAATATGTGAATGCAGTGACTAATAGTACGCCCTGAGGATACGGCTCGCAAGCGTCTAGCGGGGTGTGCTATTAGTAATGTGACAAGATGTGCTTCATTTCGATAAGATGTATTTCGCTAAGACTACATATGTTTTGCTTGATCATTGTTTTGCTTGTACTATGTGTTTATGTCATTGTATTGGTCTTGGACAACTTGTGCACAAGGTCTTGTCTCTCGAACGATTCCTAGGGCACTGGGAATCGCTCGGTCCGGAAGGGATTTTTGGATCGCCCTGAGGTATACGGCCCATAAGGGGGTCTAGTGGGGCGATATGTCTATTAGTGTGGTGCAGAACCCATGATGTCACAGCTGCTAGTACTCGGGTGTGTTGGTAGAGCTGGACCATGGGTGACAGCTACCGACACCCGTGCGTGCTAGTGAAGAGCTGAACCTTGGACAACTGCTGCTAATCATGGGGTAACCCATGGACCGTCATATAGATAGGGCGCAGGCTAGGTTTACCTTCTTGCGTACCTATCGATTGATGACGCCAGAGATTGATACATAAGTTATGAATATACAAATTATGACTAACTTGTGTGTCTGCTGCAGGGATAACCGTTCGGCTATGGGGTAAGAAATATGAGTTATTACATAAGTCTGCTCATTCATTTTGTCTGCATCGTAGAGATTATCTGTTAGTGCTTCAAGCATTTCATCGGTCAGACAATGACTATTAGTGCGGGAGAGCTGAACCTCGATCTCAGCTGCTAATAGTATCAGAATGTTAGTCATTGGTTAGCTGGATTACCGCTACCGATCCTGAGTTTCTCGAGGACCGAATTCATATAAGCTAGTCCTTTTGTGTGCTTAAAAGTATGATAGTCCATTTGATATGTTGCCTCAATTCGATATGTTCAGTCTGCTATAAGATCTTTGCCACAAGAGTTAGATTTTGTGCACAATACATGCCGCGCACTACATAATAGAGCACTGTCCCAATTCGTATGCTTATAGTTTGAATATGCAAAACTGTTTCAAAGTTATGTTTTCAAAGATAAAATCTGACTATAGTTCTGAACTGTATGAAATGAACCTAAGTAAAACTAGCAAGATCATTAGTAATGAAATATTTTGCCACATGATTACTTAGTGTGGGTTTCAGGGGGGTGTAGCTTCTGTTCAGTTGTTTTATCTCACCAGTACTTGCATAAAGTGCTGACCCACCAACAGTTTGCTTGTTTTTAGGTGCTCGTTCGTCCGAGAAAGCGATAGCTGTGCCTTATCCCAAGGAACCAGAAATCTGGAGTCGATGCCTTGAGACGTATCGAGATGGAGCTGCTTTTGTATAGAGGGACATAATGTATGGAATGGTATTATTGTAATCGAGAGAAGAGTGCTTGAGTGATCTGTAACCTCAGCCTTGCGTCGCTTGTAACACTTCTGATTATCAATAAAAGAGCCTGTTTTCATATGCCACTGTGTTCTTTACTTTTCTGCAATATGTGTGCCGCTGCTACAGTATTGAATAGCTTACTTGCCCTTGTTCAAAGCTTTGGCCTTGTGCAAGCGCATCTTAGGCTTGCACGGCATCACGTCCCGATAAGAACGATTGTACTGCGGGAGAGCTGTAACGTGGTGATTCACGTTCAGCGGGGACTATCGGGCTTGCGGGAGATTTGGGGCGTGACATAATGGTATCAGAGCAACTCAATTCCTTCCCATTCCGTTGCCTCCGACTTTGAGTTGTGATTGTGCTGCAATGAATGTTCCATACAATAAGTCCATAGATATTCTCAAAGATGTGCACAAAAGTTTTCTGGATTTGTTTTCATTGCTTGAGATATGATATGTGATTTCTGGATTTGCTGAGTTTTGATTAAGGAAGGTGAGGGATGAGGACTATCGCTGCTCTATGTTTTCGTATGAGTTTCTCCTTGAGTTTCGAGGATGAAACTCTTTGTTGGTGGGTAAGTATGTAGAGCCCCGCTCAACACTATGTACAAGTGATATCGCCTTGCTTGCTCGAACGAAAGTCTTCTTGGAGAGTTCCCGACCGATTAATCAATGTGAGTGGGCAGAACTACATTCTCTGATTCTTGCACGACTTAATAATGAATCTGAGTTTTTGAATGCTTGTTTGCTTAAGAAGAATGTTTTCATAAGAGATTGATAGAACCGACTCAGTATGCTAATAAGAGAACTCACATAGCTTGTCATCGAAACGAATCTACTGCCTAACTAAGAGAATATGAATGCTTGTCAGAATAAGATAGAACCATTGCTATGCTAAAGAGAATAAGAAATGTTGCATGCTTAGAAACACCGACACAGCTATCGAACGAACATTTGCTATGCTAAGAAAGTTAAGTAAATGAATGCCTCGAATATGTCCCTTTGAATATGCTAAGAAAGAGATAGTTATTGCATGTTAACTATGAAATCAATCGTGCTTGCCTTAACATGTTACGCTTGTCTGTTTGCTATATCGAACTGCTATAAGTGAAATGTGTGAATGCAGTGACTAATAGTACGCCCTGAGGATACGGCTTGCAAGGGTCTAGTGGGGTGTGCTATTAGTAATGTGACAAGATGTGCTTCGTTTCGATAAGATGTGTTTCTCTAAGACTGCATATGTTTTGCTTGATTATTATTTTGCTTGTACTATGTGTTTATGTTATTGCATTGGTCTCGGACAACTTGTGCACAAGGTCTTGTCTCTCGAACGATTCCTAGGGCACTGGGAATCGCTCGGTCCAGAAGAGATTTTTGGATCGCCCTGAGGTATACGGCCCGTAAGGGGGTATAGTGGGGCGATATGTCTATTAGTGTGGTGCAGAACCCATGATGTCACAGCTGCTAGTACTCGGGTGTTTTGGTAGAGCTGGACCTCGGGTGACAGCTACCGACACCCGTGCGTGCTAGTGAAGAGCTGAACCTTGGACAACTGCTGCTAATCATGGGGTGACCCATGGACCGTCATATAGATAGGGCGCATGCTAGGTTTACCTTCTTGCATACCTATCGATTGATGACGCCAGAGATTGATACATAAGTTATGAATATGCAAATTATGACTAACTTATGTGTCTGCTGTAGGGATAACCGTTCGGCTATGGGGTAAGAAATATGAGTTATTACATAAGTCTGCTCATTCATTTTGTCTGCATCGTAGAGATTATCTGCTAGTGCTTCAAGCATTTCATCGGTCAGACAATGACTATTAGTGCGGGAGAGCTGAACCTCGGTCTCAGCTGCTAATAGTATCAGAATATTAGTCATTGTTTAGCTGGATTACCGCTACCGATTCTGAGTTTCTCGGGAACCGAATTCATATAAGCTAGTCCTTTTGTGTGCTTAAAAGTATGATAGTCCATTTGATATGTTCCTCAATTCGATATGTTCAGTCTGCTATAAGATCTTTGCCCCAAGAGTTAGATTTTGTGCACAATACATGCCGCGTACTACACGATAGAGCACTGTCCCAATTCGTATGCTTATAGTTTGAATATGCAAAACTGTTTCAAAGATAAAATCTGACTATAGTTCTGAACTGCATGAAATGAACCTAAGTAAAACTAGCAAGATCACTAGTAATGAAATGTTTTGCCACATGATTACTTAGTGTGGGTTTCAGGGGGGTATAGCTTCTGTTCAGTTGTTTTATCTCACCAGTACTTGCATAAAGTGCTGACCCACAAACAGTTTATTTGTTCTCAGGTGCTCGTTCGTCCGAGGAAGCGATAGCCGTGCCTCATCCCAAGGAACCAAAAATCTGGAGTCGATGCCTTGAGACGTATCGAGATGGAGCTGCTTTTGTATAGAGGGACATAATTTATGGAACGGTGTTATTGTAATCGAGAGAAGAGTGCTTGAGCGATCTGTAACCTCGGCCTTGCGCCGCTTGTAACACTTCTGATTATCAATAAAAGAGCCTGTTTTCATATGCCACTGTGTTCT
Source organism: Iris macrosiphon (assembly GCA_036927795.1). Classification (NCBI taxonomy): domain Eukaryota; kingdom Viridiplantae; phylum Streptophyta; class Magnoliopsida; order Asparagales; family Iridaceae; genus Iris; species Iris macrosiphon. Next base: position 126,876,935 of record JAYESA010000018.1, read on the forward strand.
TTACTTTTCTGCAATATGTGTGCCACTGCTACAGTATTGAATAGCTTACTTGCCCTTGTTCAAAGCTTTGGCCTTGTGCAAGCGCATCTTAGGCTTGCACGGCATCACGTCCCGATAAGAACGATTGTCCCGCGGGAGAGCTGTAACGTGGTGATTCACGTTCAGCAGGGACTATCGGGCTTGCGGGAGATTTGGGGAGTGACAGAGTGTAGGTATCAGTACTACTTAGATGTAACTAGTATGGACCAAGAAACCAACCAAAACCCTTTATCACCTAGTTTAGACTTGAAACCACCCTAGATCTATGTATAAACCTAAAACCAAGGTAAAAATCTAGTTTTACCTAGTATGACTTTTATGACCTAGAAATGACCTAGAAAACCAAAATTAGCTTATTTAAACTTGTTTATTCCTTTATTAGACCAAATGACATGCAATCTTGTATATAGGTTTGTGTGACACCAGTTTGGATATTGAGTCACATTATTTTCTCAGGACCACAGGCGAGTATATTTTCTGATAGTTTATATTATTTGTTATCTACTATGATTCTGGTCTATAGTATTATTTTACCTGATTCCTCGACACTATGGATACACGAATTAGTATTATATGGATTCACTCTCTTACGACACGTGCATCATACCGGTCTGGCCTCTACTTCAGAATTTTTTTACTAGCATCATATCAAGACTCACTTACTGGCATCACTTACTTTCATCTGGCTGGCCTCGTACTCAATTTACATATCGGGACGCGGATTCATTTATACTAGTCGATTGAGAAAATACTTGAGTAGACATATAAAGATTCCCAAAAATTTGGAATCACCCCCTTTTGCTCTAATCTGGAATAATAGCAGTCGCACATCTCACGTGCGATAAGCCGTATTACCCCTAGCCATTTATATGTCAAAAATGGTATTTCAAAACACACTAGTTTAGTACATTCTTGCTGGCTTTCCATTATACTTGCTGGACACACATCATATCCGTCTTAGCTGTAGCTCTCATTATTTACTATCTTTAATGCCATATTCTCTTGTTCGTCATATTTACTTTTCATTGATCTTTTGCTGTTGCTCTATTTTATTCTTTGATTTATTTCCTTCCCTGCTCATCATGTATTACTTACTATATCTGTTTTATAGTCTTTATCAATTTATTGAAACTTCTATTGGGTTGTACTTCGTTCTAATCCTGACTGGATAATATTTTTCAGATGACTTCTTAGAGGACTTGTGTCCCACATATTATGGACCACAGAAAGTTGATGGTGCAGGCTTGGACCTAGTAGCTCATGAGTGATTGCCGGAAGGTCTATCCGGAATCACTAGTTATCCTAGTTAGTTTTTATTAGTATTCTGGTACCGAATTTATTTTCGGCTTATATATTGAGACTTTGTTGTGTTGTTGATTTTGGATGTTGTTGATGTTTAGACTTTGTAGTATGTTAGATTTCTTTTGATATCTTATCGTGCTTTAGATTATGATTGAGTATTTATCATTATCATTATTATCATATTGTCCTCCTTCTTGGAGTTGAGACATCATTGACATGTTATAATTATTGTGTGAGATTGATAGTTACTTGACCTAGACAGTGTTCTACCGCCGATGCTGCGACGTAGGCTGGACGTACCCACGTACTCGTGCCCTTTACCGGGTGCGGGGCATGACACATTTTTGTGGTGGCACATGCATGCCAGGCTTCATAATTAGTAAGATATCATGGTAGTGCACCGACTTAGTTGTACTACTGCGAGCCTGTGATAGGATATACGATATATGATGAGAGAATAATCGATCACAATTAGAATTTATTGAGAGATTTCTGGGATGACCCTTGAGAATTTTATTTTGAATCTATTTTCACTTGCATCGTTCATCTTCATCTTGTACTTGTTCATTGTTGAATTTGATTCTTGTATCGAGATGAATCTTATGAACTAAGTTGATGTATATTCTGATAACGTAAATGGATAAGAACAGTGGAAAATATAATCGTCTGCCTTAGTTATGTAGTCTAGAGTTTATCACAGCCATATTAGCTGGCATGACGAAGACATAGAGCCTGATTTTGGATGTATTTATCTTGATTATGGAATTTAGAGTTTTTGCATCCAAGCTAGCGGCATAACAATTTTTTTAGATATTATGATTCTAGAGGTATGTACCTTAGTTACGGACTCTATAGTTATCGCATCTATGCTTCCAAATCTGACAATAATTCTGGATAACATAATTTTAGATAGACGTGTATGATTATCAGATTATATCTTAAATTGGTCCTGAACATATCTTCTTTATCATTCAACTTTGTTATCATTGAATTCCGTTCCATCACCCTTATTAGCACAGGATAGGGATAACTTTAGTGCCTATAGTTCAGTTTCTTATAGCGTTTTACCTTCAGTAGTTCCTAAGACAATTTTCTTGGATGGTGCAGTAGCTTGGTAACTTACATATATGTTGTATTGAATATCAATATTGATTGTTGAGAGTGTAGCTTGTGAGCCTGAGAGTGCTTCCTGCATAGGTATGTGAGCATTATGTATTAGTGTATAAGCCGATAAACAACCCATCGTATAATATCCTTATAACAATATTTCTAAGATAGGTGTTAGAGTCTAGTTGACAGTTGGTACCCTAGAGTACTAAGCATGTATCGTTATGGAGTTAGTGACTGTGTACCAAGGGTGCCTAGAGTATGCAAGTGATCAGGGTGTACCAAGACTAGGATGAGTGGTATGTGATAGGTGGACCGCATCGGTTTAATATTAGTGAGTATTATTGTGGATGATAATATTAGTTGGGTCTATCAGTGTGATATTGAGGTAGGGTATATAGGGGAGTATCATGGAGAGTAGAAGTGCATTTATTCCATACAATGAGAATATAAGGTCCAGTTAGGCCACCTGTGGCACATCAATTGCCCCGTACCAGCAGAGGGATATAGCCCCAGCGGGGCAGAGTTTTACGATGACGGTCGAGGAGGCCGATGCTACAGGTAATGTGTTAGCATATTTTATTCTGTTCCGTTTTGTCTTTTCTTCCTGTCCTTTTTCCCTCTATTGTTTGTGTGCTTCATTAGTACCTTCTAGATTTCTTTTGTGCTATATTATAGTTAGTGTAGAAAGTAGTGACCCTTATTGAGACTGCAATATCATGACAAGTAAGACTATAACCATGCATGCTGTTTTCTTTTAATAAGACTGCATATTGTATGATTTTAGATAAATTTTTTTTGGACCACGATTATTGTGGGTTTGACCAAATTAAAATTGTGATGAATATGTTATGACTGGCCAAGAGAGAGGAGCGAGATATTAAATTTTGAGGACGAATTTTTTCTAAGAGGGGGTAGGATTGTAACTACCACTTTCCTGGAGATGGGTAATTTTATCTTTTCCTATTTAGTATTATTGTTAATATTTATATTTATATTTTATATTAATTATATTGATATTTCATAATATTTGGTATTTTTATATGTATATCTATATTTAATATAGTTGATGGTTAGTTGTTAGTCATTAGTTAGAACTAGTTGTTAGTGAACCTAAATGAAATCAACTAGACTTGTCATGACTCAATAGTGCAACCAATTATCTAGCTATGATTGACCAATCTAAATTAGAGAGAATGATTAGTAAACCCTTCCTTTAGTTATTGGAACCTTCCCTAATTAAATTATTTTTTATACTAAACCTTCATGACTAATTAGGAGGGACTATTTGGGCATTTTTTTATTCCTATTAGGGCACTAGAGGTGGCTGGCCCCTTGACATATATATACTAGCCTCTTAGTTCATTTAATAGCCACCAACCTCTTTCCTAATTAGTTCATCCTTAATTTTTCCAATTTGAGAAGAAACCCCAATCCCTTTCATTCCCAAATAAATCATACCCCTCTCAATTTCTGTCCCAAGGAGGCTAGGAGCTTGGATTGCAAGGAACACTTGAGGAGAGCAGCATTGGCTTGAGGCTTGTGTCCATTTTGAGTCCACTTGAGGAATTCATTATTAATCCATCTCCCAATAGGTAAAATTTATATTCTTCTAGTCATTTTTATTATAAATAGTGTAATAGACCACTAGGGACCTCCCTATGGCTAAGGATTATGTAAACCCCCTCACACAAAATAGGTATTTTATGTGTATTTTATATTATTATATTTATTATAGATTATTTTTAATATTGAATTACTTTAGAGTATTCTCTTAGTTAATTAGAAAATAAAATTTTTAGTATATTTACTTATGTAAATATTCATTTAGAATCATTTTTAGGCTATTTTAGATTTTGGAGATTTTTCTAGAATTTTTAGGTAATTAAAACATAGGGAACCTAAATTTTTAGGACTTCCATGATTTACTATAAGTCCATACTTGCATATTATTTCTATCGAATATTTATTTTAGGTTAAAATATTTAATTATATTTTTCTGTAATTTATTTAGAATTTTAAGAAATTTATTTAGATTTTTGAAATTATTTAGGATTTATTTGGATATATATAGTCTTAATATTAGATAGATGATAATTTAGTATTAATAGATATTAAGATTATATATAAATTATTTGTATTATCTTTAATTATATTTAAGATTATAAATTATTGAGATAAACTCAAACTCTATTTTAAATTAATTCAAATCCTGAGCCTACAAGGAAAACAACTTCATGCATATCCTATCCTTATTTAAATTCATCATAATCCTATCCAAATTAACCAATCCTAGTCGTATTCAATTAAGTATTATCCACCATTATAAATACCTCATCTTTCATATTTTTCTCCCCCAAATTCACCTCTTTTTCGTCCAAAAAGAGTCAAAATTCGTCATAATTTCAGCCTCATTTTCTAGTAGTTATGATGACTTAAAAAGACGATATCTCCTAGCTCTGGACTCCAAATGCCCTCCAATTTTTTTGTTAGAATCATATCAAGGTTAGTTTCTGAATATATAAATTATTTTAATAATTTCAAAACCTATTTTTCTAGAAAATTCTAAAAGTGCCAGCTGTCCAAAATCAGACGCATTTTGGTATTTTCGAGATTTTGGGAGATCCCGAACTTGGAATTAAGACCCGTTTGAAGTTTCAAAAATTTGACATGATAAACTTTCATAAAATTATTTTTACATAATTTAATATGCAAGTTTAATCTACTGTAAAATTCGTGCAACGTAGACGTAAGTAGAAAACCACCGAAAACTTTCATCCGTGCCCCCTTGTGGTCATAACTATTTACCGACTTGTGATTTTATGAAACCGTCGATTCCGGTGTTCATGTAGCATTGAAATATATAGGATTCTACACACAAATCAAAGATTTGAGTTGGTTGACTTTTTGGTCAATGGATTGCCTCGATTTGCGTGCCACGGATCACAAATCCGTAAAGTTGACTTTCTTTGGACCAAAATTAGGGTTTAAAAAAAAATTAGATTATAATAAAATTAAAATACTATTTTAGGTTATTTTATTCAAAATTAAAATAGATTAAATGGAGGAACCTATTTACCCACTTTTGTAACCTAACTTGTTTAATTTATGTGACGGGTAGATCAGACGACGCCTTGAGTTGGGACTTCATCCTTTTCAGACCAGGCAAGATACCTTACCAAATTGCTTACAGTATTTTACATGCTTAGTATATTTCTGTATATTTATTGTATTTTTATTTATTCATTGCATGTGTAGTTTCTTTCAGTCATTACTATATATTAGATATATTGACACACACATGACACTTAGTATCATGAGAGGACAATCATTAGGCGTATGGGCTTTTAACCACTCTGGTAAACCATAGTATATAGTTTGCACTACGGGCATGTGTCGCGCTGGTCGCTACCCTCAGGTATGTCGATTTTTGTAGAGTCGCGCTGGTAGCTACCCCCGAGGTATGACAATTTCTGATGTCCACTGGCGGGTGTGTGAGTTGTGAGGCTTAGATCGAGTAGCCTACCCTTGCCCATACGTTAAAAAGTTTTTCTTATTTGTATTCATATAGATTTTCTTGTACAGCGTACTTATATATTTTCAAACATTATGCATGTTTACTGTATTCAAATTGGCTTGCTTCTATGTATCTTGTTACGTTCCTCTGAGGACCTGGCCCTTCCAGGTGTCGCTGTTCTTGAGTATTCACAGGGGTGCAGATTTAGATGGTTTCATATGTTTCGAGGATGTCTTCTCTTCGAGCCGTGATTGTTAGCTGGTATTCTTATATTGTGTTTGTTGAGGTGTACTTATATTGTATCTTCTCTTACATTCGAGTTGGTAGTAGATTTGTTTCCACCCAACTATCATCTTTAGATACTTCTTATTGAGATCTAGTTATATAGATGTTGGTTATTTATTTATATTGATTCTCTGTGGATGAGATTTAGATTGTATCCTGTGACTTGTGATACATTTTATACCACTTGTGGATTTGATATTCATATTACAGCTTACCTATGGGTTATGGTTTCCATATATTGGAGTTGCCATATCCATGCGGCTGACATGCTTACGTGTCCTAGTCCTATGTATTTTGGGACTGGAGCGTGACATGTTTTTGTGGTGGCCCATGCAGGTCAAGAGCATATTATCTTGGTTACGTTACTGTACCGAGCAAGCCTGCGTATAGGATTAGAATATAGGATCTCATCCACTTATTTATTACCTCCCTTGATTTTATTTCGCACTCTCATTTGATAGCTTCATTGCATCTTGTTTGATTCCTTCATAACGTCAATCTTATCTTTTCTTTCGTGCTTGATAGGGGTTAGGAAGTTGCCTTATACCAGGTATATATACTATATATTTAATTATATTATTAGTTAAATCCTTGTAAGTTGGATAGTATGCCCCATAACCTAGTAACACATAGTCTTTTGACCCATTAATGAAATATAAATGAATGACACCAACTATAGGCTTGCATAAGGAGATAGTGTTTATCTAGACTATAGAACTTTAGTGTTTATCTAGACTGTAGAACTTAGAGGCTCATACACCCATTTGGTTGACTTCAGACTTAGACAAGAAATTAGTATGTCAACTGTAGAGGCACAACACCGATCTTCTTGGTGAACTTAGATTATTCTGTATCTTTCTCCATCATAATCAAGCGTACTTATATTTTTACTACCTCGACTTATGCTGCTATTATAGCCTAGTTTTGCAAGCTTATTCTTTTATTGAGCTTGTTCATGACATATGTATTATTGGGGGCCCACACTAATACATTGTCTAAATCAGAATCGGTGTATTATGGTATGATCAACCATAGTGCACTTGGTTCGCTCTTTGTATCACTACTTTATGTGGATTAAGATATAGTTGAATCAACTTGTTAGACGAATATACTTGCCCTTTAGACTGGTCAGTGCATATCATGTCAGGTACATAACTGTTCTGATATGAACATGCATATAGGAATTTATCAAAATAAGATTTCAATCCACAACTGCCTTGGCAACTCTCTTTCAAAATTCTTTAATCCCTTCAAATCCCGTACTTGTTTTATATCACCTCCTACTTGAACTCTTTATTATTGTTTTTCGTCTTCCCCTATTTTGGAAAGACGAACGTTCGTGCTTAGTATAAGTTTAATACACGAATAATACTAGATATACCCCATAGGCCAAGCACTCATGATGATAAACAAGAGAGCGCGGGCACAGGAAGCCGTAGATACAGGTACGACCTTAGTTATGTGTGTTATTGCATACTCATGACCCCCTTTATGACATGAGATCTTAGGTGAATAGTAGACGTAGAATTATATAGGTGTTGGTTTAGCAGTTTTGAGGATATACTGATATTTTACCCAAATGGCATACACGCGATGCTAATAGATGATGCGAGTAGCAGTAGTAGTATTCTATTTCTATCACCATCTCTCCCCCTTGGGTGGCTCATCTTCTCTTCTATATCCATTCCTTATCTCGTGCTTAAATCTTCCTATCATAGTCGTATCCTTTCGTGCTATTATGAATTGTTTGAATTACTTCAACCCCACCCTTATTTGGTTAGTTAAAACATAAATGGTTTAGTAAATGATTAATAACTAAAAGATGAGTACATAATAATAAACCTTATGTATATGACCTATAGCAATATATGTATCCTCTTATTATTTTAAAAATCATGTATAGCATCACTTAGGCTAATAGAAATTTGTTAGACTGTTTGAACTAGTTTATAATTTTAATAGATTTATAAGTTAGTCAAGACTTTAACTGTTGCCCAAAACTTAGACTATGTCTAGAAAAGAATTGAAGGCACTTGTTACGAACTGACAACTATGATAAATCACTGGCAAAGTAGCGACAGCTGCAGCTAGACCGTTGTAGTAAAGTAGAAGTATTTGCAGACATATTGGTCAGGTGGCATGGCAGTATTAGACTACGATACTTGGCGGTTACAAAGAAAAATCATGGTTGTGAGATTCCAGACAGGTATCCCAAAATTCTCGACCCAATAAATAAATTCATCTTACAGCCTAGACAATAGCCACAAGAGACTTTGACTACTAGTAGAACTTTTGTAAGTTGGGTAGTATAGACGAGTTAAAGGATGATAGAATAGTGTATGGACAATAAATAAGGAAGTGTTAAAATGGCAGACCATAACTTTTAGGAAGCACTGCTAGATAACAATGAAGTGTAATAGCTATAGTAATTTATTACGAATATTGGTTAGTGTTAATTTTGAGGACAAATTTTTTTTAAGTTGGGTAGATTATAAACCCCCTCACCCAAAATAGATATTTTGTGTGTATTTTATATTATTATATTTATTATAGATTATTTTAAATATTGAATTACTTTAGAGTATTCTCTTAGTTAATTAGAAAATAAATTTCTTAGTATATTTACTTATGTAAATATTTATTTAGAATTATTTTTAGGCTATTTTAGATTTTTGGAGATTTTTCTAGAATTTTTAGGTAATTAAAAGATAGGGAGCCTAAATTTCTAGGACTTCCATGATTTACTATGAGTCCATACTTGCATATTATTTCTATTAAATATTTATTTTAAGTTAAAATATTTAATTATATTTTTCTGTAATTTATTTAGAATTTTAAGAAATTTATTTAGATTTTTAAAATTATTTAGGATTTATTTGGATATATATAGTCTTAATATTAGATAGATGATAATTTAGTGTTAATAGATATTAATAAGATTATATATAAATTATTTGTATTATCTTTAATTATATTTAAGATTATAAATTATTGAGATAAACTCAAACTCTATTTTAAATTAATTCAAATCCTGAGCCTACTAGGAAAGCAACTTCATGCATATCCTATCCTTATTTAAATTCATCATAATCCTATCCAAATTAACCAATCATAGTTGTATTCAATTAAGTAGTGTCAACCATTATAAATACCTCATCCTTCATATTTTTCTCCCCCAAATTCACCTCTTTTTCGTCCAAAAAGAGTCAAAATTCGTCATTATTTTAGCCTCATTTTCTAGTACTTATGATGACTTAAAAAGACGATATCTCCTAGCTCCGGACTCCAAATGCCCTCCAGTTTTTTTTGTTAGAATCATATAAAGGTTAATTTTTTGAATATATAAATTATTTTAATAATTTCAAAATCTATTTTTCTAGAAAATTCTAAAAGTGCCAGCTGTCCAAAATCAGACGCGTTTTGGTATTTTCGAGATTTCGGGAGATCCCGAACTTGGAATTATGACCCGTTTGAAGTTTCGAAATTTGACATGATAAAATTTCATAAAATTATTTTTACAGAATTTAATATGCAATTTTAATCTACTATAAAATTCGTGCAACGTAGACGTAAGTAGGAAACCACCAAAAACTATCATCTGTGCGCCCTTGTGGCCATAACTCTTTACCGACTTATAATTTAATAAAACCGTCGATTCCGGTGTTCATGTAGCATTAAAATCTATAGAATTCTATACATAAATCCAGGATTTGAGTTGGTTGACTTTTTGGTCAACGGATTGTCTCGATTTGCGTGCCACGGATCACAAATCCGTAAAGTTGACTTTCTTTGGACCAAAATTAGGGTTTAAAAAAAAAAGATAATAATAAGATTAAAAATACTATTTTAGGTTATTTTATTCAGAATTAAAATAAATTAAATGGAGGAACCTATTTACCCACTTTTGTAACCTAACTTGTTTAATTTATGTGACGGGTAGATCAGACGACGCCTTGAGTTGGGACTTCACCCTTTTCAGACCAGGCAAGATACCTTGCCAAATTGCTTACAGTATTTTGCATGATTAGTTTATTTCTGTATATTTATTACATTTCTGTTTATTCATTGCATGTGTAGTTTCTTTCAGTCATTACTATATATTAGATATGTTGACACACACATGACACTTAGTATCATGAAAGGACAATTATTAGGCGTATGGGCTTTTAACCACTCTGGTAAACTGTAGTATATAGTTTGCACTACGGGCGTATGTCGCGCTGGTCGCTACCCCCAGGTATGTCAATTTCTGTAGAGTCGCGCTGGTCGCTACCCCCGAGGTATGACGATTTCTGATGTCCACTGGCGGGTGTGTGAGTTGTGAGACTTAGATCGAGTAGCCTACCCTTACCCATACGTTAAAAAGTTTTTCTCATTTGCATTCATATAGATTTTCTTGTACAGCGTACTTATATATTTTCAAACATTATGCATGTTTACTGTATTCAAATTGGCTTGCTTCTATGTATCTTGTTACGTCCCTCTAAGGACCTGGCCCTTCCAGGTGTCGTTGTTCTTGAGTATTCGCAGGGGTGCAGATTCAGATGGTTACATATGTTTCGAGGATGTTTTCTCTTCGAGCCGTGATTGTTAGCTGGTATTCTTATATTGTGTTTGTTGAGGTGTACTTATATTATATCTTCTCTTACATTCGAGTTGGTAGTGAATTTGTTTCCACCCAACTATTATCTTTAGATACTTCTTATTAAGATCTAGTTATATAGATGTTGGTTATTTATTTATATTGATTATCTGTGGATGAGATTTAGATTGTACCATGTGACTTGTGATATATTTTATACCACTTGTGAATTTGATATTCATATTATAGCGTACGTATGGGTTATGGTTTCCATATATTAGAGTTACCATATCCATGCGGCTGGCATGCTTACATGTTCTAGTCCTATGTATTTTGGGACTTGGGCATGACAGATTACCCATAGGAAGAAGAACTAGGTTCATAGGAGGCCTATGATGAAAATTACATTGACTTTTGTCGCCAAATTTTAGAAAATTTAAATTTGGACCACTAGGTGTTTGTAGATTTTTTTAGTAATTTTAGGAGGTGATTCATGATTGGTACTGGTATACGTGTCCATAAATGGATATGGAGAGTGCGTATCATGATACACTATGATACGTATGGTTAGGTTGTGTGTTTTCAATGTATTAGTGCCCTTTTGTATCATATTTTATATTTTATACCAAATATAATGCTTATATATTAAATATCATAAGTTTTATATATTGTGATGTGTTCCATGTGTTGTGGGGATTGGTATCATGATGGTATGAATATTAGGCATTTTGGTACCATGGTTGTGAGTGTATCACGAGTATCACAAGGTCGTGCACTATAGGTGTTTGTGGATTTGCCTACACTAGTGTGTGTTGGTGAGTTGGTATCAAATAGTGTCATGAGAATTGGAGAGAGGGTGTGTACAAGTGTGTTACACTTGAGGTCATGAGTATGTGTGTTAGTGTTCCTTGTGTGGTGATGTATCAGTTAGTAGGGGTGATGTGGAGTGCTTTGCTTGTGAGCTACCCTTGTATATAATTTTGTACACTGTAGAATATGCGTTGTGAGGGTGATGGAAATATCTATATGTGTGTATACTTGGTTAGTAGGTATGGAGTAGTGCCAAATGGATGTAGGACTAGTGTGTATATGAGTGACACTTGTGTGCAATTACAAGCTCATGAGTGAGGGCATGATGTACAGAACCTGGGAACCTTGGAGTGCTTGTTACTTAAATATATAGTGCTGGGTACTTGAGGTCTGTGCAGTTGAGGGAGGGGGGAGGGGTAGAGGTATCCTGGTAGGGTTCAGTGAGGGGGAAATAGAGTTGGCAGCTGCCTTGGGCTGCAGTAGTGCTCATAATTTGGATGTACAGGTGCACAAATAAGGCATAATCGTATAATTAGAGTATAAGTGGAGAGTAGAGGTTTCACTACCACATTTCTAGATGAGATTATTTTGGTCATTTAGAATATTTATTAATTAGTGATTTAAATATTTATATTATGAGCTACTAATTATTATATTAAGTTGTGGTATTTAATTCTTTGTTAGTGGGCTAGCCTTTGATTATTTAGACTTGTCATTAGTGGACTCTCAGGAAGGAGAAGCTTTATGGCAAGCTTTTGAAGTGGGGGTTCTTTCTTGACAAGGTCGAATTCCTTGGGCATGTGATTACAGGTGACGGAATCTCAGTGGACCCAAAGAAGATTTCAACAGTGGAGTCGTGGGATACTCCGAGTTTAGTGGAGAAGATCAGGATTTTTCTGGGGCTACCAGGTTATTACCAGAGGTTTATACAGGACTTCTCCAGGATTGCAGAGCCGATGACAAGGCTGACCAGGAAGGATGTGGAGTTTGTCTGGACAGAGGAGAGTCAGGCCACTTTTGAGGAGTTAAAGAAGAGGTTGATGACAGCTCCAGTGTTGACGTTGCCATCGGGATTAGGTGGATTCACTATCTATAGTGATGCTTCGGGGAAGGGTTTGGGTTGTGTCTTGCAGGAGAATGGAAAGGTGATTGCCTATGCTTCCAGGAAAATTACGTCCTCATGAGAAGAATTACCCTACCCACAATTTGAAGTTGGCAGCGGTCAAATTTGCTCTAAAGCTATGAAAATACTATTAGTACGAAGAGCATGTGGAGATCTTCATAGACCACAAGAGCTTGAAGTACATATTTATCCAAAAAGAGCTAAACATGAGACAACGATGGTGGTTGGTGTTTATGAAGGACTTTGACATATTATTGCAGTACCATCCAGGGAAGGCTAATGTAGTCGCTAATGCCTTGAGCAGGTATCCAGTGGCTATGTTCTTGACTATGGACAAATATTTACTGGCCGATCTTGAGAGCTTGGGTATTGAGGTGCTGTTACCAGGTGTCGAGATACAGATGTGGGGACTGCAGATACAGTCAGAACTGATAGACATGATTTGAGCTACGCATTATGACGATGAGTCTCTGAGGAGCATCAGAGCATAGGTTCAGATGGGATTACCCGAGGATTTCACTATTGCTGAGGATGGATCACTACGGCATGGTACTAGATTGTGTGTGCCAAGTGGGACATTACGCGAGAAGGTTCTTTGGGAGGCGCATCGATCGTAGTACTCTATACATCCAGGTGCCAACAAGATGTATAGAGATCTGAGGGAGCATGTATGATGGTATGGTATAAAGCGGGAGGTGGCGCACTTTGTATCCAGATGTTTAATGTGCCAGCAGATAAAGACAGAGATGCAGAGGCCAGGTGGTTTACTTCAGCCTTTATCCATTCCCGAGTGGAAATGGGAGCATGTTACTATAGATTTTGTTTTGGGGATTCCGCATTCTCCAGGAGGTAAAGACGCGATTTGGGTCATTGTAGACATGTTGACCAAATCAGCCCACTTCTTGCCAATCAAAGTGGGGACGTCTATGGAGTAGCTAGCAGAGATATATATGCGACAGATTATCGGATTTCATGGAGTTCCTATTGTAATCCCCCTGATTTTCAAAAAAAATTAATAATTTGGATTTTTCACAATTTTCTGGAATTTTCTGGGAATTTTCTGTAATTAAATTCAGGTGTTTTAATTATTAAATAATTTTTAAATGATAATAAATAATATTAAAATATTATGAAAATAATATTTTATGATGTAAAATGAAAAACTGGACCTAGGGTAATTTTTCGGAAATTTATTGGACCCCGGAAGCATTTTAAAAGCCCTAAAAACTAAATAATTAATTAAACCAGAATAAATTGGGTTTATTTAAAATAAACCAAACCAAACCAATTTCTGAACCGGTTTAATTAAACCAAAATTCTTAGCGAGTCGGATCCGGGTCTAACCCAGACCCGACCCACTAACCCAGACCCGACCCGCAACCTTTGCATATTGGATCGGGCCGGATCCGCAGACCCGACCCGTCCGCCCAAACACGCACCCGTTAGCCCTCTCCTCTCCCAAACGCTCGACCCCGACCGTTGCTCTCCCCTCCGCCGGCCGTTACGCACTCGCCGCCGCTCTGGCAGCCGCGCCGCTCCGGCTTCCCCCAGCGCCGTCGTCCCTCACTCTTCCTCTCCCGTAACTGCCCGTCGGACACCGTCTCTCCCTCTCCCTCGACCTCTATAAAATCCCTTCCCCCGCCTCGATTTCCCCTCCTCCGGCTATGCCCTAGCCTCTTGCAACCAGTCCCCTCGCCGTGCCGCCCGCCCTAGCCTCACCGACGAACTCGCCACACCTCCAGAAGCCCTCCGCTGTTCCCCGCCCTCTCCTCCTCCTTCCTCCGCCTCCCGCAGAACCCGCAGCTGAATCCTCCACCTCCTCCATCTCCGTCCGCCTCGCCGTCAGATTCCGCCGAGCCCCTCGCCTCCGCCGTGCTCAGCCGACGAGCCGACGACACATCCCTGAGCCGCCTTCGCCGTGTCCGCCAACAGAAGACTCAGACACGGACACAGAAGCCTCTGACCCAGAACCCTAACCCTAGCTTCTATGGACTCGTGTCGGACACGTGTCGGATACGAAGAATACGCTGTTTTCGAGCCCTATTCAGGTACTCGTATCTCACTCCTCGCTACCCCAATTTCTATTCCGTTTGTTGCATCGCGTAGCCTGTATGACCCCCTCGGTGCCCGTGCAACCCGCTCGGTGCATCGCGTCCTGTGGTGATCGTGAACCGCGATCCAAAAACAGGAAAAACAATGCCCTGTTTTACCCCAAAACTGAGTACGCCTCGCCAAACGGGACGACTTGGTCGCGTGCGGTCTTCACCGATATGTGCGCGTCTTCGATACGGACGTGCGGGATTTCGCAGAAGCTGATTCGGATGTGCGTGCACACCGAAATCAATGCATATCCGCGGACATCGCCCCGTATTCGTCCTTTCTGAATCTCTCTGTAACTTAGTGTATACACGTCATCGGACTCATAGCAATACGCTGGTCCTGTGAGCCAATTTTGGTTCGATTCTGAGAACGTTTACAAAATCGCGTGTCGTGGGCCCCACAGGCTCCACTTGACGGGCGACTTTGTGATCGGCTCATCGGAATCCAATTCTGCAAGTTCCGTTGGGTTCATATCATCGTTCCTGACCTGTTGATACTAAGTTGGACTGATTTGGAGACCTTTGACCCTGGCACATTTTTCGGTGCAAAGCGGCTCACATTTGGACCCCGTTTTGCCCCGAAATGTCATTTTTGCCCTTGTATCCAAATTGGACTCAAGGACAGGCATTTCTAGCTGATTAATATTTTCTGAATCTGATGGTGATGTCTATATCAGCAACCGGAGTACTGCCTGCAATCTCCGCTGAAGCCAGAGCTACAATTGGAGTTGGAAATCTAGGCAAGTGTACCTTGCCATAAATTGCAGTATATTGATTCATTTTGTTCTCTTGATTTATTTTCTGTGACTGTTGTACATGCTCAACCCTAGGGCCGTGTGACTTGTTTAGCGTTCGATTATAGTCGGGTGCCAACACCGTACGCGGGGTTGTGCAATGTCAACTAGAGATGGATATCGTGATATTTACATTCTAGTACTTGCCATATCAAGTACGTTATACCCAGGACACCTGCCACGAATCATGAGACAGAATCTTCTTGAATATTCAAGGTGATTCTGTATAGGATACAGGTTTATGACTTATATAATTTACAAGCTTAGATTTTATCCTGACTTATTGCATTAGTTTAATCTTGCGTAACATGAACATTGAGAACTGTGACATGAGATTACATTGGGTGGGGAGAGTATTACCATATCAAGGCTGATTATATTATATATAATGTCATCTGGATGTGTCCTAGTCTCTGACACAAAGCTTTGGCACCAGTTCTGGCCCTTCGAGAAAATACTGCTATGGTTTCTTTGACACTGATCCTGTAGTAGTCTCAGCCTGAGTATGACTAATAACTCTCACTTGCATAACACTTAGCTGGTTTAAATTATTTACCTTATTGTTTCCTTTATTTCTGCACTGCATTTATTTTGGCTTGAGCTTTCTTGTACCTTGCTATGTCCCCTGAGGACCTGGATCCGGATTATGTCCCCAGGTTTAGCAGACGAGATCTACCCTGAGGTGTACGGAACATGAGCACTTCTCGGAACAGTACCAGTACCTGAGGATGAGGTGATCGCTGAGGACTTCTCCTGAACATTTGCTTCACGATGCTCAGTTATTTTGGCCAATAAACTCTTTATTTTCCTGTTTAAATGAACTTCTGTAAACATACTTAATATCGGGTTGTTCCCCGATTTTTAATTACTTGTAACTGGATGTTATTTATTTCTTTTGCTGATATTGCTATCTTTATTCTGTGGATGAGATTAGTAAACCCTGACTATTGTAATACAACTTAAGTATGCCCTGATGGATCCATTAAATTGGGTTTGTCCATCGGTGCGTGCTGCTGGCCATTGCTACGTGTCCAGTCCCTCGGTATTTTGGGACTGGGGCGTGACATGGTTTTTGTGGTGGCCCATGCAGGTCAACTACTAAATTGTTCGGTTCAGTTTCAACTTAGGGACCGAACATGCCTGCAATAAGAATAGGATAAGTTTTTAGGATCTCATCCACTTGCTTGAATTATTTTTGATATCTGTATCGTATTCGAACTAATTTTTGACTTGCATCTTGCTTTGATTCCTGTGCGCCTCTTATAGTTTATTTTGATACAGAGTAATGGATTCACAAGTAAACGACGGAACTCCAGCAAGAACACCAATAGGTTCTGAAGCCACCTACGGAGAAGATGAAGTGACGCTATTGAGTGGAGATCCCTCTACTCACCGAAGCAGCCAAGCAGATCATCAAGCTTCTAGATTTCGGCGTGATAACATTCTGCCCCCGCCGCAGTTCGTTCCACCGATGCCTATATTTCCATAAGGGCAGCTTATTGACGGGAAACAAATATTCCAAATGATCTACGCAATGATGCAAGCCCAGCAACAAATCCCAACTGAGGCCCATCATCGCGAGGCTGAGTACTTGAGGAACAGCATAGTAAATGCACTAGAGCAGGTCAACCTACCAGCTCGACGACCAATGACGGGCTCTATCACCGATTTCCGCCAGCTGAAGCCCCGTACCTTTTCTGGCAAGGAGGGACCAACAGAAGTTCATGAATGGCTCACCAACATTCGGCATCATTAGAAGCAGCTGAGCTTCCCCAGGAACATTGGATGACTGCCGTCAGAATGCAATTGAAGGACAATGCTCATCACTGGTGGCTATCCGAGGAGACCCGGCTTGGACCAGACCGAGTTACTTGGGAAGAGTTCTCCAGACTCTTCCAGGAGATGTATATTCTGGCTATCGCTCGATCAGAACTTCGGGACAAGTTTAATCGTCTCACTCAGGAAGCTATGACGGTGGAAGAGTACAATGCCGAGTTCATTCGTCTAAGTCGCTTCGCCCCAACATTGATCCCGACAGAAGAAGAGAAGGCCGAAAAGTTTTTCGACGAACTCAACATCGAGTTACAGAAACTAATTGGATCTGTCGCACCAACTTCGTACTCGGACGTCCTTGCTGCAGCTCGACGCATGGAGTGCGTCACCAGGAGAGAAACCAGTCTGAAGCGGCCTTCCCCATCAGCAACAGCCAGAGCACCACAAGAAGAAGCTGCAAAGAGACCTCACCTACACCAACAGCAGAAAGCAGCTACCCCACAAGTAATAGTCCTCTCTACTTGTCACTACTGTGGCAAAGCAGGCCATCTCGCCAGAGAATGCCGACGCAGGTTAGGACTATGCTTAGGATTCGGATCCAGACAGCATGCAGTGAGGGACTGCCCTGAGCATAGAGAAGGAGCACCAAGGGCAAACCAACAAGCTCTACCAGCACCAGGAGGATATCAACCAAGGCCACCCTTGGCACTTCAAGCAGCACCCTACCAGCAAGCCCAGCAACAGCAGAGGGCACCACCTCAAGGACGCGGCCAAGCTTTCGCAATGACTGTGGGAGACGCGCAGAATCATGGAGTAGCTAATGCGAGTAAGTTTTTGTAGTTCCGTTTCTAGCATTGCTATAGTTCGTGCCTGCTGGATCGTGACCCTAGGCTTGACCTAACAATTTTAACTTGCTAATAATTGATAACCTAGTGTTAACCTGAACTTGCCAATAACCTAGAATGTTTATAACTGATAACCTGATATGTTTTTGAAAGATAACCTGGTTTTCTAAAACTGTAATTTTCTAGATTTCCTACATTTGAGAAAATTGTATAACTTCCATTGCTTAGGAAAATAATTTTCCCTATGTGTTTAAACCCTCAACCTTGATTTTCTGATTCGAATAAATCTTGCAACCGTGTCATCTTTGTTGACCGGTTATTCTTTGATTGCGAGGACGCAATCCTCTTAAGGGGGGTAGATTGTAATCCCCCTGATTTTCAAAAAAATTTGATAATTTGGATTTTTACAATTTTTTGGAATTTTTAGGGATTTTTTTGTAATTAAATTCAGGTATTTTAATTATTAAATAATTTTTAAATGATAATAAATAATATTAAAATATTATAAAAATAATATTTTATGATGTAAAATGAAAAACTGGACCTAGGATAATTTTCCAAAAATTTATTTGACCCCGAAAGCATTTTAAAAGCCCTAAAAACTAAATAATTAATTAAACTAGAATAAACCGGGTTTATTTAAAATAAACCAAACCAAACCAATTTCTGAACCGGTTTAATTAAACCAAAATTCTTAGCGGGTCGGATCCGGGTCTAACCCAGACCCGACCCACTAACCCAGACCCGACCCGCATCCTTTGCATATTGGATCGGGCCGGATCCGTAGACCCGATCCGTCCGCCCAAACCCGCACCCGTTAGCCCTCTCCTCTCCCAAACGCTCGACCCCGACCGTTGCTCTCCCCTCCGCCGGCCGTTACGCACCCGCCGCCGCTCCGGCAGCCACGCCGCTCCGGCTTCCCCCAGCGCCGTTGTCCCTCACTCTTCCTCTCCCGTAACCGCCCGCCGGACACCGTCTCTCCCTCGACCTCTATAAATTCCCTTCCCCCGCCTCGATTTCCCCTCCTCCGGCTGTGCCCTAGCCTCCTGCCACCAGACCCCTCGCCGTGCCGCCCGCCCTAGCCTCACCGACTAACTCGCCATACCTCCAGAAGCCCTTCGCCGTGCCCCACCCTCTCCTCCTCCTTCCTCCGCCTCCCGCAGAACCCGCAGCTGAATCCTCCACCTCCTCCATCTCCGTCCGCCTCGCCGTCAGATTCCGCCGAGCCCCTCGCCTCCGCCGTACTCAGCCGACGAGCCGACGACACAGCCCTGAGCTGCCTCCGCCGTGTCCGCCAACAGAAGACTCGGACACGGACACAGAAGCCTCTGATCCAGAACCCTAACCCTAGCTTCTGTGGACTCGTGTCGGACACGTGTCGGATACGAAGCATACGCTATTTTCGAGCCCTGTTCAGGTACTCGTATCTCACTCCTCTCTACCCCAATTTCTATTCCGTTTGTTGCATCGCGTAGCCTGTATGACCCCCTCGGTGCCAGTGCAACCCGCTCGGTGCATCGAGTCTTGTGGTGATCGCGAACCGCGATCCAAAAATAGGAAAACCAACGCCCTGTTTCACCCCAGAACTGAGTACGCCCCGCCAAATGGGAGGACTTGGTCGCGTGCGGTCTTCACCGATATGTGCGCGTCGTCGATACGGACTTGCGGGATTTCGCAGAAGCTGATTCGGATGTGCGTGCATACCGAAATCAATGTGTATCCGCGGACATCGTCCCGTATCTGTCCTTTCTGAATCTCTCTGTAACTTAGTGTATACACGTCGGATCGAGACGAAACTTGTGCCATCAGACTCGTAGCAACACGCTGGTCCTGTGAGCCAAGTTTGGTTCGATTCTGAGAACGTTGACAAAATCGCGTGTCGTGGGCCCCACAGGCTCTACTTGACGGGCGATTTTGTGATCGACTCATCGGAATCCAATTCTGGAAGTTTTGTTGGGTTCGTATCATCGTTCCTGACCTGTTGACACTAAGTTGGACTGATTTGGAGACCTTTGACCCTAGCACGTTTTTTGGTGCAAAGCGGCTCACATTTGGACCCCGTTTTGCCCCGAAATGTCATTTTTGCCCTTGTCTCCAAATTGGACTCAAGGACAGGCATTTTTAGCTGATTAAAATTTTTGGATCTGATGGTGATGTCTATTTCAGCAACCGGAGTACTGCCTGCAATCTCCGCTGAAGCCAGAGCTACAATTGGAGCTGGAAACCCAGGCAAGTGTACCTTGCCATAAATTGCAGTATATTGATTCATTTTGTTCACTTAATTTATTTTTTGTGACTGTTGTACATGCTCAACCCTAGGGCCGTGTGACTTGCTTAGCGTCCGATTATAGTCGGGTGCCAACACCGTACGCGTGGTTGTACAATATCAACTAGAGATGGATATCGTGACATTTACATTCTAGTACTTGCCATATTAAGTACGTTATACCCAGGACACCTGACACGAATCATGAGACAGAATCTTCCTGAATATTTAAGGTGATTCTGTATAGGATACAGGTTTATGACTTATATAATTTACAAGCTTAGATTTTATCCTGACTTATTGCATTAGTTTAATCTTGCGTAACATGAACATTGAGAACTGTGACGTGAGATTACATTGGATGGAGAGAGTATTACCATATCAAGGCTGATTATATTATATATATTGTCATCTGGATGTATCCTAGTCTCTGACACAAACCTTTGGCACCAGTTCTGGCCCTTCGAGAAAATACTGCTATGGTTTCTTTGACACTGATCCTGTAGTAGTCTCAGCCTGAGTATGACTAATAACTCTCACTTGCATAACACTTAGCTGGTTTAAATTATTTACCTTATTGTTTCCTTTATTTCTGCACTGTATTTATTTTGGCTTGAGCTTTCTTGTACCTTGCTATGTCCCCTGAGGACCTGGATCCGGATTATGTCCCCAGGTTTAGCAGACGAGATCTACCCTGAGGTGTACGGAACATGAGCACTTCTCGGAACAGTACCAGTACCTTAGGACGAGGTGATTGCTGAGGACTTCTCCTGAACATTTGCTTCACGATGCTCAGTTATTTTGGCCAATAAACTCTTTATTTTCCTGTTTAAATGAACTTCTGTAAACAGACTTAATATCGGGTTGTTCCCCGATTTTTAATTACTTGTAACTGGATGTTGTTTATTTCTTTTGCTGATATTGCTATCTTTATTCTGTGGATGAGATTAGTAAACCCTGACTATTGTAATACAACTTAAGTATGCCCTGATGGATCCATTAAATTGGGTTTGTCCATCGGTGTGTGTTGCTGGCCATTGCCACATGTCCAGTCCCTCGGTATTTTAGGACTGTGGCGTGACACCTATTAGCATCATCTCGGATCGGGATAGTCGCTTCATATCCCACTTCTGGAGGAGTCTGCAGGCTAGTTTGGGAACCAAGCTCAAGTTCAGTACCGCATGTCACTCCCAGACAGACGGACACTCGGAGAGGACTATTCAGACTCTCGAGGATATGCTTCACACTTGTGTTTTAGATTTCAGAGGCTCTTGGGAAGATCATCTTCACCTGGTAGAGTTTGCTTACAATAATAGCTACCAGGCCAGTATCGAGATGTCACCATTTGAGGCTTTATATGAACGAAGATATCGTACTCTTCTATCTTTGGATGATGTTGGTGAGAGAGTCTTATTAGGGCCGGAGATGATTGTGGATGCAGCTAAAAATGGGAAGCTCATCAGGGATAGACTTCGGGTGGCGCAGGACAGACATCGGCATTGGACCGATAGACACCGAATACCTTTGGAGTTTGAGGTATAGATTTTGTTTGTCTTGCTTGCTATTATTTTATTTTAGGTTTAGTGTTAAGGATATTTTTTGTTCTAGGTTGGCGATCTGGTGTTCTTGTGAATTTTTTCGATACGGGACACTATTCGCTTTGGTAGAGGCTGGAAGCTTAGTCTACGGTACATCCGACTCTTCGGTATTCTTGTGAAGGTCGGTGCAGTGGCCTACAGACTAGACTTGCCGTCTGTACTGGAGGGAGTACATGATATGTTCCATGTGTCGCAACTGAGATGGTACGTGGCAGATCCTAGTCACGTATTGAATCACTCAGAGATCAAGGTGGGTCCGACTCTCAGCTACCTAAAGCAGCCAGTGGAGATTCTGGATTACAGGGAGAAGGTGTTGCGGAACCAGATAATTTTCTTGGTACGCGTCGCGTGGAGGCATCACTCTCCTGGTGAGTCTACCCGGGAGAGGAAAGCCGAGATGCGCGAGCGATACCCTTATCTCTTTGAGCTGTGAGGTATCATTCTTTCTTGCTCACCATAATTTCTTGTTGTAGTGCTAGTTCTTCCTTGAATTTCGAGGACAATTTTTTTTAAGGAGGGTAGACTTGTCACTACTAAATTTTTAGATGAGAATATTTTGGTCATTTAGCATATTTATTAATTAATGATTTAAATATTTATATTATGAGCTACTAATTATTATATTAAGTTATGCTATTTAATTATTTGTTAGTGGACTAGCCTATATTTATTTAGACTTGTCATTAGTGGACCCAATGGATTGTCATGACACATTGAGCTCAATATTAGACTAAGCCAATTAGACCCATTCTTTTAATTAATTAAGGAGATTAGATTAATTTATATTAATTTAGAGACTTTCTAATATAGTCCTTCTTAATTATTTCTTATAATTAACTAGTGGGGGTACATTGGGAAATTATTGTTGCTTGGGTAAGGGAAAAGAGGGGCCGGCCATCTATAGGGGGGTTCTCACTCTCTCTCCTCTTGATTTCATTCACTCTAGATCCCCAATTTAGTTTATCCCCAATTTACTTCATCCCTCCACCAAATTTAACCCAATTTATATCCATTTTCTCTTAATTTTATCATCTAAGAAGCACTGAAGCTTGTATTGCAAGGAACACTTGAAGGAGAAAGAATTGGAGATTGTGTCCAAATTGTGTCAATTGAGCTTTTCATTGAGAATTTATCTTCAAATAGGTAAATTATGAATCCAACCTTTAATTTAGACTCCAATTCATGCATTTAACCATTAGGAATTATCCCTTGGCTTAGGGCTACCCATGGGATCAAGAATTATGTTCATATGACTTGTATTATGAAATCTACATGGTGATTTGTGTCCAACTAGGGAGAATTACGAGATTGATACATCAAGTGTGTGTCATAAGACCAATTAGATCTAATTAGACTTAGATCGGGGTTGTGGGACTAAGTATGTGTCCATAATTGGACACGAGTAGAGCGTATCATAGTATTTTATGATATGGTGTGATACGAGGCTCATTTTGGAGAATTTGTATAAATACTCTTTAATTCCTATTATAGCAAGTTGTATTAGTTATAAAATGGTGTATTTGATATGTAGGAATGATTATTGTGGTGTATTGTGAGTTTTGACTCTCATTTGGATACGTATCATAGAGTATTTTACAAATGCACTATAAGTGTTTGGTTTTATGACTATTAGTGTGAGTTTTGTATTCTCTCAATATCAATTGTGTATATATTTATATATGTTAGAATATATATATCTATGCTCATATGATAATACATAAGTTATATCTATGTATTGGTTTGCATGTGTGGGTGTATGTGCATAGGTTAGTTTGTGTGCACATGTTAGTTTGTGTGCAATGTGGTCAGCAAGCAACTGGATTCAAGAAGTGTTGGGATGATACTGTATATATGGGTATGTGTGAGCCTGGATGGTTGGGTTAGAGTGAGATAGAGTTGTTTGTAGCATGCTGTGTTCACAGCAGATAGGAATATCAGTACTCAGGCACATAGAAACCCAGCAGCAGCAAAAATGAGTTACATTAGGCCAAGTTGAGTGAGGGGATATGGTGTATCAGTGTGCAGGTATTTACAATAAGATATGAGTGGTGTTGATTTAGGTGGGTTGTGTTGGACTGTGTTATCGGGTATGCTTTGATGTAAGGATCGAGAGGGGAAAACTTGGTGTTATAGTTGCTGTTATTGTTGTTGTTATGTATGGGGGTGAGGTTTGCGTTTGAGGCAGTGCACTTTTGTGTGCTGTAGTGAGTACAGTCGAGGGTTAAGGGTTGCAGTCAAGTGAGTTGGTGATGTGAGTTGTTCAGGTATACCTGCAAGGTTGTTACGCCCCAGTCCCAAAAATACGTAGAACTAGGACACTTAAGCATGCCAGCCGCATGGATATGGCAACTATAATATATAGAAACCAAAACCCATACGTACGCTGTAATATGAATATCAATCCACAAGTGGTATAAACCATCATAAATCATAGGGTATAATCTAATCTCATCCACATAAAATCATATATAAATAAATGACTAGTATCTATGAACTAGATCTCAATATGAGGTATCTCAAGATGACAATCGGATGGAGACAAATCCACTTCTGAACTAGAATAAAGAATAAGCAAGATAAATACAATATAAGTACCATAACTATCAACCACTGAGACTTGAAGAGAAGACCTCCTCGAAACATAAGTAACCAGTCCGGATCTGCGCTCCTACGAATACTCAAGAACACCTACACCTGGAAAGGGACCAACACTACCAGAAAAAGTCAAATTAGCGACGTCTAAAAACGTCGCTAAATAACCAAAAATTGTCGCTAATTTGGTTTAGCGACGTAATTAGCGACGTTTTAAAGTTGTCGGAAAAACCAAGTCGCAAAAAAAAAATGTAACGTTTTTTAGCGACTTTAATGTGTCGCAAAATTTAGCAACGTTTAGCGACGTCGAGTCACTAAATAGCGACGTTTATTAAAGTCGCTAAACGTCGTTGATTAGCGACTTATATAGCGACGTTACACCGACGTCTTTAATGACCTGGCTATACTGCCATGTCAGCAATTTGCGACGTATAGAAATGTTTTTAGCGACGTCATTAGCGACTTGTTACAGCATCGCTAATTAGCGACATATTTAGCGATGTAAGTGAATATCGCTAAACGTCGCTAAAAACGTCGTTAATTTTCAAAAAAAATAAAAAAAATTGCATGTCTGGGTTTACCAGCCCCCTTGGGTTCATTATCAGGTATATGATGGTAGTAGAAATAATTGAATAAAGAACACAGTAGCAGCACCAAGGAAACAATTTTAGTACACTGGGTAAATACAGGCCAAGTATCAGTCATCAGTTGTAAACCAAAATATGAATAATATAATAAAATTTGAAGAAAAGAAAGCATCCAGCAAATCTCATCGTAAACGTATAGAATATGGCAAATTTATATCCATACAATCGCATCCTAAATAATAAAAAAAATATAAATATCCAGTAACTAACTATACTACTGCGGATCTGCAGGAGGCTGACCACCGGCGCGCTTGAAGGATAAGAACTCCTCATACTCGTCCCGTGGAATTGACACCGATGTCGATGGAGAAGGCAGTGACGTCGGTGGAGTCTGTATCGATGTAGGCGCACAAGGAGACCGTGCCCGCTCCTAGTCTGCAAATCGCTGGTTGTAAGAATCCAGGGTAGATAACAGCCTCGTACTGCTATGAACCATTGAATCCTGCATCATCGTCAGCTTCTCGCCCATCGATAGCTGTGACGCCTGCAGCTCCATGATGTTGCAGTCATTGGAGGCTCTAATATCATTTGTCAAATCCCGTAGCTCCGTCATGCTGCGGTCGAGCATATCCAATCGTGCGATGAGCATCGGATCGTCCGCCTGCGGCTGGGGTGTGTGGAATGCGCAGCTGTCGGAGAGAAGCAATCTGACGGTCAACGGCCTTCTGGACTCTGGCCGACGACTGCGAGGGCTACGACTGCGTGGGGTGTGTGGAATACGCAGCTGTCGGGGAGGCCCTAGATGACTGCGTCGCAACCAGGGCACCATAGGAGCCTGTACCGTAGTACGTACCCCTCTAGAGACCACCAACTGCGGTCACCCATAGGTCATCCGCCGACGGAGATAGAGCGGGCTGCGATGAAGTACCAGCCTCTCCAGGTGAAGGTGCACTAGCAGTCGCCCGCTCACGTAGCCTAAGATACTCGGCCTAGAAAGGTTTAGAAACTCGATAATTGCTTAAGTTATATTAAAATTAACACAAAGTAAAGTAATACTTGGTGCTCCAATATGGCAGATCCCAGAATATACTCCTCTTCGTCCAGTTATGGGTGCGACCAAATCCGTCACACTTGTACCCCTTAGCAGGCTCTTCGATAACACTTGGTAAATCTTTTACCTCTTCCCATATCGTGCATTCGGGCCACCTTGGCGGTGGATTGGCCTTCTCCACAACTCCCTCACGAAAAGCATTCCGGTTCCTCCGGTACGGATGATCCTTCAGCAAAAATTGTCGATGACAATCGAAGAAGCACGGTTTGCCTCCGTGTTTCAAACGGAAAGCCTGAGTACGGTCCATACAATACGGACATGAGAGACGACCATGGGTGCTCCATCCCGATAACATTACATAGGCCGAAAAGTCGTTGATGGTCCACATAAGTGCTGCCCTCATCTGAAAATTCTGCTTTCTAGAAACATCATACGTGTTGGCACCTACTTCCCATAGCTGATTCAACTCATCTATTAAAGGCTTTAAATACACATCGATGTTCCTCTTCGGATTGTTCGGACCCGAGTTAATAACGGTTAGGAACATATACGGAGTCTTCATGCACATCTAAGGCGGTAGATTATACGGAGTGACGATCACAGGCCAACACGAATACTGGGAGCCCGAAAGTCCGAATGGGGTAAAACCGTCTGAGGAGAGCCCCAATCTGACATTACGCGCTTCCTCGGCAAAATATGGATACTCTCGATCAAATTGCTTCCATGCTTCTCTATCGGATGGATGATCCAATACTCCTTCGATCTGTTTTCGCCTGTGCCAACTCATGTTTTCTGCAGTCTCCTTAACCATAAACAATCGCTGCAACCGCGACGTCAAAGGCAAGTAGTGCATCGAATCGGTAGGCTTCCTTGCACCGACAGACTTTTCTCTAACAGTGGCCTTGTAGCGATCAACACTACAGAATCTGCACGCATCTTCATCCTTGTCGTCTTTTTAGTACATCATGCACCCGTTGCAATATGCATCAATTTTCTCGTATCCCATCCAAAGCGATCTCACCATCGTCTTAGATCGATAAAAGTCTTTAGGCAATTTTGCACCCTCGGGCAAGATCTCTATAATCAAATCGAGCAGTCGATTATAGCATTCTTGCGACATGTTAAAATCAGACTTGATGCTCAATAATCTTGTAACCACCTCCAACGGTGAATGATCCTCACAACCAGGATATAGTGGAGTCCTTGCATTCTCCAGTAACTCCATAAACTTTACAGCATCGGCATTCGGTGCCTCCTCAGCTGCATCATAATTGTCCAGATTGAAATTAGGTCCCGCCGTATCATAATTGTCCGAATTAAAACTAGGCCCCGCCGCATCATAAACCATGTTCACTAACCCGTCGTCGTAAGCATCATGGTCGTGGACATCCATATACGGTTCCACATAGGGATCCGACTCCGATGCTAGAGATACAAGTTTTTCGTGCCCGGTCCACTGATAGTAATTTGGCGTGAAGCCCTTCGAGTACAAATAATATGTGACTTTCACTTCTGGATGATATTTCATGTTGCGACATCTCACACACGGACACTTAATTTTGGTACCGTCCATGTACTGAGGGAACGCCTTGGCGAACTGCAGGAACTGTTGTACACCCTCAATAAATTTATCCCGCACACCGCACATGTCATCAAGATGACGGTTGTACATCTACGAACGATGACGCAGATAGTAATTCATATCCATTTCTAGATACTTCTGCAAAAATGACAGTATATATCATATAAATTATTACATATAGTGGTTTATCACCTAACTTCATAACTTAACCGTACTATAAAAATCATAACTGATATAATACATACTTTCATTTATCAAAGTCTAAAATAAGCAATATTCAAAACAACTGACCATTTATCAAAGTCTAAAATAAGGAATACTTTCATTTCATAACTGATATAATACATACGTTCATTTATCAAAGTCCAAGAGCCCTTGAAATGATAAACAGGGTTAACTAGTTCATAGTGATGTTTCTAAGCCACTTCTAGATCCATACTAGTTTATACTAGTCAATACTAGGTTAATACCTTGCTAAACTATGTCTTCTAGGTCGTACTAGGATATTCTGCTTTGAAATTAAGTACTCTACTATCCACACTGAGAGCCTATAGCCGCCTTGGCCAGGCACCTTGCACTTCATCCTTATACTTGCTCACTGGACTACAACCCAGTTAAGGGTTGTATTGGCATGCAATAAGTGCTTGTTACTGCCTTGCCATTGCTCAAGCATGCATGTGTTTGATGTTGCTCAAGTGTGCACCAACACTCTCCCACTGCAGAAGATGAATGGAACTAATCCCCTCCTCACAGTGCCAACCCGACACCATTACAACACATTGCCAGCTTGCCTAATGTACTAGGCCAAACTGAATTGAGTTCTGTTCCTGAAGCCTCATAGTTCAGTAGTGACACCCATACACAACTGGACTCTTCTACCCTCTCCCACATCAAGCACAGCTAGAAGACACTATGAACACCAACACAGATAACAGTAGCTATATATATATATATATATATATATATATAGAATAAGGGAGGTGAGATGGCACCTCACTCCCAAAACAAGGGTGGCGGTGACATGGCACAATTCCAACCACACATTTCATAATTGGCAAATTGCACTTAATCCCCTTCCCTCGTTTGTGTGGTTGTGATTGTGCCACATCACCACCACCCTTGTTTTGAGAGTGAGGTGCCACCTCACCTCCCTTATTCTCTCTCTCTCCCTCTCTCTCTCTCTATATATATATATATATATATATATATATATATATATATATCGAGATACACCTATATATGCATACACCACACCACCAGGCATAAATAGACAATACACCAATTTACATATACATATCATATTATACTCTAAGGCATAAATAGACACACACACACAACCACTAGTCTAATTCACAAACATTTGGTGTGCAACACTAAGATACTCTAGGATACATCCTCCATACACCACACCACCATGATACCAACCCTCAATTCACATGGACACATCCAATAGATCAAATATTGTATGTGTGTCAGTGTGTGTGTATGTGTCGTGCCTGTGGCAGTGTCAGTGTCAGTGTCAGTGTCAGTGTGACTGTGTGTGTGTGTGTCTGCGTCTGTGTGTGTGTGTCGTGTGTGTCTATCAGTATCTGTGTGCGTGTGTCGTGTTTGTGTGCGTGTGTCATGTCTTTCAAGTGTGTCTTGTGTCAGTGTCACATGAGAGAGAGAGAGAAAGATTACCTAGAGCTCAAGGAGGAGGAGGGGGATGCCGGAGTAGCCGCAGCCGTGGAGAGCCGGTCGCCGAAGAGGGGGGGGGGGCGGGGGAAATCGAAAAGTTTCAAAATTTTTGACAGATGGGAAAAAGAAAACTGAGCCCTAATTAACCAAAATTTAGCAACGTTTAGCGACATCAAATAACAACGTCGCTAAAATAAAAATTAGCGACGTCAAAGACGTCGCTAAATACGTTGCTAAATATTTTTGATAGATACGTCGTTAATTACGACGCTAAATGTCGCTAAATCAGATATATTAGCGACGTTTAGCGACCTTAATTGAACTTATACCGACTAATCTTTTAAAATTTTAATAAAAGTTGCTAAACGTCGCTAAATGTCGCCATTTAGCGACGTTTAGCGATTTTTTTTACGGAGTCGCTAATTTAGCGACGTTTTTACTAGGAGTCGCTAAAATACGTCGCTAATTCCGCTTTTTCTAGTAGTATAGGTCCTCAGAGGGACATAACAAGATACATAGAAGCATGCCATAAAGTAAATACTGAATAAATAAAGGGGTGTGCTAACCATCTAAGTGAATGCAATATGAGGACAACTTTGGTACGTATGGGTAGGCGTAGGCATAACGTCCAACGTCCTCTAGAGTGTGGTATCTGTAACGTCCATCATTCCGAATAATGAGGTATCTGTATATATATAACGTCCAACACTCTAAGGGACATGGTATCTGTAATAATATATACGTCCGTATCACTCCGAAGAGTGCGGTATCTGCAATAAAGGAGGTGGGTGTCCCATACGCCTACTAGTCGTCCTCCCCGTCCAATGATCTATGCATGTTGTATCTACAACACGCTTTAGCTACTACGCCGAAGTGCGAGTATCAGCGTCTTAACTTTGGCTCATATTCTATCGTTAGAATAATAGCCCAATCTTACAACCAAACAAGGATAATGATTGGGCCATCGTATCACGACAGTCTATGCTCCGCCTACTAATAACTGTTAAGTCTTCTAACATGCATCACTATTAGCAGTTATACCCTATCCATTGTACGACCTACACGTATATATGGCCAACCATATACGCAAGTCCGTACCCTACATGAGACTCACAACATGTGTAAGAAATGTGTCAAGGCCTGTGAGTCATACTAATAACTCCTCAACTTTAGGTAGATCTACTAGACACCAGGTCAGACATAAGTCCTAACGTCAACGCATTCGTTGACTGCACCCGAGTCTCTCTCGGATGTGCACAGTTATATAATCTAAAATAATAAACATGCAACTAAAATATATAACTAAATTTAAACAGTACAACAAAGGCAAGGTATACTTGCCTGGCAAGAGGGCTGCAAAGTGTAACGCCTAGATGTCAAACACCAAGAGTCAAAAACTACGGACTCTGAATGAACGTCTCTGGTTACTGAAATAAACATCATCAATGTTCCCAAAATAAGCAAATTAGCTAGAAAGCACTCCTCTTTCGTCCAATTTGGACACAGGGGCAAAACGGTAATTTTGGGTCAAAGCGGACTCCACATGTGGGCCACTTTGCACCGAAAAGTGTACTAAAGATAAAGGTCTCTAAATAGGATAAATTATTGGTCAAATAAACTCTAAATGTCAGTACAAACTCAATGGTATGTCCAAATGTGGATTCCGGTGAGCCGAACACAATTTCGCCCAAAAAGTCAACCGTGGGGCCCGCCAATAGGCAACTTGGTCAACTGTCTCAGAATCACGTGAAACTTGGGTCACAGTACCAGTGTGACACCACGAGTCCAATAGTGCAAATTTTGTCGCAATTTAAATAGCATGCACAAAAAGTGCAGTACTTTCACAAAAGTTGTGATACGGAGATTGTCCGCGGATACGGGCTGATTCTGACGCGCACACGCGTCCGAATCAGTTTCCGCAAACTCTCATGTGTCCAGGTATACTGTGCGCACCTTTTGGTACACTTGGTACACGACGGGACGGTCCCGTTTGGCGGGCGCGATATGTTTCACAATTTTTGGAAATCTGGAAAAAGTGGGTTTTCAGGGTTTTTCCAACGAATTTAATTCTACATACAACAGTTAATAATTTAATATAATTAACAAAAATTAAACTAGGTTAAGTGTTCTCCGTATATCAAAAAGAAAAATTGAATTCGGATCTCTGTGGTGGAAGATACGAATCCGGGAACATAGGTAGTCACCGCAGTTTTCTGCGATACCCAAAAGTTATCTTTTTTCGTCAACTTGGACTCTATTTTCGCCTAGGGTTACGCACTGTTCGAGGTCAACTATCATATAGATATTGAAGAGGGTTAAGTGGTGAACATACCGGTGAAGACGGGATCGAGTTTGGTTCAGCGAGGTGACGGGAAACAGGGCGTGACCACAGGTAAGTTGCTGTCCAAACTGTCAGTGCGCGGGGTTGCGCGGGGTCGCGGTCGTCGTACGGCGGTTCTGGGCTGCTTCCGACGTCTGGCTAGGCGGTCAGGGCTCGACGACCGGCGGTCAGGATCGATGGAAAGATGGAGAAGAATTAGGGTTAGGATTTGGTGAACGAGAGAAGTATAAATAGGAGAAAGAGAGGGATCGTGAGGTTTTGATCGCGGGTGAGGAGAGAAGCGAGCGTCTGCTGCTGCTTCTTATTCCAGCAGGCCGGGTCATGGGGGGAATTGGGGTCGGGTTTGGTTGTTAAGCGGGTAAAAATACAATCTAATAGGGAATGTTTTTTTTCTTTTTTTCATTTTTTTCTTTCATTTTTTTTTCTTTCTTTTTCTTTCTTTTTCTTTTATATATATATATATATATATATATATATATATATATACACACACACACACACACACACATAGAAAAATCTAGAATTTGTATTAATGCATACCATTAAGCTAGCAACTGTCCATGGGGTCTCCTATATGGAATAAATTAGAAAAAATTTATACCGGCTCCATAAATCTCCTAAATACACGAACACCTAAAATAAAAATTAAATAAAATATATTTCTCCTAATTAGCCACTAACTACTATAATTCATTAAATAATTAATTAAAAATAGTTAATAGGATTTTTTTAGAATTATGGGTTTTACATTCTACCCAACTTATAAAAATTTTGTCCTCGAAATTAAAACTAAGCCATGGTAGAAAGTCAAGGATGGTATAAGATTTGCATTGTTTAAAATGTAAGGCTAGATTTAAATGAGGGCGTTGTTGCGCGTTGCAAATTCCAAAGATCATGGAAAAATTCACATGAATGAAAAATAAGTTTCTTCAAGTGTCATGTCCAATGGTGTGGACACCTTAATGCACTTTTGCATAAAAATGCCCAACAATTAGAAAATTGTACAAAGATGGAAATTGGGTTAAATAATCAAAATTAACGCGCAAGGTGTTCTTGAGTTAATTAGAAGTACATGGGATAACATTAGGTGGGACACAAGGGTCATGGACATAAAGGGCTCAGGATAGAATATTATCAAAATTGGGTTATACGAAATGGGTCAAGATTGTGTCTCCAAATTCGATTGGAACGCACAAGGATACAAGTTGGAATTGATTTAGAGTTAAGAAATAACGTTCGCGCCGAATATTGTGCGACTAAAATGTAGCACAAGGAAGCTTAATTATAGGTTACGCAAATGTCAGAATAGATAGAAGGTATGTCTAAGACAAGGATGTGAAGTTGTAGGAAGACAGTGGCTAGTGTAGGGCTCCAGTTATCGAAGCAACGGTAAGGTGCGCTAAGTGATATAATATTGGAATAAAAATATCGTGTTCTATTTCTTCTTGGATTCAAACTAGCCCTAGTCTCACTATCTAAGCCAAGTAGGTCTAATCTTGGGTGAGGGAGTTTACAATCTAGCCAACTTAAAAATATGTCATCCTCGAAATTAAAATAAGGCATAATTTGTTAATCCTTCATGTACATAGGGCAAGTCAATCGCAATCTCTTTGCGATAATTAAAATCATAATCATATCCATCGCAGTCACTTCAAGGTTAAGATAATCACTGTTCTAATCAAAATTCAACCTATTGTAATCTCTTCTCACTTTTTCAAATTATCAATATCCAAATTTAAATTAAATCCATGTAACATCTTCAAGATTTAAATATGCATATAAATTTTACATCATTATCTTTCACTATCATAATCTCCGCTAGAAAATAATTCTAGTCCAATATTATTCCTATTTTTTACTTATAAATTTTGGTATTCTTCAAAATTTTAAATTCAATTCACATCCTCAATATTACAAATACGTAATCCAACAATCAATTTTTAAACTCTTAATTCAAATCATCAAATTGTTAAATTTTTTAAATTTAATCCACCAATATTCAAGTCTGAAATTCTATATTTATTCTCAAAATTTAAATTGATGATATACCTTCAATATTCAAATATTTAAATCATGAACTTAAGGTATAAGTATTTGGTCCGATATATCAAGATTTCCAAATTTATTGAATACTCATCATCTAACTCCTTCTTAAAAATTCTCCACATTTAAAATGACTTAATCTCTCAATCTAATCCTACTTGATCACAATCTAAAAGAATTTAACCTCAAATTAACAATGCGACTTCTACCCAACTTAGAATTTACTCATCTATCATATAAGGCTATATACTTTAAGAAAAATATTCTTTAATTTATTTACTCCCGTTATTCAATCCTAAAAATTTAACACCAATTATATCTTTTATGATATGCCCTTAATCAATTACAAAAGATAGTCACCAAATACTACGATTAGCCTATGGGTATATCTAGTACTATCTGTATATCAAACTTATAACAAGCACGAGGTTTCGTCTTTCCGAAATAAGGGAAGAAGGAAGACAATGAATAAGAGTTCAAGGGAAAGGTACTAGAATAGAAGTATAGAGATCAAGGCGATTAGAGAATTCAAAAGGGAATTGTCAAGGCAGTTGTGTATTAAAATCTTATTTTGGTAATTCCGATTTACATGCTCGTATCAGTATAGTTATGTAACTGATATGATCCGCTCAGACATATCTAGAGGGCAAGTACATGCATCTACTAGTCAATTATATATCTCAATCTACGTAAAGTATTATTGCGAAGGGCGAATCAAGCACACTATGGTTGATCAGACCGTAATATACTGGTTCTGAAATATATTATTGTAGCGCTCCAATAATACATATCATGAACAAGGTCGATAAAGAATAAGCTTGCAAAACTAGGCTATAGTAGCAGCATAAGTCAAGATAGTACAAAATTATAAATATGCTAGATTATGAAGAGAGAAATTATAAAATAATTCAAGTTCACAAAAAGATAAGACTCTACAATCTCTACAGTTGTCATACTAACTCCTTGTCTAAGTCGCTAGTCGACCACATAGGGGTATGGACCTCTAATTTCTATAGGCTGAATAAACACTATCGTCTTATGCTAGCATACAATTGATGTCATTCAGTTACACTTCCTTAATGGGTCCCGAGGACTATGTAATACTATGTTGTGAGGTATACTACCCAATCTTAAAACAAATAAACTACTACTGGGATAGTCTTAAGGGGAATCTACAAAATAACCTTGCAATGTAAATAAAGCAGAAGCTCTTATTGGGTTTTATGAGAAAATATCTTGGTACTTATTAGGGTCTCCTATTGCATTATATAGGTAATGGTTACCCTAAGTCTTAATCATAGTGCTCATAGAGCAAGTGTCAATAGTAAGAATGGAAAGTTACTGGCCTCAAGGGGGAGGGGATATAACTCGTATCGAGGTAGGGCTACAATTTACGCGATTTAAAACTAAGGGATAATTATCGGTCACCATCTACAAGAATAACTTAAAACTATCAAGTTCTAACTACCAAGCACAGAAATTCAAAATTTCAAAATCATAGAATAAAATCACTTGGTCTATAATCAGAGGTGTCAGGTGGCACGAGTTGAAAGATGAAGAAAAGAAGAACATAATTTAGTTATCGTACAATTAGCGAACATTAAGGTTGCAGAGGAACAAGATATAAAATTAAAATAGAGGGCCCTAGATAGCATCATGGTTTCTTAAGAAAATAGGGTATGCTAATCACTATGTCCGAGGTATGATCAAGGAAGATATTATATTTCTTCCTTTTGGCCTCCTATGGTACTGTCTGCTAATATCAAGACAAGCATCTAAATGTATAGTTCTATAATACTATCTCACTATAAAAGTTAGGGTTGGTCCTAATATTCGACCTTGGATTTCTAGTGGTCCCTCAATACTATGGTCAAACAATATGGTAAAACTTTTAGCTAACTCTAGTGGTGTCTATACTACCCTCAAGTCCTCATAATACATCAAGAGGTAATGGTCAACCAGTCTATAGGTAAGGGATGCTAGGGTCATTAAGTATTCTAACTAAGTGATGCGTCAATACTCTAGTCGTATTCTTAATAGAAAAGTTACCCTACTTATCATCTAACAACAGGGACTTCTATGTTCTAGGAGAGGCTATACTCAAGAACTATTAGGAAGCACATGAATCAAGCAGGATAAAATTATTCAAATAGAATGGATTGGAAGGAAAGCGAATCATAGTCAATTATGGATGAGATCCTATACTCTATTCCTAAGTACAGGCTTGCTCGGTACAGTAACGTAACCGAGACAATATGCTCTACCTGCATGGGCCACCACTAAAAATATGTCACGTCCCAGTCCCAAAAATACGTAGAACTATGATACGTAAGCATGCCAGCCGCATGGATATGGCAACTCCAATATATGGAAACCAAAACCCATACGTACGCTGTAATATGAATATCAATCCATAAGTGGTATAAACCATCATAAATCACAGGGTATAATCTAATCTCATCCACATAAAATCATATATAAATAAATGACTAGTATCTATGAACTAGATCTCAATATGAGGTATCTCAAGATGACAGTCGGATGGAGACAAATCCACTACCGAACTAGAATAAAGAATAAGCAAGATAAATACAATATAAGTACCATAACTATCAACCACTGAGAATTGAAGAGAAGACCTCCTCGAAACATAAGTAACCAGTCCGGATCTGCGCTTCTGCGAATACTCAAGAACATCTACACCTGAGGACATAACAAGATACATAAAAGCATGCCATAAATTAAATACCGAATAAATAAAAGGGTGCGCTAACCATCTAAGTGAATGCAATATGAGGACAACTTTGGTACGTATGGGTAGGCGTAGGCATAACGTCCAACGTCCTCTAGAGTGTGATATCTGTAACGTCCATCATTCCGAAGAATGAGGTATCTATATATATACAACGTCCAACACTCTAAGGGACGTGGTATCTGCAATAATATATACATCCGTATCACTCCGAAGAGTGCGGTATCTGCAATAAAGGAGGTGGGTGTCCCATACGCCTACTA
Source organism: Iris macrosiphon (assembly GCA_036927795.1). Classification (NCBI taxonomy): domain Eukaryota; kingdom Viridiplantae; phylum Streptophyta; class Magnoliopsida; order Asparagales; family Iridaceae; genus Iris; species Iris macrosiphon. The sequence continues at coordinate 126,913,963 of JAYESA010000018.1, forward strand.
GTCATCCTCCCCGCCCAATGATCTATGCATGTTGTATCCACAACACGCTTTAGCTACTACGCCGAAGTGCGAGTATCGGCGTCTTAACTTTGGCTCATAGTCTATCGTTATAACAATAGCCCAACCTTACAACCAAACAAGGACAATGATTGGGCCATCGTATAACGACAGTCTATGTTCCGCCTACTAATAACTGCTAAGTCTTCTAACATGCATCACTATTAGCAGTTATACCCTATCCGTTGCATAACCTACACGTACAGGTGGCCAACCATATACGCAAGTTCGTGCCCTACATGAGACTCACAATACGTATAAGAAATGTGTCAAGGACTGGGAGTCATACTAATAACTCCTCAACTTTATGTGGGTCTACTAGACACTAGGTCAGACATAAGTCCTAACGTCAACGCATTCGTTGACTGCACCCGAGTCTCTCTCGGATGCGCACAGTTATATAATCTAAAATAATAAACATACAACTAATATATATAACTGAATTTAAACAGTACAACAAAGGCAAGGTATACTTGCCTGGCAAGAGAACTGCAAAGTGTAACGCCTAGATGTCAAACTGTCACGACCCGCACCCGATTTAGGGGCACGAGTGCGTGGGTACATCCAGCCTACGCCGCAGTGTCGGCGGTAGAACGCTGTCAAGGTCTTGATACTATCTAGCTAATGTCACACAAACATCCAATCTCCATAAGGAGGCACGGATGACACAAATAAACGAGCACATACTCAATCACATGATTACAGCATGATAAGATAACGAACAGAAATTAAATACAACACAAGTCCAAAAAGTAATATACTAACTCAACAATATCCAAGTTTCATCAAAATGCCGGAGATAAATCCGGTACCAAAAAGTCTACTTAAAGAACTAACAAAAATATAGTAATTTCGGCTAGGCTTCCCGGAATCACAACTAACTACCAAGTCTGCAGCTACCCACCATATGGTCCAAAAAGTGTCGGACAGCGGTCCTCTAAGGCATAGTCTGAAAAAATGTTTCCAGTCAGGAAGGAGCAAAGCACAATCTCAAATAACAGTTCCATTAAATTGATAAGGACTATAAAGTAATAAACATGTGATGCTAGCTACTGAGAAGACAGTGAAATAAATACAATGGCAATTAAAGAGAGACAGGCAATAGATAATATGATATAGTCAGTGCATGTATGAAAATGAAAGAACAAGGAACAGCATCATATACGGGTGATGTAGTATATGATTTAAAATAGGGAAATGTAATCTATTCTAAGTGTTTGAAATAGTAGTTTCCAAATGTGATCGGCTTGGGAACATGTACGATAGCTACAGGGCCTGGCTAATCATGGGTGAAGAGCATGATTAACACTTACATTGTTCTACACTACAATAAGAGGTTATGATCACATTTTTTACTAACTACTTCCCCGCCCCCAACTAGTACTGTGGATCCAACCATGACACGTCACGATACACGAGCAAGTCCAATCTATCATGTATGATGTCTAATATACATGTCGTGTACAATGTCAATACGATAATCATTGTAACATCTCATGACTGCAGATCCAAGCTATACTAGTCCGTGTAGCACAGTGTCAAGGATTCAGTTGTAACATTTCAAGATTATTGAATTTATAGAAATTATCAAGAAATTGGAAATTATCAGAGAATGTACTTGCCTTGGGTCCTTAGCTGGTAATTTTTGGTGTCCTGTTCCAGAGTATCCCCTGGGTGAAACAACAGTCCTATAACATATCACAAATATAACACTTGTATCAGATGCTACACTAACACACAATAGAATTACGCTGGCCTCAGGGCTATGCCAGGCATGGCTCTAGTCAACTAGGGTCATCTAGTAGGGATACGTAAAACACATTACACTTATTAATACTTACAATATTTTATACATGCACCAATTTAAATGTATTTACAATATAGATATATATGCCTTTTAAATACATATTTGATTTATACTAGTTGAACATTATGTATGTATACTCATATATATGCCAAAAATACATTTTAGAATATATATATATATATATAGTCAATATTATCATTTAAATATACTAATACTAATACACCAAATTTAAATTTATACTATGTATATTAGGAATATAATAAAAGCATGTACAAAATATATATTTTTATACATATATACAAATTATATATGTTGAAAGCATATACATAGTATATACAAAACATAGATATATATATCAATTTATACAATACCAATAATGCATATACTAAGTACGTATTTATATTTATATCAACCCTGTTAAATATATACATATACATTATTCTTTAATTACTCATACCTATTAACAAAAATACGCACTAAATACGTACTAAAATATATATTAGTTAATACTAACACGTACATATATATACATCTATTAAAAATACGTATCTAATACACATTATAAGAAAATACCAATATACTTACATTTATACCAATTAATGATTACATATATATACTAAATATATATATATAAATACATGTATACCCATTTTATATATAAAAATATATTAAGTATACCAATAAATAATTACCTACATATTCTGAAATCTACATATACATTAATTAATTAACTATTCTATATATACATCTATTATATATATACCCATATGTATATACGTATATATATATATACGTATATATACATATATATACATATATATATATATATAAAAGAAGAAGGAAGGGGAGAGAAGAGAATTGCTTACAGTGGCTTGGGGTCCTGGCCGGAGTACGGTCGGAGGGCCGCCGGAGTTGGCGCTGACCGCCGGAGAGGTGTACACAGAGGGGGAGTCGGGCTGCACAGAGCACGCCGTCGGTGAACAGTAGTTGCGGATGTTTCCCCCCCCCCCCTTTCTCTTTTGAAATTTCAAATTCAAAGAATAAAAGAAGGAGAAGAAGAAAGGAAGAAGAAGAAGAAGAAAGGAAAAAGAGAAGAAGGAAGGAGAACTCCCACGTTGGAGAGAGAGAGAGAGAATGTGGAGGCTTGAGGAGGGTGGGTTTACCTAGGTTTTTCTTGGGATTAGGGTTTGATGTAACATGTCATTATATAGGGAGAGAGGGTGTTGGAATGAAGGGTTGTGATTGACCCTGTAAATGAGGGGTCCAGATTGGACATGGAGAATTTCTTCATGTGGGTGAGGGTGTTGACTAGTCAATGTTGGACTTCTCCATTGGTTTAAATAAATGGGTGTTGACACAAAAATACAAATTTACAAATTAGCCCCCTTAAATTTGGGTATTTGCACAGACACATGAAATAACAAAAATTTGGCGGGCGATTTGGGGTCCGGTGTTTTGTAGGGTTAGGGGGCGCTGTATGATCGGTATGGGCTCAATTAGCAGGGCACTGGAATTAAATTGGGATTTCAGAATTGGTTTAAATAGTATACTCAATTTAATTAGAAGTAAAATGCAAGTTGTGTTCTAAAAATAAGTAGGAGTACATGGGACCAAAATCAGGTCAGGTCATCAATACCAATAATGAAGTAGACTCAGAACAGGATATTACCCTAATTTGGGCCGCACGATAAATAGGTCAAGATTGTCTCCAATTTCAATTGGAACGCACAACGATACAAAATAGGGATTTATTAAATAACGTCCGCGATGATCTTTGTGCGGCCAGAAATAATGCACAGAGAGCATAATTATGAGTTGCAAAAATAGCAGAATGGAAGGCGGGCATGTCTAGGGCAAGATGGTGAGATTTGTTGGAAGACAAAAGTTAGGGTAGCACTCCAAATATCGAAGCAAAGGCAACGCGTAATAATTAATTAAAATACAATAATTAATTATAATCTACAATAAATAAATTCTAGATAAAATAAATAATTACAGAATTCCACAATTTGGATAGGTGGTCATCTACTGGACTCCTAGGTCAAGTCTTCTAGCTCCAAAACAAATGAACACTGTATATAATTATATTTAAATTACACATCACACATATTTATTTAAAATCAAATATACTATCATGCAATTAATTAATTGTAAATACCATAATATTAAATATTATAAAAAGTCAAAAATACCCCCATTTTCGGAATGTGGTAGTGACAAGTCTACCCTCCTTAAAAGAATTTTGTCCTCGAAATTTAAAATCCTCATAGTAGCATTTAATCATACACCTCAATTTTAAATTCATCAACCATGAAATCAGTTAATAATCCACAAGGTCCTTTCACAATTTTTTCAAAAATTCTGAATTATTTGCATTCCTGAAAAAAATCCTCGAAATAGAATCAAAGTCCATTTTTTGTCAAAATTTCCTTGAAAGTTTTTAGTTAATAATTCAATACTCGGAATTTAATATCCACTCCTCTAATTTGATTTTTATTAATGCACAATTATAAAATGTAATCTCGTCTCACAAGTTTGAATTTAAACATTTATCCATCAAAATTTTATTTTTTGATTTCCTCTTCCTCAAAATACTTAACAATACGATACTTAAGGATTCTCCAAATGTGACATCCAAATATAAAGTTCTAAAATTCATAACTTGCAATTAAATAAAAAAATTGATAAATCTCCCAAAATTTCCAAATTTATAACCAATTTAATCATGTCATAATCTTCCTGGAATTAATAAATCCTAAATTCTGCCATGTTAAATTTCTTGGCCCTTTGTTTAAATCGATGTTTATCCTCGAAGTTTTTAATCATCTGGTTAATCATCTTGTCTCTCCTGTCAAGTCATAACTCCTTTATGAATCTTCGTCATGGTTAAACCCCAATAATCATGGTCTAAAAATCTATCCTATAATCATACAACATGCAACCTAAGAAGAATATGTACGGTCATGGTGTCTTTTGTCATGGTATTTCAGTCTCTGTATCAGGGTGTGCTACTAACTACATTATAACAAGAATCATGCATACAACTATTGTACTAAGGTATCAGTCAATCAATCAATCAAATAGATAGGAACAAAAGGAAGGAAAGAACAGAAACTGCTAACACATTACCTGCATTATCGGTCTCCTCGACCGTCATCGCAAATGCCCGCCCTGCTGGGGTGGTTCCCTTTGCGGGTGCTGAGCAATATACGGTTCCACAGGTAGCCTAACTGGATTTCTATAATCTGAAGTTGCACGCTGGCCGGGAAGATAAGGGGCTAGAAGACAATCCCTTACTCGATGTCCTGCAGCGCCGCAGTGCAAACAAAGTCCTAGTCTCATTCTACAGCTCTCCCAAAGGTGACATGGCTTCTTACAGAAATGACAAGTCTGCTGTGTCTCTCTTGGAGGCTGTTGCTGATTCTGCTGAACACGGACTGGTGCCTGGTACTGTTGTTGATACTGATACGTCCATGGATGTTGTTGGATAGGAACTGGTGCTAGGTACTACGGTGGATGCTGAAATGTCCTTGGTTGTTGCTGAATATGAAATGGTACTTGGTACTGCTGTTGGTGTTGAATACGGGGATGCTTGGCTGGTCCTGTGCTATCATTCGTATCTCCAAAAGTATTGTGACTCCTCTTAGGCCTAAGATCCAGATCCTCTTCTGCGATCTGAGCATCCATCAAGATAGCCTCATAGGTAGCGGTACGACGACCAGAAGTGTGTGACCTAATCTCTCTCGTCAGCCCCTTTCTAAATTTTCGGGCTCGATCTCCTGGGTCTCGAATCATAGACGATGCAAAACGGCTCAATCTACAGAATTCTGCAGCGTACTCGTCGACCGACATGTTTCCTTGAACTATGTCATGAAACTGACTTTCCAAGGTTCCCAATGCCACGTCGGGAAAGAACTTCTCCTTGAAGAGTTCCTTGAAGGTCTCCCAAGTAAGTCCTTGCGCAGTAATTCTCGGCTCCGTGTGATACCACATGAGTGCGATATCGAACATCTGACTGCCAGCGGCTTCTATCTGCAAGTTCTCCGGAATCTGGGTCAATCGCAGGCTCCTTTCTATATCCTCTAGCCAGTCGTCAGCGTAGAGTATCCCTTCGGTACCTTTAAACTCTCGAGGCATCATCCTCTTGAAATCCACTATAGTGCCTGATCTCTGCTATTGCTGGCCAGGAAACTGCTGGTACTGTGCTACTCTCTCCAAAGCTTGGAGAGTCACTTGATGAGCATTCTCCATGTTTTCTCTCATCATCTCGGTTTGTGCCTGGTGCGCTTCTGCTTGCACCCTCTGAGCCTCAGCTTGAACTCGCTGAGCGTCTGCCGTCACTCTCTGGGCATCTACCATGCCTTGGATCAAGGTAAACATCTGCGTCCCGTCAATGGGCAAACCTCCAGGAATCGGAGTCGGTGGAGGTGGAAGGTTGTCCGTCACATCTGCGGCAATCCTCTGAACAGGTGGAGGAGGAGGATCACCTACGTGCATCGGAGATGTAGGAGGAACTACGGCTGTCTGTCCATCAGGTGGAGAGGTGGCAGACCCCTCTAAAGCTGATGTTCCCGCTCTCATAGATCGTGTCTGCGGCGACATCCTGAAGACAGATCCCAAAGAATCAATTTAGGCAAAATGCGATATCATCAAGGAAGGACATTATAGTTCTAAAGAAGCAACATCCAAGATAAATAGGTTGAAAGAAAAATCCTAGTTGTGATTGCACAGGTCAAAGATGCATCCAAGGTTGATACCTCTAACCCCTTAGGTACCACAGTTCTATCACAAGCACACTCACTGCTAGCTTCCTTACCTACTGCAATCGCTGATACTAGTTATTCCTATCACTAAAGTGCATAACAATTATAACACACTATACCAAGTACTGCTCTCTCTAATACAATCCTAGATGAACACCTAAGCCAGTTGGCAGTGAAATCTCAATCATGCTCAAGCCAACATACCCTTACATATGCACCTCATCTATTATATACTAATATATTTCTCCTACTATAAAATCCTATCCTCAAATAAAATTCCTCAAATAACTCCTCGAATAAATTTTTAAAGTAAAAGCATACACTTTCCTCAAGACTAATTATCTAAATACTGAAATGAAAATTTAATCACTCAAAAATCCTTACAGCTTGTTTAGGTTCGTCAAATTGAATCTGAATTCCTCAAAAAGTTTTAATGACAATATTTCACTTCTCAAAATTCAAAAATTAAAAATTTACTTTCAATCCTCAATTTAAAATTTAAATCCGTATCTTGTAGTCCAATAGCCCTAGTGTTATCTTTCTCACTGTCCTCATCGACGTGTATCATCAAATAATACCATAAATTAGTCTACAAATTCATCTTGATATGAAATCAAACCCTACAATGGAACTAAAATCCTAACTTAATAACTAATCAAAAATCAACAAGTGAGAATGGACGGAACAAGGGAATGATTTTAAATTGAAAATTATAACAAGATTCTCAGGGGTCATCCCAGGAATCTCTCAAGGAATTGTGATTGAGTATTCGCTCTCGTCCTAGTATCCTATATCCTAGATCCTATCGCAGGTACGCAGTAGTGTAACAAAGATGCCACACTACCACGACATCGTACAACTTGTGAAGTCTGACCTGCATGGGCCACCACTAAAATGTGTCACGACCCGCACCCGGTTTAGGGGCACGAGTGCGTGGGTACGTCCAGCCTACGTCGCAGTGTCGGCGGTAGAACGTTGTCAAGGTCTTGATACTATCTAGCTAATGTCACACAAACATCCAATCTCCATAAGGAGGCACAGATGACACAAATAAACGAGCACATACTCAATCACAGGATTACAGCACGATAAGATAACGAACAAAAATTAAATACAACACAAGTCCAAAAAGTAATATACTAACTCAACAATATCCAAGTTTCATCAAAATACCGGAGACAAATCCGGTACCAAAAAGTCTACTTAAAGAACTAACAAAAATATAGTAATTTCGGCTAGGCTTCCCGGAATCACAACTAACTACCAAGTCTGCAGCTACCCACCATATGGTCCATAAAGTGTCGAACAGCGGTCCTCTAAGGCATAGTCTGGAAAAATGTTTCCAGTCAGGAAGGAGCAAAGCACAATCTCAAATAACAGTTCCATTAAATTGATAAGGACTATAAAGTAATAAACATGTGATGCTAGCTACTGAGAAGACAGTAAAATAAATGTAATGGCAATTAAAGAGAGACAGGCAATATAAAAAGATAGGCAATAGGCAATATGATATAGTCAGTGCATGTATGAAAATGAAAGAACAAGGAACAGCATCATATACGGGTGATGTAGTATATGATTTAAAATAGGGAACTGTAATCTATTCTAAGTGTTTGAAATAGTAGTTTCAAAATGTGATCGGCTTGGGAACATGTACGATAGCTACAGGGCCTGGCTAATCATGGGTGAAGAGCATGATTAACACTTACATTGTTCTACACTACAATAAGAGGTTATGATCACATTTCTTACTAACTACTTCCCCGCCCCCAACTAGTACTGTGGATCCAACCATGACACGTCACGATACACGAGCAAGTCCAATCTATCATGTACGATGTCTAATATACATGTCGTATACAATATCAATACGATAATCATTGTAACATCTCATGACTGCAGATCCAAGCTATACTAGTCTGTGTAGCACAGTGTCAAGGATTCAGTTGTAACATTTCAAGATTATTGAATTTATAGAAATTATCAAGAAATTGGAAATTATCAGAGAATGTACTTGCCTTGGGTCCTTAGCTGGTAATTATTGGTGTCCTGTTCCAGAGTATCCCCTGGGTGAAACAACAGTCCTATAACATATCACAAATATAACACTTGTATCAGATGCTACACTAACACACAATAGAATTACGCTGGCCTCAGGGCTATGCCAGGCATGGCTCTAGTCAACTAGGGTCATCTAGTAGGGATACGTAAAACACATTACACTTATTAATACTTACAATATTTTATACATGCACCAATTTAAATGTATTTACTATATAGATATATATGCCTTTTAAATACATATTTGATTTATACTAGTTGAACATTATGTATGTATACTCATATATATGCCAAAAATACATTTTAGAATATATATATATATATATATATATATATATATAGTCAACATTATCATTTAAATATACTAATACTAATTCACCAAATTTAAATTTATACTATGTATATTAGGAATATAATAAAAGCATGTACAAAATATATATTTTTATACATATATACAAATTATATATGTTGAAAGCATATACATAGTATATACAAAACATAGATATATATATCAATTTATACAATACCAATAATGCATATACTAAGTACGTATTTATATTTATATCAACCCTGTTAAATATATACATATACATTATTCATTAATTACTCATACCTATTAACAAAAATACGCACTAAATACGTACTAAAATATATATTAGTTAATACTAACACGTACATATATATACATCTATTAAAAATACGTATCTAATACACATTATAAGAAAATACCAATATACTTACATTTATACCAATTAATGATTACATATATATACTAAATATATATATATAAATACATGTATACCCATTTTATATATAAAAATATATTAAGTATACCAATAAATAATTACCTACATATTCTGAAATCTACATATACATTAATTAATTAACTATTCTACATATACATCTATTATATATATACCCATATGTATATACGTATGTATATATATACGTATATATATATATATATATATATATATACATATATATATATATATATATAAAAGAAGAAGGAAGGGGAGAGAAGAGAATTGCTTACAGTGGCTTGGGGTCCTGGCCGGAGTACGGTCGGAGGGCCGCCGGAGTTGGCGCTGACCGCCGGAGAGGTGTACACAGAGGGGGAGTCGGGCTGCACAGAGCACGCCGCCGGTGAACAGTAGTTGCGGATGTTTCCCCCCTTTCTCTTTTGAAATTTCAAATTCAAAGAATAAAAGAAGGAGAAGAAGAAAGGAAGAAGAAGAAGAAAGGAAAAAGAGAAGAAGGAAGGAGAACTCCCACGTTGGAGAGAGAGAGAGAATGTGGAGGCTTAAGGAGGGTGGGTTTACCTAGGTTTTTCTTGGGATTAGGGTTTGATGTAACATGTCATTATATAGGGAGAGAGGGTGTTGGAATGAAGGGTTGTGATTGACCCTGTAAATTAGGGGTCCAGATTGGACATGGAGAATTTCTTCATGTGGGTGAGGGTGTTGACTAGTCAATGTTGGGCTTCTCCATTGGTTCAAACAAATGGGTGTTGACACAAAAATACAAATTTGCAAATTAGCCCCCTTAAATTTGGATATTTGTACAGACACATGAAATGACGAAAATTTGGCGGGCGATTCGGGGTCCGGTGTTTTGTAGGGTCAGGGGGCGCTGTATGATCGGTATGGGCTCAATTAGCAGGGCACTGGAATTAAATTGGGATTTCAGAATTGGTTTAAATAGTATCCTCAATTTAATTAGAAGTAAAATGCAAGTTGTGTTCTAAAAATAAGTAGGAGTACATGGGGCCAAAATCAGGTCAGGTCATCAATACCAATAATGAAGTAGACTCAGAACAGGATATTACCCTAATTTGGGCCGCACGATAAATAGGTCAAGATTGTCTCCAATTTTAATTGGAACGCACAACGATACAAAATAGGGATTTATTAAATAACGTCCGCGACGATCTTTGTGCGGCCAGAAATAATGCACAGAGAGCATAATTATGAGTTACAAAAATAGCAGAATGGAAGGCGGGCATGTCTAGGGCAAGATGGTGAGATTTGTTGGAAGACAAAAGTCAGGGTAGCGCTCCAAATATCGAAGCAAAGGCAACGCGCAATAATTAATTAAAATACGATAATTAATTACAATCTCCAATAAATAAATTCTAGATAAAATAAATAAATACAGAATTTCATAATTTGGATAGGTGGTCATCTACTGGGCTCCTAGGTCAAGTCTACTAGCTCCAAAACAAATGAACACTGTATATAATTATATTTAAATTACACATCACACATATTTATTTAAAATCAAATATACTATCATGCAATTAATTAATTGTAAATACCATAATATTAAATATTGTAAAAAGTCGAAAATACTCCCGTTTTCGGAATGTGGTAGTGACACAAACACCAAGAGTCAGAAACTACGCCTCAGAATGAACGTCTCTGGATACTAAAATAAACATCACCAACATTCCCAGAATAAGCAAAATAGCTAGAAAGCACTCCCCTTTCGTCCAATTTGGATACAGGGACAAAATAGTAATTTCGGGTCAAAGCGGACCCCGTATGTGGGCCACTTTGCACCGAAAAGTGTGCCAAGGATAAATGTCTCTAAATAGGACAAATTATAGGTCAAACAAACTCTAAATGTCAGTACGAACTCAACTGTATGTCCAAATGTGTATTTCGGTGAGCCGAACACAATTTTGCCCAAAAAGTCAACCGTGGGGCCCGCCAATAGGCAACTTAGTCAACTATCTCAGAATCACGTAAAACTTGGGTCACAGGACCAACGAGACATCATGAGTCCAATGGTGCAAGTTTTATCACAATCTGACGAGCGTGCACAAAATGCGTAGGACTTTCGCAAAAGTTGCGATACAAGGATTGTCCACGGATACGGGCTGATTTCGACGTGCACACGCGTCCAAATCAGTTTTCACGAACTCTCACTTATCAGGGTACACTGCACGCACCTTTTGGTACACTTGGTACACAACGGGGTGGTCCCGTTTGGCGGGGCGCGCTCTGTTTCATAATTTTTGGAAATCTACAAAAAGGGGGTTTTAGGGATTTTTTAACGAATTTAATTCTACATACAACAGTTAATAATTTAATATAATTGACAAAAATTAAACTAGGTCCAGTGGTCTCTGTATATCAAAAAGAAAAATCGAATTCGGATCTCTGTGGTGGGAGATACGAATCCGGGAACATAGGTAGTCACCGCAGTTTTTTGCGATACCCAAAAGTTGTCTTTTACCGTCAACTTGGACGCTATTTTCGCCTAGGGTTATGTGCTGTTCGAGGTCAACTATCATACAGATATTGAAGAGAGTTAAGTGGTGAACGTACCGGTGAATACGGGGTCGAGTTTGGTTCAGCGTGGTGACGAAAAATAGGGCTTGAACACAGGTAAGTTGCTGTCCAAACTGTCAGTGCGCGGGGTTGCGCGGGATCGCGGTCGTCATGCGGCGGTTCTGGGAGGCTTCCGGCATCTGGCTAGGTGGTCAGGGCTTGACGGTCGATGGTCAGGATCGAGGGGAATATGGAGAATAATTAGGGTTAGGGTTTGGTGAACGAGAGAAGTATAAATAGGAGAAAGAGAGGGATCGTGAGGTTTTGATCGCGGGTGAGGAGAGAAGCGAGCGGCTGCTGCTGCTTCTTATTCCAGTGGGCTGGGTCATGCGGGGAATTGGGGTCGGGTTTGGTTGTTAAGCGGGTAGAAATAGGATCCAATAAGAATTTTTTTTTCTTTTTTTCTTTTTTTCTTTCCTTTTTCATTTCTTTTTCTTTATTTTTCTTTTATATATATATATATATATATATATATACATATATATACATAAAAAAATTTAGAATTTGTATTAATGCATACCATTAAGCTAGCAACTGTCCACGGGGTCTCCTACATGGAATAAATTAGGAAAAATTTATACCGGCTCCATAAATCTCCTAAATACACGAACACCTAAAATAAAAATTAAATAAAATCTATTTCTCCTAATTAGCCACTAATTACTATAATTCCATTAAATAATTAATTAAAATGATTAATAGGGTTTTTTTTAGAATTAGGGATTTTATAAAGGTAGAGTGATTATTAGAGAAAGTTGAAGGGGGATTGACTTCAGGTTTTGCATTGCAAGGCAGTGCTAATACTGTTGCAGTTGGTATAATATTAAGGAGACTCGGTTTCAAGTGTACATCATAGAAGTTAGCAATTTTTAGGACTGCAAGGGAACAGTGCAAGTCTCTTGCACTGCACTTGCAGCAAGGATGAATGTGCATTATGTGAATGACAGGGATTAGAAGGCAGGCAGGCAGCAACAATACCTTGCTACTACTACAAGCCAGTAAGTGGCAGATGTGTGAGGGAGGGTTTCCTGAACCTAATATCTGATACTCTTGAGAGTATCACAAGTTAGATGATGTGTACAGATGAGTATCAGTCTAGAGTACTAAGGTTGATGTAGTAACAAGTACCTATGCACAAATGACATGCGTGTATTAGAATATAGGTTAACGAGGGAGTGTTGATTGCTAGTTTGTTAATGTATTAGTGTAAGTATCAAAATATGAGTGTGTCAGGTAAGAGCCTGGGTGTGTGTGAGTGACTAGGTAATGTGAGACTATTAGTATTAGATTAGTGAAGTAGCAATAACTAATGTTAAGGTAATAAGTACTCATGGACTAAGGTACTAAGTATTGCTCTATACACTAAGGTTATAGTTAAGGTAATTTATATAGTTAAGGTAATAGCTTGATACTAGTATATTGTAAGTTATATAAAGTTACTTATGTTATTAAATAGTATATATAAGTGATGTGCAAGATACCTAGTATATTATCTAGATTACCTAATTCTTAAGATATCGTCCTAGTACCAACTAGTTTACCTTTATAACCACCCTAGAAGCTAGGTTTGGACCTAGTTGACTAGTATGACCTAGGAATGGCCTAGAAATCATATTTAGTGTATTTTAGTTTATTTATCACTTCTTTACACCTATTGACATGTCATTCATATATAGGTGTGTGTGACACCAGCTCATATACCAAGATATATCATTTGCTCAGGGCCACAGACGAGTATATTCTCTGATAGTTTTCTTATTTGATAGCCCCTATGTTTAATGTATTTAGTATTGATATATTTGATTGTTGATACGATGGTTTCACGGATTAGTATACCTGGGTCTTGGTCATGAGATGTTATTGTCATGGTTACTCAATGATCGTCATGTCGTGCTCGTGATTACTCAGTGATTACCATAATATCTTACTGATTATATAGACCATGATCATATTGCATGATATTATAGACCGTGTAGTGTGATATATATGTTATAACGTATCGTAATTTGGATCCGTGTACTAGTCGGGGGTTGGAAAAGTATTAGTAGATATGTGATCATACCTTATAGCCCGTGATTTAGTATAGCCCGTGATAGTTAGCAGATCATGCAACTCATGCGTGATCACGCTAGCTTACCTTTTATATATAGCCCGTCTTAGGCCCAAGCCGATCATATTATCTTACTAATATTTCAAGGTGCACTCGCGCGCGCACACACACACACACACACACACACACACACACACACACACACACACATATATATATATATATATATATTGTTTCCTTTATTCCAGTTTATTATATTATTGTTCCTCACCATATTGTTCTCAGTCTTGCCATTATTTACCATGATGCTCTTTCTCGTAATATATGCTAGTTCATTTACTTTCATTATTTATTTTTATTGCTATTACTATTTTATAGTTTTTGTCAATTATTGGAACTGCTATTTGGGTTATACTTTGCTCCAATTCTAATTGGATATATATTTTAGATGATTCATTAAAGGTCTGGTGTTCTATGTACTATGGGTCACATGATGGCAAGCTAGTTGAGTTATCACCTGTAGAGCCTGTTGAGTTAGTACCAACAGTTGATGAGGCATAGTTAGTTCATTCATGATATTGTTTATGTCAGTTAGACACTTTGGCATTGTACTATTATTTGAGATCTTGTGTTGAGATTAGTCTTGGACTTGTGATGTATTATGACTTTATTCTTTCCTTTTATTCTATATTGTGCCATATCACCCTCTAATTTGTTATTGTGATTGAGTATTGCTTACCATTATCATATTATCACATTCTGCTCCATTGGAGTTGAGATAACATGACAGATACATTATTATATATATTGTGTGAGATGCTTAGATAGTATTTTTGACCTAGACCATATTCTATTGTCGATTCTGCGACATAGGCTCGACGTACTCACGTACTCGTGCCCTTATACCGGAAGCGGATCGTGACACATTTTTGTGGTGACCCATGCAGGTCTTTTGATAGTAGTACTCTGACTTAGAGTATTACTATAAGCCTGCTATAGGATATAAGACTAAGAATATAGGATGAGAGGATACTCAATCACTACTAGGAACATTCTAATATATTAAATTTGTTATCTTTATCATTTAGAATAATTAATTTCTTTAAAAATTATTGTCTTCCTTGATGATATCATATCTTGAGCAATATTTATTCATTTGTTTGAATATGTCTTCAGGATGCCTCCGAAGACTCGATCGCAGCGGTCTGGAGCAGTTTTGGCAAGATCCGTTACTTTGTCACCTCAAAGAGAGACAACATCGACTGTTCCTCCTCCTTTCGCTCGGAGGATTGCTTCACCAGTCCAGGTGGACATTTCAGCAGCATTTTTTGGGGGTGATCCACCACCAGTTTTGAGGATTATTCCATCAGTTATGGAGGATCTTCTACCCCCACCACCTATGCTAACAGACGGGACACAGATGTTCAATATGTTCCAGGAGATGATGGCGGCACATCAGAGATAGACGGACATTCTACGTTAGGGAATCGAGAGTGCTCACCAGTTAGCACTAGCTACTGTGGAGAAGGTAGCTCTAGTTCAGCCACAGGCCGTACTTCTTCATCCCGTACCGTACTAGCCGAGGCCGGGTACCATCATTATCTTCAAGAGGATGGGACCCAAGGACTTCAGGGGCATCGAAGGGATATTGTACGTCGATGATTGGATCGAGGATGTTGAGAGGGACCTGAGGCTAGTATAGATTCTGGAGGGCTTACATGTGGAGGCAGCGGGCAGCCAGATGTTCGATATTGCTCTAACATGGTTCCTCATAAATTCGAGGATCGCAGTGCCATGACTGAGTTGGAAAGATTTTAAAGAGCTTTTTAAGGAGAAGTTCTTTCCAGATGTGGCTATGAGTGCTCTAGGGAGCCAGTTCCTGGACCTCGTCTAGGAAAAGATGATAGTGGACGAGTACGCAATGGAGTTCTGCAGTCTAGGTAGATTTATAGAGGGACACAATCCTTTAGGAAAGACCCAAAAGTTTTAGAAGTGTTTGATCAGGGAGATCAAATCTCTCACTAGAGAACACCGCACAACAATATTTGAGGATATCCTGATGGACGCACAAAGAGCAGAGGATGACTTGGAGCTCAAATCTAAGAGGATGTAAGATACGTCAGGAGGATCTAGCAGTAGTACGGGTCCAGCCAAAGACCCTTCTACCTGCAGCAGAGGACCTTCTTCTAGCAGAGACAGTAGTTTTATGCACCATTTCAAGCACCCATACAGTAGACATACCAGGCCCCAAGACCAGCAGAGCAGTCCCCGCAGTGTACTCACTGTGGAAAGATTGAATATATACGAGAAGTCTGTAGGAAGAGGCTTGGAGTGTGCCTCTATTGCGGAGAGCTAGGCCACCAGTTGAGGGAGTGTCTAGTGGCTCCAGTTCGAGCAGGCCAGCGAACAGCACCGGTACAGAGAATACCATCGAGACCACCTGTGGGACATCATAGGGGACCTCCTTTACAGAATCAGTAGCAATATTTTGTCCAGCACCAGCAGCAGTAGAGAGGTGCACCGCGAGGACAAGATTTTGCCATTGCAGTTGAGGAGGAGGATTCAGTCGAAGATTTGATATCAGGTTCAATTCTCCTTGATTCTATTCTAGCTTATGCTTTATTTGATTCTGGTGCTTCCTATTCTTTTGTATCTATATCTTTTACTCTTAAGCATCGATTAGAGTCTGAACGTTTGGCCTCAACTTGTAAGATCACGACTGGGGGAGACATTATCCTGGTTAGTGATATTTGAAAGGATTGGAGAGTTATAATGAGAGTCCGGGAGTTGAGTGCGTGCTTACTCGTAATGCCACTTCTGATCTACGATATTGTACTCGGGATGGATTGGTTGAGTAGGCACCATGCTAGTATAGATTACCGTAGAGGCAAAGCTTTTTTTTTACCTCCAGGAGGGCCAAAGTTTGAGATTGCTAGAGAAGAAGTGGAGCAGAATGAGGATACCATTTGTGGAGCCATGGTGGAAGAGAAGGAATTGTCACATCCATCGATAGCAGAGTTCATGGATATTTTTTTGGAGGAGTTGTCGGGTTTGCTACCAGATCGAGATATTAAGTTCTCTATAGATTTGGTGCCAGGCACAAAGCTGATATCTCAGCACGTCTATAGAAGTTAACAATATTGAACTGGTAGAGTTGAAGAAGCAGGTGGATGAGTTACAAGAAAATGGCTTCATTCGATCTAGTTTATCACCATGGGAGCATATGAGGATATTTCTAGAGACTCTCAGGAAGGAGAAGCTTTATGGAAAGCTTTCGAAGTGTGAGTTCTTTCTTGACAATGTTGAATTTCTTGTGTCACTACCACATTTCTAGATGAGGGTAATCTAGTCATTTTGTATTATATATTTTTTTGTAATTAATATTTAATTATAGGGCTATTTATTTAATTGTGCTTTGTATTATTTATTTATAGATAGTGGGCTAGCCTATTATTTAGACTTGAAACTAGTGAACCCAATTAGACTTATCATGACAACTTTTGAGCCTAACATGGACTAGGCCCATTAGACCAATTTTCTCTAGTTAATTAGGAGGATTAACTTAATTGGCATTAGTTAAGAGACTTCCCAAAATAGTCCTTCTTAATTATTCCTCATAATTGGTATGTAGGGACATAGTAGACAGTGGTTGTTGCTTGGAGGAGGGAAAATGAGGGGGGCGGCTATAGGAGGAGACTTTCTCTCTCATCTTCTCATTCTCTTCATTTGTTTATGCAATTTAGATCCCTAATTTTCTAGATCCCCAATTTTTTTTATTCCTTCATCAATTTTAACCCAATTTATTTCATTCCCTCTCAATTTTATCAAGCAAGGAGCATTGAAGCTTGTATTTGTAAGGTGCACTTGGAGGAGGAGCATTGCCAAGGAGCTTGTGTCCGGATCGGGTCTATTTGAGTAATTCATTAGGAATCAATCTCCCAATAGATATATATCTGCATTTCCTATTCATTTTGTATTCTAAATCATGCATTGAACTATTATGAACTCTCCCATGGCATAGAGCTACCTATAGGAAGAAGATATAGGCTTTATTATTGTGTTTTGATACTTCTACATAGGTTTTTGTGTACAATTTAGGAGAATTACGAGATTGACACATCAAGTGTGTGTCATGAGACTAGTTCAGTCTAATTGGACTTAGATTGGGGTTGAGGGACTAGTTACGTGTCCATAATTGGACACGAGTAGGCCGTATCATGATATGGTGTCATACTTTGCGATACAGGGTTCATTTTGGAGTTTTTTGTGAAATTCTTTTTAATTCCTAGTGTAACTAGTTCTAATAGCTATTATTATTTTTATTTGATATGTAAGAATGTTTATCATGGTAAAATTTGGATTTTGGCTTCTCAATTGAGTGTGTATCATAGTGTACTAGAAATTGCACACATAGTGTTTGGTTTTACGGCAAATGTGTGATATATATATATATATATATATATATATATATATATATATATATATATATATATATATGATTATATGGGTTAATGTATATATATATATATATTCAGTCTGTGAGTATTGTGACTAAGAGAGTTGTGTTTACCAGTGTCAGTGTGGCTCGAGTAGGAGTGTGCTTGTGTGGTATGTTGTGGTGCACTTGAGGGGTGTTGGAGGCTCTAGACTGTGCACCGGGTTGTGCACAGTAGTACGTGAGGAGTCGGGTTAGCAGTGTGGGGTCAGAAGGAGATTTTTAGGATACACAACACCAGCAGTAGCATTTCAAGAACAGAGCAGTAGCAGTTGTAAGCGACCTTAGTTGCTGTTCATGAGTGATATCAGCAACAATAGTAAAAATAGTTGGGTTGAGTTACAGTTAATTCAATAGTTGAGGGGGAAGTCTTTGTGAGGGTTATAATAGGACTACTAGGTGTAGCAATCATTGATCGAGGGCGAATATTGCCTCTGGTAGTGGGCTTAGGACCTATATGATGTGGAGAAGGGTAAGGTCTAAGTGTACTTGATACATGATATTGGACGTGATATTGGGTGGTCTGTGACAACGGTCCAGCAACTAAAGCAAGAGAAGTAGCTGTATCAAAGGATATAGTGGCAGTAGTAACAGAGCACATTAAAGCTTGGGTTTAGACATTGTGGTGCTGAGGGAAAGGATGTGCAATTGAGTGCACTATGTGCAACAAGTAGACAGATGGAAGAGTGGTCTCGGTGCACAGTATATGGTGTAGGTGTATCCTTGTGTATGATGATATGGGACAATAGGGTATCAGTCTTGGGATACAAGATGGAGAGTATCATGAACTAAGTATGCAAGAGAGGGATCTTATATCAGCATCAGTGCACAATGTCAGTGCATTGACAGAGAAGCACATGTCTGTAAGTGTATTATTACTAATTTGTTAGCAGTTAATAGGTTGGTGTTAGTCAGTTAGCATATCTCTAAGGACAGTTGGTTTTTATATAACCTGTTAGTATCACTGAGATTAGTTAGTAATAGTTAGCTATTAGTATCAGTTAAGTTAATGTATCAGTTAGTCATTATTACTTAGTAATATATATGGTAAGTCAGTATATATATATATATATA